>JAIGNY010002429.1:280000-575000 GCA_020152595.1 Chiridota heheva | reverse complement strand
TTTATTTCAATTTTCAAATAAAATTATTCTCCTTCACTATCTCTTTGTGAATCTTCAAAGAATATCTTAGTGTAATATATATTTTCTGTTAGGTTTCTGAAACAGTAAAAAATTCTAAATGATATCATTCTTTATATCACATTTCAGACCTGGCTATTATAATATCGGATTGGCACCGAACGTTTTCTTCTGCATTCCTCAACGTTTACATGAGTTTTGCGAATAAAAACAACGCCATTAATTTCTGAATCAGCATTGCTGAAATTGATTGTAGCATAGTAACCATTAACATACAACCTTCAATAAATAACACTTAATTTGAAGTTCATAATATCTTCATTTATAAAATTTAAAATATAACTCTCAATTAAAAGATAGCGGATTTTAGGCATGTAGTTTACAATACTGTAGCGTGCTGAGGGCCACGCAAAAAAAGTTTAACGTAAGTAGGCACATCACATGCGCTGCAGACTAGTTGCAACTGACCAATTACTTTTGACATGACCGATTCTTAAACCGGGTGTCTTTGTGACGTCATTTTTTGTTTTGACTTGCGTTATAGGGTCAAGTTTAGGTTAGGTTCAGGAAAAAGTTTAGGAGTCAGGAAGCTCAGTTGGTAAAACGCACAACTGAGATGCTGGAGGTACCCGGTTCAAGTCTCGGACAGGTCTAACCAGTTTTTCCACAGCTATGCAGACAGATACGCCGAGCATCAAAGTGGAAGTACGTCGTTTGTAGCTCCTGCTCCTCATTCAGCTGTTGAGAGAAGTGGCAATGGTTGAATGGCGCTCGCCGTCCTTCGGAGGGGACGTGAAGCCGTCGGTCCAGATGGTAGGACAGTCACACCGTACCTGGTTCTCTGAACAATCTTCAAAAAGAGGAGGGTGAGAGCCCAGTGTTCATCCACTTCTGTCCCGGTCGCATGAGACTGGCATCTGCTATGCAGGCTATAGCTTGGCGTCTATGCTCCGTATAGGAGTCTTGCCGAGTTCCCGTGGGGAGGATCATGTACAAAACAAAGTCAAAATTGAATTGTGTGGCGTCAGGAGCAGATGAGCAGGACACTCGGTTTAAGTTTAAGGTTGTTGCGATCAGATCAGAAAGTGATAATATTGACGGTCAGCTCATGCAGTCTAGTCTGGTCGCGATCCTATATCCGAAAATTGGAAAACCGTCGATCGAGGTGTAGCACCTAGATCAAGGTACAATGCATATTTGGTTGCAAGGCACGTCCCGATCTGAATGTTACACCTAGATCGAGGTGGCGATGTTTTAAACACACCTCGGTGTCTTGCTTGATTGCATATACCCGTTTTCAAAATACAAATCTGTTGTAAATCTTGGTGGGTTGGTGTGTCATTTTCTACGGAGTCTGCGCAATTCATTTAACGCTGGCGCACTCTGATAGAGTTGTTATTGAAAGTATACATAATTATCTAAATTCTACGGAGCCTATAAGGTGACATGAAAAAACAAATATTATTTCGTTTAAACGAAATATCATTTCGTTCAAACGAAATATTATTTCGTTATAAAAAATAATATTTCGTTTAAACGAAATAACATTATTTTCCTTTCATGTCACCTTAGGAGCTCCGTAAAATTCTGACCGACAATAAAACAAATTCACTGTGGAAACAAAATGTGACGCGAATCTGAACGCGCGTATTTAATATATGCATTATAAAAGTTCATTTGTAACTTTAAAGTTCAATCTACACTGATCTATATCTGCCAAACTACCTGAAAAAAATGTCTGAAACTGAAGATTTTTTTAATGATAATGATTTTAGAAATCGTACGGGCCATTAACTGGTGAGGTAGCCAACACTCCAGGGCCCGGACCGGAGATATTAAAAATTGAGGCAGCCCGGACAGAACAAGAAGTGCACAGGGCAGGAACGTAGCCAAGGGGGAAGTTATGGAAGCTGCGGCCTCCCCCCCCCCCTCCCCCCCCACCTCCCTCTTGCTGAATGTTAATTTGGGGGGACGTTTTTGGAATTATTGTAACGGTTACGCTTTTAGGTTTTTCCGCTTTAAATATAGTTCACACAGGAGATAATTATTTTTCATAGAGAACCCCCCCCCCCCATCCCTTTTTCAAATTTCTGGCTACGTGCCTGGCCCAGGGTATGTATCTTAGCGTCCTTAACAACTCATATTCCCACTGCAGCCCCCAGAAGTGAGAGGTCCATTCCAGCTTACAGAGGGGGGTCACAAACGCGATTACAAAATCATGCTGAGCAGCTGAGATGCAAAAAGTCACCATACAAAAGATATAAATTCGAGAGTAAAAAAGATGAGGGGGGGGGGGGAATGCCCCTCTTTCTCGCCCAAATCCTGCATATGCACGCCATCAAGTGCTAGAAGGTGGATATTCTTGTAATGTTATCATGTTATGGTGCACTCTTAGAAAAAAGGGTTCTAGAGAGAAAAAGGTTTCAAATACTGGACAAGCTAAGTTTGTTTGTTTGTTGAGGATTAACAGCAGTGTTACAGCACTGAGACACCAAGAGTCATATGTGCTAAAAAGGGTATTACCAGGGGTGTAGGAAGCTTTTGGCAAATGGGGGGCACTTCCCAACTTGAGTCAAATGTCCTCCATTCCAATCTGTAGATTTATAGTATAAGCGAGCCCAAAACAACACACTAAATTAAAGGGGCACCTCATTTGTAGAAAAGGGCACTTTTCTAATGGGAATACATTCTTCCCGTACATGGGACTGACAAAAGTCGCCAGCTTTCTTCTATTAGAACAGTAATTGATGGGCATCTTTCATTTTCAAAAGGAACACTTTTGCCATTTTTCAGGAAATTGGGGAGGGCGGCACATTCCCCAGCGCTCCCTGGTTCCTACACCTATGGGTATTACATTAGCATGCATGCTAGAATGAAGAGAGGGTATATATAAAAAGAAATGAATTTTCGATAGAGGAATACTGGGTAGTAGTATAGTAAGTTAATTGTGTTGATCTCCTGATTAATGTAACTTAAAGTTACTGTTAAAATTTTAGCTATATTAAACAGAAGCTCAGCACTTATTGGCATTAGTGCTGAGCTTCTGTGTAATCTAACTAAAATTTTAGCAGTAAATTTGAATTACATTCATCAGGAGATACCAATAATAAATACCCTAATAAATGGCTGGAAAATAGAGAGAAGTTTCTTTTTCTTACTAAACATTTAGCCACATTTCCCTGGCATTTGTGCACAGAGGTGAAAAAAAGTCAAAGATTGAATGAAAGCCGGGAGGCGTATGATCTGTGAACCCCAAACACAGTGCCGTAGCTTTAAACTTTAGCTTTCAATCGAAAAATGCTCAACCGAAAGCCGGGGGACGTGATAACCGTGAACCCCAAACACGGTGCCATAACTTTCACTTTAGCTTTTAGTCTATTTTACATCAAATGCCAAGCACGAGCGGAGTTCCCTACACCACCCCCTAACTACCCCACCCCAATCGGTCCCGCCCTAAAATCACACCCGAAATTCCCGCTCCAAAGTCCCACCCCAAGGTCCCACCCCTACACCACTCAAAATCCCACCCCCAAATTCCCACCCTACCGATCCCACCCACCAAATCCCACCCATACCGATTCCACTCACCAAGTCCCACTCCCAAACTCCCACCCAACAAGTCCCACCCCTACCGATCCCACTCACCAAATCCCACCCCAAAGACCCACCCCAAAGTCTCACCCACCAAGTCCAACCCATCAAGTCCAACCCCTTCCACGAAGTCTCACCCCTTCCACCAAGTCTTGCTAAGAATATGTTGGCAATTGCCCATCGGGTGAAAAGGTAAAGAAGGCCTACTAGTATTTGAAAATTGTATTACTTTGAGCATTATTGGGGTGTAGGGAGGTAGGGAAGGGGCATGACCCTGATTTTGTTAAGACTTTCACGTACTCCCTATCTGAAGCTTTTTGTTTTTGTTTTAGATTTAAGTCGAAACTTGAAAGCTTTGGTCAAAAAGTGAAGTATTCTAATCACTGATTATCGAAGATTTTTGTGCCAAAAGAAAGTCCAAAATTAAGGAGATAATTCAGTCGATATGATTAAAGAAATGCCAACATACGGTTTCCTATGGTTCATTTGATACTTCAGTTGTGTGGTCAGTTCTTTTATTATAATACGGCTTTGACAACAACAAAACATGGGGAAAGGGGGCTACAATATGTTGTGGGGCTACAAAATGTTGTGGGGGCTACAAAATGTTGTGGGGGGCTACAAAAGGTTGTGGGGGGCTACAAAATGTTGTGTGGGATACAAAATGTTGTGGGGGGATACAAAATGCTGTGGGGGAGGTTATCTTTAATATCGTCCTACTAGGCAACTTTAAGGCTTTACTTAGAACGAAACACTAGGCATTTTAGACACAGCTTTCAGAGGAATGTCCAAAAAGTGTAAGCTTAACCAGCTAATGGTGAGTAACCACCTCAAGTTGTCAGGTACGGTTTCCAGTACGCAGTCAGCAGGACTACAACAAGACGGCGCTGTGGTTGCAAACATACACTGTGGTTAGTATTTCGGGACTTTTTTCGGAACTTGCGAAGTCGAAATGTTAATTAGGCCTAACTGTCTTTTGACCTCAGCTGTCAGAATCTGTTTCTGACAATAAGGATAATGCTCACCTCGTGAGCTCGCGCCTACAGGCTACAGTGACGACAATCTCATCAACAAATGACTCTGTGCACAGGTGATTCTAGCCACAGGTGTCCCTAACGTTATGGCAACCGAGAGAGGAGAGAGTTGAACACACAATTACAATGACGGGGTCGTCGCCTGCGTATTCGGTTATGATAGTACAAATGCTATCACGAAACGCTTAATACGACCCGACGAGAACACAGGTACGACGTACGGACAGACATAACATCGACAACCAAGTCAATGTCCACGGCCTTTGATAACCAGTTGTGGTGCACTGGCGTGTCTACCCACCCCAGGATTGAACCCGGGGCCTCGTGGTCTGTAGACAGGTATGATAACAGCTACATTACAGTAGGTATATGTTATGGCAACCTATATGATTACTATATATATATATATAAAGAAAGGTAGGACTCTTTCTAACGCGACTATCGAACCGTATAAAAAAATTCTTTTTTTGACCACTCGCGAATCTTAATAACACTTTTTTACTCTACTCACATTCGCTGGAGACTCCCTTCTTCGTGTATAAGCCACGGTATTTGTTAGTTTTTTCCTGACTAGATGTATAAACGATGAATTTTCTACGAAATTACCATCAAGACAGTCTATCCGCCCAACAATTTGCTGCAAAGTAAAGAAACATTGCGATGACGTCATGAAAGCAGCACTGCAATTACATCATCGCAACGGTTCTTATAGTTGCAGCAAATTGTTGGGCGGATAGATTGTCTTGACGGTCATTTGGTAGAAAATTCATTGTTTGTACATCTAATCGGAGAAAAACTAACAAATACCATAGCTTATACACGAAGAAGGGAGTCTCCAGCAGATGTAAGTAGAGTAAAAAGTTTAATTAAGATTCATGAGTGGTCAAAAAAAGGATTTTTTTTATACGATTTGATAGTCAAAAAAAGAGTCCTAATTTTTATATATATATATATATATATATATATATATATATATATATATATATATATATATATATATATATATATATATATATATATATATATATATATATATATATATATATATATATATATATATATATATATATATATATATATATATATATATATATATATATATATATATATATATATATATATATATATATATATATATATATATATATATATATATATAGTAAGCATATAGGTTGCTATAACGTTAGGAACACCTGTGATTCTAGCGTTATGGCAATTGAGGTGGTCGGATCGACGTAACCGTGTACGGGCTTAGTACGGTTTTGCCAAGTTGAAGGGGAAACTTTATCATAGTCAACAATCGGATTTTTTTTATGAATACTTGTGTCGCCTCAGCCAGTCAGCGAAAAATAATGGTACTCATATATATTGGAAACTACTATTTAATACACAACATTTGTTAGGAAAAATATATTCTGTCAAATATTTTTAGCAAAATGACAAAAAACATGTTTTTCTTCTGTTGACTGCAATGATAACTGACTGTTTGTTTTCCCCTTTGACTGAAGTTCGAGATCGTCAAAAAAGCATTGTTACGTCGCCGTGCACCACAACATTCCCAGATGTCCGACCTCCTCAATAGGCCCAGCCTATACTGTACTGTACATAACAAAATTACGGGCTAAGAAGGGTTAGTCACCCTATAAAAAGCCCAAACTAATACCACCACCACAAATAAATCATAGACACCTAGAGTTAGTAAAGAACTTATCAATGTTGACCTTGAAATTGTGAACAGAATTGGAGCTAACTACCCACCCAGGCAAACCATCCATTTCCACTCATTAACAACTCTTTGCGAAAAGCTAAAATGCCGGATATCTATCCGTGAGAACTCTGGTCAACTTCAAACTGTTACCACGTGTCACATGAGGATTAGCTAAAACATGTATTCTTGAGGTCGGAGTCGAAGCAATTGTGTACGAGCTCAGTACGGTTTTGCTAAGTTGGAGGGGAAACTCCTTATCATTACAGTCAATAGGATATTTTTTATAAACACTAAAGTCAGCGAAAATTAATGGTAGGCCTACTCATATATATTAGAAACTTATCTAATAGTAATGCACAACATATTTGAAGAAAAATAAATTCTGTCTAGTATTTGTTGAAAAATGACAAAAAATATGTTTTTCTCCCATTGACTGCAATGATAACTGAATGTTTGTTTTTCCCTTTGAGTGAAGTTTGGGATCTTCAAAAAAGCATTGTTACGTCGCCGTGCACCACAACATTCCGGGATGTCCAACCTCGAGAATATAGGCCCACAGGTGTTCCTAGTATTTAATATGACAACCTATATACTTATTACACACACACACACACATATATATATATATATATATATATATATATATTAAATACATTGCAGAAAAAAAGAAAATACAACTTCCAACCACCTGTTAGAGTACATTTATTAAAAACTTTAAAAAGCAAGACGTGTTGGTCATTCGACCTTTATAGGTTGAACAAATGCAAGTAAGTAATATGTAATAAGACTATAATAAAGCTACTGTACATTAAGTGGAAATAATTACTAGAGCAGAAACTAAATACAAAGAAAATAATAACAAGTAATGTTAGGAGTATGGGAAGGTCTTATGATCAGGGTTCTAGCAAATTAATAACAAACTCCATGTCATCCAGCCCACAATTCCGATCAAACCACCATCAACAACCTCTCTCGTATCGACAACGTTCATATTACCCGTCTTAAATTTGGTCACACCCACCTCGCTCACTCCCTCCTTATTGGCTCCCCCCAACCCCTCTGCAACAATTGCCATTGCACCCTCACAATCCATCACGTTCTCCTTGCTTGCCCCCTGTACAACCTTCCCAGACCTTCCTTGCTCCCCACAAGTCAATTGCTGAGTTCTTCAAGAAAAATCCTCCGAATAAAATTATCTCCTTAAATCATCATGCTTCCCTCTACAACCATATTTAATTATCCTCTTCCACCCCCTCTCTACTTTGTTTTTGTTTCAACCATGCACCTCCCCTCTCGATCACAGCTTTCTGACTTTTTGTTCTCGAATATCTTTCATTCTCCCCCTGTTTTCTTTCCTTCCCACCTCTAGAATGATCTGACCTCTCAGGCACAATTTGACCCTCGTCGCGTGGTGCCGTTAAGCCCTCATCAAACAAACAAACAAAGACTTCTCCAGTTAATAAACTGGTTTAGATTTTAAGAATGCTGACTTTGCTGCACTTCAGGATAATTTGTCATTCCATTGGACTTCTTTGCTCCATGACCTAGATCCTTCTAAAGCATGGGATGTTTCCCGAACTATAGTTTTGGATGGTGTAAATAGGTTTGTCCCATTAAGGAAAGTCTGCAGGCATGATCGGCCAGTGTGGATGTCCGGAGGTTTTGCAGGCTGATCGGAAAAACAAAAAGTTGTGACATTGTTATAAACACAGTGGGTGTCCTGCGGAGCTTGCTAGGTATAAGGACCATGAAAAGTTCACAAAGGGTTTGATAAGAGATACTAAAGTGCTTTTTGAAAAAAAATTGTCCAAAGAGGTTAAGATTAATCCTAAGTCGTTTCATTCTTATGTTCGCTTAAAGCAAAAAACCAAGGAGGTTGTTGGTCCCCTTTAGGGTAATGATGGTATTACTATCAATAGTGGTAAGGGTATGGCTGAGGTTTTGAATGACTACTTTGTGTCTGTTTTTACTAAGGAGTCCCCTGCTGATGATGTGGATTATCTTAGTGTGTACTCTCCAGTATCCATTAAGGATGTTGATTTGTCAGTTGATGTTGTGTCCAAGAAGTTGAAGGGTTTGAACTCAAATAAAGCACCTAATCCAGATGGTATACATCCTGCTGTCTTACGTGAGTGTTTTGATGTTCTTTGTGTTCCCCTGAGTGTTATCTTTTCAAAGTGCTTTGATGTTGGTGTTGTTCCTAGTGATTGGAGAATTGCTAATGTCACTCCTATTTTTGAAAAGGGTGACCACAGTTTGCATTGTAACTATAGGCCAGTGAGTCTTACTAGTGTTGTGTGCAAGGTCATGGAGTCCATGGTTAGGGATGTTGTACTAGATCATTTACTAGTCAATGGTTTGTTGATTTTGTCTCAGTATGGGTTCTTACCTAAGAGGTCTTGTGTTTTAAATTTTGTGGAGTTTTTTGATGATGTAACTAAACTAATTGATTTTGGTCATAATGTGGATGTTATCTACAGTACATGTATTTAAATTTCCAAAAAGCATTTGATAAGGTTCCATTGGGCAGGCTCATGATGAAAACGAACGCTTGTTGTGGAGGGAAAGTGTGTCAGTTGGATATATTCTTGGTTAGTTGACAGTTCTTGGTTAGTTGACAGGTTACAAAGAGTTGTTGTTAATGGTGAAGTATCTCCATGGAAGAAAGTTACAAGTGGTGTTCCTCAGGGTTCTGTATTGGGTACGCTTCTTTTCTTAATCTTCATTAATGATATTGATGTTTCCTTTTGCTCCAGGATTTGTAAATTTGCTGATGACACTAAGCTGTACAGGATTGTTGATCATGCTAGGGATTCTTCACTTTTGCAAACTGATCTGGATAAGTTAGTTTCTTGGTCCCAAACATGGCAGATGTCATTTAATGTTAATAAATGCAAAGTTATTAATTTTGGTCAGAGCAATTTGGCTTTTGATTACTGCATGAATGGTTCAAATCTTGGTGGTGTTGATCAAGAAAGGGGTTTAGGTGTTCTCATTACTAGCAATCTGAAGCCTTCTAAACAGTGTGCTATAGCAGCTGCAAGGGCAAATAGAATGCTTGGTTTAATTAAAAGAAATTTTTGTTTTCTTTGTAGAGAAGACGGGTCGTTCTTAATTTGTATAAGCAGTTAGTCAGGCCTCACCTTGAGTATGCTTTTCAGGCTTGGAGTCCCTTTCATGAGAAGGATAAGTTCATTTTGGAGCAGGTTTAGCGAAGAGCCACTTGACTTATTCCTGAAGTAAGGAAATTTTATGAATCTAGGTTGCGAATTCTTGGTTTGACCACGCTTGAGTTAAGAAGAGTACGTGGCGACATGATTCAGGTTTATAAATTCCTTTTTGGTAGTGATGCTTTGACTTCCTGTTATTTCTTGCATGTTTCAGCTAATCCTCGTGTGACATTTGGTAACAGTTTGAAATTGACCAAAGAGTTCTCACAGATAGATATTCAGCGTTTTAGCTTTTCGCAAAGAGTTATGTATTTATTTGAAAATGAATTGCCTGTTTCTAAATTTTTTGAAGCAATTTTTGTTTATTTATTGAGGTGGGGTATAACATGCACTTTTACAAGAACATGTTTTGTTTTGTACATGATCCTCATGGGAACTCGGCAGAGCATAGACGCCAAGCCATCGGGACCGACGGCTTAACGTCCCCTCCGAAGGACGGCAAGCACCATTCAACCATTGCCACTTCTCTCAACAGCTAAATGAGGAGCAGGAGCTGCAAACGACATACTTCCACTTTGATGATTGGCATTTCTGTCTGCATAGCTGTGGAAAATTGGTTAGACCTGTGCAGGTCTTAAACCGGGTACCTCCAGCATCTCAGTGTGCGCTCTACCAACTGAGATACCCAACTCCACATGCTTTGCCCATCTGTTCATGTACCTTGCACTCTAAAAGAATTTTTTTACTCATTTTCATTGTAAACCAAATTATTTGGATCCGGCCAGAACCAGATTTGGCTGGATCTTAGATGAAATCCAGCTGAATGAACTCTGGCTGGACCAGATTTTTCCATTACAGAAAAGAAATCATTAACAAAATGGAATTATGGGAAGCGAGAATATCTTGGGTGAAGTATATGGTTTATTAGAAGGTGAAAGATTGTGTAACAGAATTAAATAAGATTTGAAAAGGTGTATAACTACCTTAAGTAACAACTGCAGCCAGTGGTGTAGCCAGGGTTTTCATATTGGGGAAGGGGGATTGAATTGAACCGACAAGATATGTAGTGGTATAGTTGACGTGACACTGTCAGCGTGGTACTTGTTGGCGTAGAGTCCATGGGCCTGCTTAAAGGCCCCTGATGAGGTCTAGGGGCGGAAGCTATCGCAAAATTGATGTTTGAAGGGCAAAAAAGTATGTTACAATGCATATAAAGAAAGTATATTATAAAAGTCAAAACTCATGTCAAAGAGAGAGATTAATTTATTACATGATTACTGGACACTTGGCACTAATCTCAACCAACACTACTACACTGCACGTATAATAATGAAGTTGATGGTGCAAGTGTACAGATAGCACCAATCTGAACCGACAGCACCAATCCATGCAATCTGAACTGACGGCACCAATCTGAACCGATGGATTAAAATCTGAACCAACGGATTACAATACTTGGGGGGGTGATCGCCCTCGCCCCTTTTGGCTATGCCACTAACTGTAGCATAAATAAGTTGAATGATTGGTTGATACATGTAAATATGTTAATTGGAAAAATAGTGCATTCTTAAAGTTTGCTCAAACTGAAAACCATATTTAAGAAAATCTCATATGTTGAGAAAGAAAGAACATTAATATATGTAAGAATACAATTATAATTTACTTAATTATATTGTTCACAAGTATTGATATGCAATATTTTCCTTAGAATACAAAAACACCGTTGTGTGTGTGTGTATACCACCATTCTAGAAATGGAAAAGGTACAGTAAAGAGGCAACAAACAATACTTTAAAGAATGTCTATGGTTTAATGCAACTAAACAAATTTGATTATCAACTGATAAAGGCTGCCAAAAATGTTTCCACTGTATACTACTGTATCTGTTTATTGTAATCCCCTCACCAACAAAGTTTGTGAAGAGGGGATATAGCATCTTTACTGTTCGTCTGTCCACATCTATTGTCCGTCCGACTTCATGCATTGTTCAGCTACTATGGAACAAAATTGCTGCCCTAGGAAAGGAATTCCAACTATTTTAATGTATGAAATTATTATATAAGGAGAACAAGAGCAATCCAGACTTCAGTAGCAGCAATTACAGGATTTGTTCTGGGATGGAAAAAAGTTGAAATGTGACCGACTAAATGGAATTTATAATGATGTGTCTTGCAAATAAATAGCAAAAAAACAAAGTTGAATGATAGATGTGACGACTGAATGGAATTTATAATGAAGTATCTTGCAAATGAATGGCAAAATAACAAAAGGTCTTTGCTTGAATAGAGTGGACACATAGACTTATGATAATCTGCAGATAAATCTGTACTGAATTTTCATTCTGATTTGGTAAATAGACCAGGGAGATTATAGTGAAGGTTGGAATGATGAGTTGGTTAGGAGTATTGGTAGATGAGTGGATGGCAAAAGGGTAGTTGGGGTACTGTAGTAGGTAATTGGATGATGGTAGGTGAATGGGGGATGGTAGGTAAATGGGGCATGTTGGGGAATAGAGAATGGTATTCCACCATATGTCTTGTATCATTCCACCATATGCCCACATGGTATTCCACAGACCTGTGAACCTACAAATTTTGTGAACCTGGAGATTTTCACACAAAAACCTAGGGATTGGTACCTCAAACCTGAAGATTTACAATTTGTTTGTGGTGGCATAGTTAATTTATAAGAAATGCAAGATTTTCAGTAATTTTGTTAAATACCTTGTGGGCATACAGACAATGCACTGTACTAACTCAAAAGTGTTAATTAACTCAAAATTAAAATCAAACTGTAGAACTTTAGACGGTTAGTAAGTGAGGAAAATCGGAAATTAACATAATATTTGACCTTGAGATGATACCGGAAACCGTGAGTCTCATGGTGTTGACAGGTATGATTCCAACATATGCCCACATAGCATCCCACCCTATGTGCCACATGGCGTCCCATCCTATTTCCCACATGACATTTCTCCCTATGTCTCACATGACATCCATACCTATGTCCCCCATGGCATCCCACCTAATGTCCCGCATCAGGCTTCTCACCCGATGTCCCACATGGCATACCACCTTATACATGTCCCACATTGGATCCCACCATATGTTCCACATGGTTTCCCTCTCCATGTCCCAATGACATCCCACTTTATGTCCCACATGGCATCACATCTCATGGCCTCCTACCTTATTTCATACATGGCATCCCACCCTATGTCACACGTGGTGTCCCACCGTGTCACCCCACCCTATGTAGCATATAACTTTCACCCTATGTCACATCATATGCCATCCAATATCCCACCCTGTATCCCACATTGCATCCCACCCGATGTCCCACTTAGCCTCCCACCCTATGTCACGCATGGTTTCCCATCCTGTGTTGCATGTGGCATCCCACCCTATATTCCACATGGCTCCCACCCTGTCTCACATGACATCCCATCTGATTTCCCAAATGGCATCCCACCCTATGTCACATGTGGCATCCCACCCCATTAAGGATCTCTGAAGAAGTTGGGAAAGTATATCATCTTACAGTTGTCTTTAAGGAAGTATCAAATGATTTGAAGACATTTTATGGAAACTAAAATCACCGACAATTTTTGGCACTTTCTTTTCCCCCTACCATCCCTCTTCAATGTTGGTAAAAGGTTTTGAATACAGTTCTTAGCGTCTTCATGTTTAAAGCGGTAATCATGCCAACATTAAAGCAGGGTGGGGCAGGGAGAAAGGTACCAAGTATTTTGTCGCTGATTGTTCTGAGTTTCAGATACAAAAACATATAATATTAAGAGGTGTAAGTTATGGTTATATGTGTTTTTAGTTATATTTAGTAATTTATGGTATCATTCGGGTTATGTATAAAATTTTAAATAACACACATATTTAAAGACAGGTTTCTTATAAATTATGTAATGAAGTATGTAGCTTCTAATAAATGGAAGCCAGAACAAGAATGTAGAATAATTATAATTGTATTTTACATTTAGGAGGCTTTGAATTTTGGAATTAAATGTTGTAAAGTGTTGATGCGTTGAGTCATGCGATTAAAACGGTATTACAACAAGTATTCGTCGCACACTAAAAACATGGCCGGATTTTTTTTGTATTACTGACTATCCAGATTATTTAAATCATGTAAGGCAAGAGCTGAACCCCAGCAATGCCAGAATGGTACATTTGATAACTTAGTCAAGCAGATATTGCAAAGGTGAAGATAGGGGTACTTTTGCCCAAGTAGTTGTGATTGGCTTTGGGTCTATTGGTGCAGATATTAAACACTGGGTATGCTGCCAAGAACACCATGAGGTTGATGGTGTGTACTATCATCTTGCCATAAAATGGTAAAATGAAAGAAACTGCATCGATTGAGGGCAGGGTGCAAAAACCCAGGGGCACCGAAACCCAGGGGCACCGAAACCCAGGGGCACCGAAACCCAGGGCACCGAAACCCAGGGGCACTGAAACCCAGGGGCACTGAAACCCAGGGGGCGCCCAAACAACAGTTTCACCCTGGCCGTCGGTGGTGCTCGCCTACGCCATTGGAAATCAAGCAATACGCATCACATTCCGAACTCATTAGCTCCCATCCCCAATATAACTCGACGCCGTTCTGATTAAAGGATTTCACGGCCATCATAATTGGGAGCAGGGAGAAAAAGATTCCCCAGCGCAGCAATTAAAGGGTGCCAAAGCCCAGCGGCGACAACATATAAGTTTGTCCCCAAACCCCTTTTCCCCTGACTGCTGGTAGTGCTTGCTACACTTTTGTAAACCAAGCAATAAGCATTAACACATTTCCAATATATTCAAGATCCTACTTAACCCCACTGTGCAACTTTCAACTATACACACGGTACACAGCGGAAATTGAAGAGAACCACACAATTATTTTATATCTTAGTTGTGTGCCATTAATTGCACCATCTAAAGAGATATGTTCACTGTCCTTTCAAGGGATCTAATATGTTAATTATATATCCAAATATAAACTACATACATTTTTCAGACCTCCATTTGATTATCATTGATATATTTTACAAATTCTAATATGTATTCTTCATAATAACAATTAACTTGTGATGTGATGCAAAGAAAATCAATTATAAATAAGTAATTAATGTAATTTGTGTGTAATATGACTCATCCTCTAAGCAAAATCTCATGCAATCCCCAACATTATTTTGTATTGCTTCCTTTAATTATTATCAAAGACACATACTTCACCATATTATAATTTATAGGAAACACAACTGTCTGTAAGTATGTCTCATTAAAAATGTCAAAATCTGCATATTATCAGAATTAACTACATAAATAAAAACACATGCATCACTTACACCTAATAATCCATGTTTTTTACTATCTGAAACTCAGAAAATCACCAACAAAATTATTTGGCCCTTTTTTTCCCCTACTACCCCTCTTTAATGTTGGTAAAAAGTTTTGAATAATTAAAGTCCTTAGCGTCTTCATTTTTAAAGTGGTACTCATGCCAACATTGAAGCGGGGAAGGGGAAAAGGTGCCAAGAAATTCTAGCCTTCTATGAGGATATCTCAAGAAGCTTGAACACTTCCTGAGGAATTCTGAAGAAATATTAACATTTTCTCAGGATTTCTCAAAAAACTTAAACATTTTCTGAGGAAATCTCAGGAAAGTCTGTGGACATATGTGGACATTTCAGTTTGTGCTGAAATTGCCTTTACATACTAGTTCGCATTATGCTTCGCATGCTCACCAAAAATGATAAGTGAACAATCGTATGTCTGTATGTCCATTTTGCATCATAATGGCCATGATGATATTGTTGGTTATTGTGTACATTCTTATGTTGTCAAGAGATGTCATTAATATGCATGGTGGGCATTGCTTAATGTGCTCAAAAATGATTATAAACACCATATGTCATGGACGGTACTTTTGATATGCCATGTATGTTACGCAGATGTCTGTACATATCGTCCCTCTTTCCGTGTGGTGATGAATGTAAGAAAACACTATGGTTTGAGAAAATCAGTTTTAAAGATACTTTATTATTTAAATACTTTTCATTGTGATTTACTAAAAATACTAAATTTATACCTCATAGAAGAGAGAAAACATGATGGACTGTTTGCAAGTTATCTTATTTTTTTTCTTTTATGTTTATTTTAGTTGTTCATGTTGTGGTAGCTATGTCATGAATATTAATAAATAGGTGGGGCCAACTGAAAAATGATTGAAATAGGATAAATGAGCAACCGTTTTTGCAGCATACTTGCTATGATAATGTTTTGTATTATTATACAAATGCTAATGCTGTCAACATTTTTATTGATCTACATGGTGGGTGTGGCTTATGAATAAATATCATGGAATAGATATTTCATGATATGCAATGACATGAATATTAATATGCATGACATAAGCACCAAAAGCAACAGGGCTATCTGTGTACCACGTATGACATAAGTCCAGTACACCGTTCTTGACATTTTGAGTTAACTAGCGTCTGTTACAGACACATATGTTTATACACCGACACACATGCCAGCATGATTACAGTACGTAAGTTCCTTTTGCTATTAGCATTGAACCAAAAATTAGTGAAAATGGATGCCCAACCCACTGTCAGAAGAAGCTTGAACTAAAATTAACCATGGAGTAGATTGTCAAAGCATATATCCCTCACTTAGGATTTGGAATTAGCAGTCACTAACTAAATCACAGCTTTTTATAATTGATTTTTTCCATGCAGATAATGGCATCATCAGAGCAGAACCTAATGCAAAAGGCCTCTCACATATGGAAGATGCTAGATGAGCTGGCTGATTCTGATCCAGAGGCATACAAAAACTTCATTAGTAAGAATCTACAAGAGGTGAAACAAGAACCAGAAATGCCCAAACCTTACACATGTGTCAGGACAACAATACTAGTCAGTACAAAACTTTTTCTTTCTTTTTGTAAACCATGCCGACGACGACGAGTGAACACACAATTACAAAGATGGGGTCGTCGCCTGCGTAATCTGTTATAATAGTAACAATGCTATCATGAAACGCTTAATATGACCCGGACGAGAACACAGATACGACGTACGGACAGACATAACATCGACAACCAAGTCAATATCCACGGCCTTTGATAACCAGTTGTGGTACACTGGTGGTCTACCCAACCCAGGCTTGAACCCAGGGCCTCGTGGTCTACACCACAGTAGGTAGATAATAAATGTAAACCATGCTGAAAAGTTCCTCTTTTAAGCCTAGCTACCAGCACCCCCGACACCCGAGTTAATCCTGAAAACTCAGGTATGGCAGTTACCAACCAGACTTACCAACATGACTTTCTGTTCAGTGTATTGTGTTTCCACTCCAAACAATGATTGGTTATCTGCCATTCCCATGCAAACCACAGCCAAGTAGCCCAGGGTTATTTGTGTGAATAAGACTATAAAGTCAAGTGCTGAGTAATCAGGACACTTTTGTGATTGAAATCACTCATCCATGTTAAATGTCTTAATGGGAGAAATTTGTTTGCAAACTGGTGATAAAAATAGTTGTTTGTTATATGCTGGATGTGAGTCATTAACTGTGAATGATTGATGAACTATTTCTCCTAAGAAAAGACATTGCTTCATGACAGTGTATTTATTTACCTATTGTATATACATATAGTCTACAATCATGGAAAAAAGTCTTGGCACTTTTTTCCCTTCCACCTATTCAATTTGCAATAAATGGTTTTGGTAATGTACAGTATCTGCAGCATTGAATTTAAGGGTATAAGAGGAGGAAAAAGTACTTTTGTCTGAGATTGTATCATACCTAGTTATCCCCTCTCATTGGTGAAGAGGGGATATAGCACCTTTACCATCTGTTCATCCATCTGTCTGTCCACATCTATTGTCCAGCCACCTGATGCATTGTTCAACTCCTATGGAACAATAGATTTCTGCCCTCGGAAAGGAATTTCAACTATCTTTATGAATAGAGATTTATTTATATAAAGGAGACTTGCTTTGTGAGACCTTAGAACACATGCATTCCAGACTTGAATAGCAAGTAAAATATTTGTTCTGTCATGAAAAAAAGTTAAACAATAGAGCTGTAACTTAAAAGAATTTATAATTAAAGGAGACACAAACCCGCAGAATGATTTGGGTTCTGTTTGGGTAAAAATGTATTAAGATTCCAAAAATTAATACTGTTTCCCACAAAAATCAAGCAGTTTCCAGATTTTATTCAAAGTTTGAGGTTGTAAGGAGGTCGCCATATTGTTTGATATATTTTGAAACTGCTGGACTTTAGGTCCGAAAGTGATGTTGAGAATGAGTTCCAGTTTTTTGTTGCCATGAAGTATTTACTGTATGTGTTTTTTCTTCTTCCGTAATCGAACAATAAGGGCCCTTAAATTCAATGTTTTACCATAATGTAATATAATTCTGTCCAAAATGTAAACATTTATCGTAATTCTGTCCAAAAAGTATAGCTTTATTGAAGAAAGGAATAAATTTTGATCGGGTTACAAAATAATAATACATTCATTTGTATTGACATTGACAATAGTACTTTCACAAAAACACAACACTGAACAACAATGATTGGGATTTAAGTGTAAATGATTTCACAATTTTCACGTGTTTTAGAAGCGCAATTAAATTTTGATTTGAAAGATTATTTCCTTTATATTGAAAATTATAGTTTTCTTTCTGTGAGGAACCAGTTGGTTGGAACTCTCTCGTAGTAGGCCTAAGTTAGACTAGTTTATTACCGTAGGCTTAGCGTAATAGTTTTCATCAGTTTAGGCCTGGAAGAAAGTTACAAGTGGTGTTCCTCAGGGTTTTGTATTGGGTCCGCTTTTTTTCCTAATCTTCATTAATGATATTGATGTTTTCCTTGGCTCCAGGATTTGTAAATTTGCTGATGACACTAAGCTGTACAGGATTGTTGATGATGCTAGGTAATTCTTCACTTTTGCAAACTGATCTGGATAAGTTAATATCTTGGTCCCAAACATGGCAGATGTCATTCAATATTGATAAATGCAAAGTTATTCATTTTGGTCAGAGCAATTTAACTTTTGATTACTGCATGAATGGTTCAAATCTTGGTGGTGTTGATCAAGAAAGGGATCTAGGTGTTGTCATTACTAGCAATCTGAAGCCTACAGTGTGCTTTAGCAGCTGCAAGGGCAAATAGGATGCTTGGTTTGATTGGAAGAAATTTTTGTTTTCTTGGTAGAGAGGTTGTTCTTAATTTGTATAAGCAGTTTGTCAGGCCTCATTTTGAGTATGCTGTTCAGGCTTGGAGTCCCTTTTATGAGAAAGATAATTTTATTTTGGAGCAGGTTCAGCAAAGAGCCACTAGACTTATTCCCGAAGTAAGGAATCTCTCTTATGAATTTAGGTTGTGAATTCTTGGTTTGACTACGTTTGAGAAGAGTATGTGGCAATATGATTCAGGTTTTTAAATTCCTAACTGGTAGTGATGCTTTGACTTCCTGTTATTTCTTGCAAGTTTCAGCTAATCCTCATGTGACATGTGGTAACAGTTTGAAGTTGACCAAAGAGTTCTCACGGATAAATATTGAGCATTTTAGCTTTTCGCAAAGAGTTGTTTATGAGTGGAATAGTTTGCCTTAGTGGGTAGTTAGCTCCAATTCTGTTCACAATTTCTAAGCCAACATTGATAAGTTCTTTACTAACTCTGGGCGTCTTTAAAAAAAAAAAAAAAAAAAAAAATTGTTTTTGTTGTGGTGGTGGTGGTGTTAGTTTGGGCTTTCTATGGGGAGACTAACCCTTCTTAGCCCGTAATCTTGTTATGTTATGTTACCAACGGGGGATAATAACTACTGACTGAAGAACAAGTTCCAAAACGACGATTTGTACAGCTATATGCTTGATATAAAAAACTTTCCCGCTACTAATAAGATCTTTTAACTTTCACAAATCAATAATGGCACGAATGTACTTGGTACAGTAAAGGTGTATAGGCCTAGGTGTGTTTACACATGTGGGAACGGAACTGGGAATGATGATGTCACTTCCAGTGGCTGCCCCCCATAGTGTTTAGAATATATGTTGGCATCAGATAAGAGAAATCTGTGAGTCTTCTTTAAGTGTCTTGGGAATGAATAGAAAAAAACTAGTAAGTGTTTCCTTGAATAGAGTGGAAATATATGATAGACTTATGGTAATCTCCAAATTAATCTGCAATGAATTTTCATTTTGTTTTGGTAAATAGATCAGCCCTATCTGGTTTATAGGGGAACAAATTTGGGCATATTTTTATTGGGAATGTCAGATGTAAGTTAAGGCGGGGGGAGAGCTTTGGTGCAATAGAGTGAAAGGTGTGGTGCAATGGAGTGAGAGCTGTGGTGCAATGGAGTGAATGAAGGTTATAGTGAAGGTTGGAATGATCATCAATGATGAGTTGATTAAGAGTATATTTGGTAGATATGTGGATGGCAAAAGGTGGGTTGGGGTAAGTATGTGACTGGAGGATGGTAGGTGAATGGGGGTGGTAGGTGAAGAGGGCATGTTGGGGGATGGAGTCTGGCAGATGAAGAGAACATGGTAGGTGAATGGGGCATGTGAGGTTGATAGAAGTGAGAAGATGGGAATGTTGGGTAGAAGATGGCATAATGATTGGAAGATGTAGGAATTGGGATGAAGGCTTGGGAGACATGATCGGAAGAAATGTGGGACAGGGTGGGATGGCATGTAGGATAGGGTGGCACATGGAATGGTGGGATAGCATGTAGGATAGGGTGGCACGTGGGACAGTGACATGTGGGACGGGGTGGCGAGTGGAACAGAGTGCCATTGTTTGCAATGTCTGGTTTAATGTATTTCTATAAAGCAAAAACTGATTTTCTATTACTTAAGAGTGTATGGTAGATGGGCAAAGCATGTTCTTTTGGGACATGTCATGGCATGTAGGACAGGGTGGGATGGCATGTGGGACACGGTGGGATGGCATATGGGACAGGGTGGGATAGCATGTGGGGTAGGGAAGAATGGCCTGTGGGACATGGTGGGATGGCATGTGGTACAGGGAGGGATGGCATGTGGGACAGGATGGCATTGTATATGGGACAGGGTGGCAAGGCATATGGTGGGATCACTGGAATGTCATGTTGATTGCAGGTGTGATGGCATATGAGTCATGCCGGTGGTGGAATGGCATCTGGATTTCATGTATGATTTCCTGTAGGGAGGAATGTAGGATGGAATGTGGAACAGAGGGTGGGATGTGGAACAGAGGGTGGATGGCAGATGTGACAGAGGGTGGAAAGCATGTTATTAGCGGCGAGGGGATTTGTATTGTTTGCGATGTCTGGTGTTATATACAATTACATTTGACCATTATCATTGTAGTTTAACATGAAATTTTAGATACTTTTCTACCCTCTGGTGTTTGTGATGCCAACATGGCTTGTACCTTTATCAAGAAATGGGGGGATTATTTAAATTTAGAAGGAGTCCTGAAAGTAAGTGGTTCATTGGAACGGGACATTTGTGACTTGTTTTCTTGAATTATTTCCCTCCGGCTCTGAGATGGAAAACTTCCCGGAATCAAGTTTAGAAAGTGAACAAGGTTTCAAATCTTGCTTCCATTTTAATACTACCGATTGACATTATCAATGGGGGAGTTGACAGAACAAGTTACTGAAGAAAAATGCAGCCACCAAGGTATGTTTTAATGCCCACAATTTGCAAATGAAATCTCTTTATTCCAATCTGACACCAAAATGTATTTTTTATCACATAATGCACAGTTGATGAACTCCTTGCCAATTATTACTAATAATCTTGATACTAACAGCAGGTTAATTTCTCTATTGTCCCAACTTGTAGGTATGTCACATTCATAAAAAAACATTTTCTAATCTATTTTTTATGTAGAAAACAGAACCAAAAGAATTATTTATCAACATATGCAGTTGGGAAAAAGTGCCAAAACCACAGTCTGAAACAGCACCTATATCAATTACGGGTGGGCCTCTTGAAGAGGTGAAGCAAGATACTGCCAGAGGTAAGGGAAGGGTTACACTGTTATTGGTAGATTTGGAGGAGCAGGGAGAGTAAAGCAAACATTAGGAGCTGTAAGTTCCATCAACAGTTGGAATTATTCTTGTGCGGCAAACAAACTTCAGCCACTCAACTTTTTCAACTTAACTCATCAAAAGATGGGTTCATGAGCTGCTTCTTCTTTTCTTTGAGACACCTTTGTCTTGTTCTTGCTGCCAAGGAGACTAGATTAAATGTTATTGAAATTCTCACGTAATACAATTGTAAGGTTTCAATATTTTGAATTATCCTTAGTTTTAGAAAAATGTAAATACAGTATTTGATGTAATAAGCGCCCAGGGGCACGCTTGTTGTGCCACTTTGTACTGCCTAAGTTTCTTCCTAATAAGCGTCCATGCTCGGTAGTCACATACAGTACCATAGTAAATGCACTAGCACTGTACATACAGTATAAGAGGACTGGTCGAGTCCTACAATAACAGCCACAAAACAACCACAAACGTGAGCGTCAGAATAAGCGAGAGAATGAAACAAACCTTGAGTATTTCATTTCTTCTAATTACCTGTCAGGCTGAAAAAATTGTCAAAAATAAAGGTCCATGGTCGGATTGCACTTTAAACAAATGTAGAAATGAAATGTCAAAATTCCTCGTGTTTTCAACTAAAACATAAAACACTCCTCGCCATTTAAATTTCAAAACTGCGCCACCAACCCGGAAAAACAAGCAAACTCAAATCAATCAGCATCCTTCAAACATTTTTCTCTTTTTTCCTGCAATTTATTTGACTCTTCAAGTAATATTTGCATTTATTTGTAGGGAACATAACAATTCTAGCTTTTTTGTCAGTGTATTTTACAGCTTGTAAGTAACATGGCCTGACGTTAGTGAGATTGAAGCCTAATACTCTATTCATATTAAAGTAATTACTGCAAATTTCTACCCCAGCATTAACTACGATGCATACCAAACAAAAAATACATACACAGCATTGACTATTTGTTGATATTAGTATATGTTTTTAGTCAATATGGGTGTGTGCTTATTAGAGCATATGTGCAATTATTACATTGAATACGGTAGTAGCTTTTTGTATTACATTGTGTTACACTTACCATCTAGGAATTGTGCAAGATGTAAGGTTAGTTAGAACCATGAGGATTGAATTCTTAACCAGAATGCAAATGTGCAATGGAGTCCAGATGCCCCAAAATAAATCATCGTACAGCAGTGTCTTCTATTTTATAGATCTTTAATATAGAAACAAAACATCAATGATGTTATAGGTCAACCCATAGTAGTGCAAAAACCAATTGACTGGTTTTATTTTAGAGGCAATTTTATTTTTGTCATATCTGATTATTTTCAATTTGAAATTCAAATGCAATTGAGAGATTTTCTTGAAGTCTACTCATTTTCTGGGCAATTATTCACTATGTTAAAATTCCACAGTTTTACAGTTTCAAAGCAAGTATGTATTGTTTATATGCGTTTAGTACCGTAATTTTCTAAAAGTACACCAAAATAGCTCCAATTTAGTATAAAAAAATTCGCACAATCAGTATAGCATAAGTATTGACTCCCATTTCCCAAATAGATGCTGGATTTTTAGCTTTCCAAATCGTGAAAAGGGTTACTTCTACAGCATAAATCATCATTTTTATGGAAAATATGCTTGGAAATTCAGTTTAGAAATAACAGAAAACTTCCCTTAAATGTCATTTAATCTCAACATCGCATAAATTTTTTGCAGGACTAGCTAGGGCTTTCACTGTGAAATCTTGCATACTATGATGCCTCGCCATAAAACATTTCAAAACTACGCCACCACCCCGGAAGTTCTGATCATATCAGTCCTCTTAAAATGACTGTCATCCATCCTGCGAAGCACACAGAATTTTAGCTCTGTTAAAACCTTTTTCTGTTGGTTTATTTTGCAATGTTTGTTCTTTCTTGCAAAATTTGTTTGACTCATCAGGTAATATTTACATATAAATGTACTGATTTTCAGAATTCAAGTAAGTTGACTGTGTTTCTTGGTCGATTTACCAGCTTGTAAAATAGGCCTTGATTGAGTGGGATTTAAAGCCTTACATTATGGCCTATTGTTGGTTTCACTGTTTACTGCTATACATTCGCGGTGCATTGCACAAGTTACTCAGATTTCGGCGAAATCAAACTGAAAATATCCCCATTCATCGGTGATTACTGCGCATTTGTGATTCTCGCATTTAAAAAGGATTATGCTAATCGGGTTTACAGTTTATAAAAGTCATCAACATTGTCAGCCAAATGTGTGTGTGATTGATTCTAGTTATTGTCACAACGTCACGTACATGTATATTATCATTGGGACATTAAAGCACAGCAATCAGTGAATGTCAGCCAACAAGAAAAAAAGAACAGATCAGTGGGGAAGTAAAAGGCCTGGAAACTTATGCTGAATAAGTAGAATGAATCATGAATGATAATGATTTTCAATGGCAAGGATTTGCGAGTGTGTACACGCTAAACGATCACAGCTCTATAGTGACAATAACACTAACAGGTGTAAATCCATGGCAAATGGAGATACAAATAATTATTGAAATTCAACAAGAAACAAACAATTACAACTCTAACTTTCTGAGAAAATAAATTATCCTTCGTGACAATGCACTGCAACAATACTGTTCAATTCTGCAAGAGGTGATTAAGAGTGAGAATGAATGAGTTTGACAGATACAGGTATGTGATACTGGTTCTGAATATAAGACGGCAAGTGTTATGGAATGAACATATATCAGTATATATTTTAATCGATCGACAAGTAACAACTGACACTGTATATGTACTGACAACTCGCGTGTAATTATCTCGGAAATGTCATGACACCAATCCAAAAATTTGCATATTCATTAAAATATTTGAATTCTGATTGGGAATTGGTTTTCGTCAAACACAGTGAATCGCTTGTAAGATCTAGCCACTGCGATGTGCATGAATAACAACAGACTAGACACACACACTACAGTACGTACAAAAATAGCATAATGCCTACAGCTAAAAGCGCTATTTTTAACACCATTACGTACGAAATCTGATACTTCCTTAAAACCTTCTGGGAGCTCTAATTAAAAAAATACATAGAATATCTCTTAGCAAAATACAACCTATATGACGCATACAAAATTCTCGCTTGAGCCAGAATTTCAAGAGCAAAACTGTTAAAACCTAGGAGAAGATGGATTTGAAAGCAAACCATTGCACAGGCACATACAGGTATGGGAGCTCACATATGATTTGATAAGCTTTACTCATTACACTGTAATGGGTGGAGCTAAAAAACAATAACCTGAAAATAATATTTCAGTGGTCATGCATGTTTATCTATATAATGTTTTATATGTTATAAAGGGTAATGATAAATAAGCATCTTGTCTGATATGTCAAACATTTTTTGTGAATTTTATTGATACGATTGTTGTATTTTGTGGCGTACAAGCACTGGAGAAAGGTGAGTATGTGGCATCAGTATCCCACAGTGAACTTTCTCCATCAGTCATTGTCATACAACCTTGTGACATCCTAAATCTGAGTATCTCCTGAATGTAACAAGAAAGTCAAGTACTTTCCTTACAAAACTTATCTTTGTATCCTATTAATATAAAGCAGACATGACTGGCCACTAAACTAATTCTTTAATTCTGCTCTACAGTTTAAAAATCTTAGTCAAATCAACTTGCCTGCAATCCATAAATAATCCAAAATGTTGGGAAAGCCCAATTGATTATATTCTTCATAGAAATGTTGAGATGTGATGAGAGAAATGGCTGCCCTTGCCATAGTTTTCTTATTTTCATTGTCGTGGATTTGATCACTTTTTTTTCATTCTCATCATAGATTTCTTCAAAGTTACTCGAGTGGCTGTGAACCCTTTTGTTATTGAAGAGTGTTCCAAAGACAACTCGGATCTAAACTTGCTGATAACCCTAGTGTTGAACTACCTTGAAGATCAGCATAAGTTGTCATTAAGTAGAAAGTTTACAGTTTGTCAAGACAAAAAATACCAGGGAAATCCTATGGAATTAAAACACTTTTTCAGTCCAAGTGAAGTATCGCCAGATGATCTTGTAAGAGAAAGCATTTCAAATTTAACTCCAGAAAATGTGCTTTCACAACTAGGGAAACTGTCAGCTGGTGATGAGTGCACACCAGCGAGTGATAAAGAATGTGATGATATCAAGATTTTGATGAAGGAGGATAGGAGTACTAACAAGAAATTGATAGAAGAGGTTCAGGAATTAACTGAGCCAGACTATGAATTGGTCTTGAAACAGCCAGATGAGAAGAAAGGGAAGAGACTGGTTTTAAGGATACGGTTACCTGGGGTGTATTCTGTGGATGAATGTAAGCTGGAAATAACACAGGCAAGTCTCCTTTTAAACTGTTAAAACACTGTGTGAAGCGCTAATCATCTGTAACAGCCTATGTATTTGAAAATGTTGTGGTGCAATGAGTTTTCTACAAATATTCCAAATTCACTACCTGTTTCAGGATTTTAAACCCCTGATGCACTTGTACAGTTGTCTAGCTTTGCAGTATTAGTAGCACAACTATGTGATCATTGTAGTGCACCTAAAATTAAGCTCATTTTATAAAAGCAGAAATTAATAATGGCAAAATCTCCAATCACAAACTTTTGTTTTGTTTACATCTTTCTTTGAAGCATCTTTTTCAACATGTGTACCAATATTTAATTTCTTACTCGTTTGCTTCACAGGCTAAAGTTCATCTACTTGTGGGAGAAAAATTTGAATTGTTGTTACCTTTACCAGAAGTGGTACTTGAAGCACAGGCAAGAGCCAAATTCATTAGTAAACATTTCACTCTAACTGTTACACTACCACTGCCGCCAGATACATGATGTTCAACTCTGATGTGGATTGAAAACAATTCTCAAGGTGGAGGAATTGAGATTAGACATTATTGAAAAGTAAGAGGAGTTACTGTAGATTCAGGGAGACATTGTGTGTGGAGATAATGTATATGAGGAAAGTAAAGGACATTTTTTTGGTTTAATTACCTCCGAAGTTGAATGGAAGTCGTGTTTTCGCCCGTGTTTGTTTGTCTGTCATCAAGATATCTCAAGAACTGATGATTGGATTTGGATTAAATTTGGTGTGTAGTTTTGTTTCTGCTTAAGGAAGAAGTGATTACAATTTGAGACATATTGGAACAAGGGAAGGGTGATAATGGAGTGGTGGGGACATTTTAAAGTGAGTTTATCTGTCATTAAGATATCTCCAGAACTGATGATTGGATTTTGATTGAATTTGGTGTGTGGTATTGTTACTGTTTCATGAAGAAGTGATTAAAATTTGGGACAAATTTGAAGAGGGGAAAGACAAAATGAGGGGTGGGGATGTTTTAGGATGAGATCTGTCAAGACCAAGTTGAAACTTTCTAATGAAATGTGCTGAACAAGGACTTGGATGAAGATCAAAGCAATCAATTTTCTGAACTCAAAGAGACTTACTCAAAGTGTACTTTGGAATCATTGAAAATGAATCAGTTGGTTTCTGCCATGAATGGAAAATGATGGAATGTGCATCCTGGCTGAATAGAGCTCAAACAATGACGCTTTACTTGAATAAAACTGAAAACAATGGTATGGCCTTGGAAGTAAACCAGTCACAAGATAATCTTCAAGTGTTCAGATTGCATATGATCATTACAGATGAAAATTTGGGGATGAAGCCTAGGATTTCTGAGGTAGATTATATTGGGTATGATGATCATATGAACTGTACAATTATTCTAGGCATGTTGGAATTGCAACAGGGCAGAGGTATTCGCTCTAGAGAATGCTGATATTCTAGTTAAATATGTTTTTGCATAATGTGAATATACAACCTCATAAAGGCAAAGGTCTTCGACATGTGTGCATAGCCAGAATTTGGAGGTCAATCTGATGGCAAAAATCTATGAAATCCAGCATGAGAGAAGTAGGTAAACTTATATGAATTTTCTTTGTTTAATTCCGGCAGTTCCTTGAAGACAAAATCCAATCTGTTCAAAATCTCATGAAAAAATGAATTGAATTTTTATGGAGGAAAAGAAACCTTTCATCTTGCTAGCTAAACAAAATAGAGATTACTCATTACTTTCAGTAACTGAGATTGCTCATTACTTTCAGTGACTGAGATTGCTCATTACTTTCAGTGATTGAGATTGCTCATTACTTTCAGTGACTGAGATTCTTCATTACTTTCAGTGGCTAAGATTGCTCATTACTTTCAGTGACTGAGATTGCTCATTACTTTCAGTGACTGAGATTCCTCATTACTTTCAGTGACTGAGATTGCTCATTACTTTCAGTGACTAAGATTGCTCATTACTTTCAGTGACTGAGATTGCTCATTACTTTCAGTGACTGAGATTGCTCATTACTTTCAGTGACTGAGATTGCTCATTACTTTCAGTGACTGAGATTGCTCATTACTTTCAGTGACTGAGATTGCTCATTACTTTCAGTGACTGAGATTGCTCATTACTTTCAGTGACTGAGATTGCTCATTACTCTCAGTGACTGAGATTGCTCATTACTTTCAGTGACTGAGATTGCTCATTACTTTCAGTGACTGAGATTGCTCATTACTTTCAGTGACTGAGATTGCTCATTACTTTCAGTGACTGAGATTCTTCATTACTTTCAGTGGCTAAGATTGCTCATTACTTTCAGTGACTGAGATTGCTCATTACTTTCAGTGACTGAGATTGCTCATTACTTTCAGTGACTGAGATTGCTCATTACTTTCAGTGACTGAGATTGCTCATTACTTTCAGTGACTGAGATTGCTCATTACTTTCAGTGACCGAGATTGCTCATTACTTTCAGTGACTTAGATTGCTCATTACTTTCAGTGACTGAGATTGCTCATTACTTTCAGTGACTGAGATTGCTCATTACTTTCAGTGATTGAGATTGCTCATTACTTTCAGTGACTGAGATTGCTCATTACTTTCAGTGACTGAGATTGCTCATTACTTTCAGTGATTGAGATTGCTCATTACTTTCAGTGACTGAGATCGCTCATTACTTTCAGTGACTTAGATTGCTCACAACTTTCAGTGACTGAGATTGCTCATTACTTTCAGTGATTGAGATTGCTCATTACTTTCAGTGACTGAGATCGCTCATTACTTTCAGTGACTGAGATTGCTCACAACTTTCAGTGACTGAGATTGCTCATTTCTTTCAGTGACTGAGATTGCTCATTACTTACAGTGACTGAGATTCCTCATGACTTTCAGTAGCTGAGATTCCTCATGACTTTTAGTGCCCGAGATTTCGGAAAGAAGGTCTGCTCAATATAGCTATCACAAACTAATACCACAATTAATAAACATTGATTGAACTTTCGTCTATATCTATAAATTCTCAAAAGTAGTTTCTAATTGCAAGATATTGTGTGTAATTGATATGTGGCTACTACAGGCTAAATTTTAATATGAAAGGAATTTACATGGTTATGAGAAATTTCTGCCAAGTTTATATTTGATCATCAAGTGTATTATCAGTTTGAAATATAAATGAATGACAAGAATCTTGGTGTCTATTCTTTTGTAAGCAGCAGTATATCTATTAATGAGCATATTGAATGTATTAAACATTTATCAATTGGTATGGAACTCAGGGGCGGATTCAGAAGGGGAGCCAGGGGTTGGGCTCATTGCCCCATTGAGATTTTACCGATGCTACTTTTTTGCCATGAGATAATTCTTAAGTTAAGGTTTATAAAATATTGTGGCATTAGGATAAGCTAAAAAAGTATTCAAATTCTTCATATCTGGACAAGAAATTTCTTATTCTCGAATATCAGAAGAAAGGAAGAATATATAAGAAGAAAATATATAGAAATATCCCGATATGAGGTAAAAATCGTTACTTTGAGGTTCAGACTTCAAAAAGCACATATTAATGCAGACATTAAGTGTTATTTTAATTTCAAAATTATTTTTAGCTCAACTATTCGAAAAATAGTAGAGCTATTCTACTACCCCCGGCGTCGGTGTCGGCGTCCGGTCAAGTTTTCAAAAGTTATGAATGGTGCACATTGCCATGGGTGCTGATCAAATGAGCATGATTGGAGGGTTGTGTGTGCATATTAATTAGCTTATTTGCATAACAATACAAATATTTGTCAGGTTAGTTTTCATAACTTATGAATGGTGTACATTCATGTGACTTGGCATAGAGCTAGAGGACATGGGTACTCAAATGAGCATGATTGCAGGTTGTGTGTGCATACTAATTAGCTTATTTGCATAACAATGAAAACATTTGTCAGGTTAAAAGTTTTCATACCTTAAGTTATGAATGGTGTACATTCATGTAACTTGGCATAGGGGTAGAGAACATGGGTGCTGATCAAATGAGCAATATTTGCATAACAATGAAAATATTTGTCAGGTTTAAAGTTTTCATAATTTAAGTTATGAATGGTGTACATTCATGTAACTTGGCATAGGGGTACTGTTCAAGTGTGCATAATTACAGGTTGTGTGCATACTAATTAGCTTATTTGCATAACAGTGAAAATATTTGTATCTATGATATCTCTGAAATCAAAGTGGATGTGGGGATCTTATTTGCACAAATGCTCATATATGTGAAGAGCATTGTCTACACCTAATGTTGAGGTGAAGTGTGCATATTAATTAGCTTATTTGCATAACAATGGACTTTGTACAACATGTTTAACATTCATGAGCGCATAACTTAAGTTATTATTTATGTAAATTGGCACAGGGGTAGAAGACTTGGGTACTGTTCAAGTAAGCACAATAAGGGGGTTGTATGTGCATACTAATTAGCTTATTTGCATAACAATGGAAATATTATCTATGATATCTCTTAAATTAAAGTGGGAGTGGGGATTGTTCTAAAGGGATCCTTTCCAACCTGTACCCTCCCCCAGCCCCTACACATTTCCAGAACTACATCCTGGATTGTAATACAACTTCTAATTTAAGAAAATATGTGTGTCAAGCAAAGTGGAGCAGCATGAAAAATGTACAATAACATTAAAGCAAAATTATGCGAAACATTGCTTTAACGTACAACAAACTAGACATTGGAAACGATACAAATCCCCTCACCGCTAATAATGCATATTCCAGACTGTCCCACATTCCATCCCAACCTGTCCCAAATGTCATCCCTGTCTATACTTCATGCAATCACACCTGAAAACCAGATACTATATGTCATTCCACCACTTGCATGACCAACATGTCATTACAACTGAAATCCAGATGACATCCCACCACATGTCATTCGGTCCTGTCCCACATGCCAACCCATCCTGTTCTACATGCCAACCCACCCTGTTCTACATGCCAATGCACCCTGCTTAAGAAGCCAACACATCCTGACCAATATCCCACCGCACCCTGCCCTATATACAATTCCATTCTGTCCCACATGACCTCATCCTAATTCCTTCAGCTACTTTATCATGTCATCTTCAATTCCACATTCTGCTTATTGTTTATATTTCCTAAACTCCTAATTTAAGATTCTTTTGAATCAGGAAACATTTATTTGCTCCTTTATTCATGGCAAGACAAACATTTTCATTGCTGTATGGGTCACAGATTCATGTCAATATCATAACAAAACTAGAAATGTGAAGTAAGTCATAAGCCATATATTTTTGATCTCCGGTCAAACATATTGCAGCAAATGTACACTATACATCACCATTAAGTATAAACAATGCTCTTCAGCTAAATCATCATACCCACTTTAATTCAAGAGATACCACATATACAAATATTTTCATTGCTATGCAGATAGGCTAATTATTATGCACACACAATCCCCCAATCATGTTCAACTGAACAGTACCAATGCCCTCTACCACTGAACAGAACCAATGCCCTCTACCACTGAACCAATAGCAAGTTATTATCTCAGGTTAAAATATTTTGTACGCAAGTCTATTGGTATGCAAATAACCTAATTAATATGCACACTACACCTCACCATTGAATGTAGACAATGCTCTTCACACATGATTATTTGTGTAAAACAATCCCCACTCCCACTTTAATTTAAGAGATATTATTGATACAAATATTTTCATTGTTATGCAAATATATTGGAGCCCCACAGGGGGTTGTGCGCGTTGAAGTCACTATGAAGGGGGTGGGGAGTAGAGGTTGTCAAGGCTGGTTGGTTGAAACTTGGCGTTGGGAGGGGGGGGGAGATAGATATTGCGAAGAGGGATTGTTTTGTGGAGGGAGATGGATATACAGATGGCCTAAAGGTCAGTGTTCACTGGACTGTGTGCAATATGGTGTCTAACGAGAATGGAGACACCCCCACAGGCCCTGTCAGCATCCACTTGAAGTTTATGGTAGCAAGTGAAGTTAATGAGGGAGTAATGGTCAGTGGTTTTAAGGTTTCTTGTAGGCAGAAGATGACCAGATTGAAGGTGGTGGCCAGTAGGTCGACTTCTTCTGAATTGGCCTTAAGGCTTCTGATGTTCCATTGTATAATGTTGTGGGTGTTACGGTAATTGTTTGTGGTGCACGCCATGAGGCAGGGGTTATCTAGAGGAAGATCTGTTGGGGTCTGAATTGGCTTGTTTTTTCTTTGGATCCGTCTCTGTTTCTGTGGGAGCAATTGTTTTTGAAAGTTGGACAAGAAGTAGGATCGGTGTGTTCAGTAATCCAACAATCCATATTCTCTTTGGTGTCATATATGTGGCTTGGGTGGTGGGCTGTTTGTTGATTGGTTGTTTGTTGATTGGTTGTTTGTTGATTGTTAGCCTGGTTGGCTTTAGTTTGATGTGTGTTGATATTAGAGGTGTTGGTGTAGCGGACGGCAGGGGTTTTAGAGAAGGAAGGGAGGTTGAGGAGAGAAGTGGTGGTGGAGGTGATTTGGGTATGGTTGGGTTGTTGACAATGGTGATGGGCTTAGGACTGGGTAAGAAGAGCCAGGTGAGGTCGGTTTGGGCATGTGAGTCACTTTTAGTTGTGTTAGTGGGGGCATTATTGGTGTTAGAGGAGACTGCGCTTGAGTCGGAAGGCTTGGTGTGGAGGTAAGCAAGGAATCGTTTCCTGGCCTCTGGGTAAGTTATGTTGGGATTAAGGGTTTTCAGTTTAGTTATTTGTTTTTCCTAAAGCCAGGTGGGGCACTCTTTTGAGAAGGAGGGATGGTTGGCTGGGTGTTTACTGTCGCAATTTGTGCAGAGTGGGGTGTTGGTGCAGAAGGTGTTGTCATGGTCTGGGCTCCGCAGTTACCACAGCGCGCTTGGCTGCAGCAGGAGTTTTTCCCATGGCCATACCTCTGGCAATTAGGAGAACGGAGAGGGTTGAGAATGTAAGGGGCGACTGGGATTCTCAGGTAGCCAGCAATAATGTGGGAGGGAAGAGTTGGTGTGGCGAAAGTAAGGAAGATGGTATTGGTGGGTGTTTCGGCTCCATTTCTCTTGAGAACGAGACGACGGGATTCAGTGCATGTTGGCTAGTTAGTTCCTCTACAAGGTCATCATCGGTCAAGTAAGCTAGGTCTCTAGTTTTTATGTCACCTTTGCTGGAGTTCAGGAAATAGTGGAAGGTGACTGTAGTGTCAATACCAGTGTTTGCTAGGGTTTTGGTGGAGAGAAGGGTGGTGGCTTGAGTGTTTTGGCGCAGTGCACCAGGAGATCGCCGGATCTGAGGGTAAAGACCTTAGGGAGGGCACCGACAAGGCTGTAGAGCGCTTTGTGTGTAAGGAAAGGGGAGACTCTTTTAAAGCTTCGTAGCTAGCGGGTCTATTCGTGGGTTTATAGTACGATGTACGTTATCCCTTTACAACACTCTGGAGGCGTACGGACCCGTTCACCGGAGCTGTATGAACCCATAAAGATGTAGGCCAGTAGGCCATCACGGACCCGTACGGAGCCATCACCGACCCGTACGGAGCCATCACGGACCCGTACGGAGCCATCACGGACCCGTACGGAGCCATCACGGACCCGTACGGAGCCATCACGGACCCGTACGGAGCCATCACGGACCCGTACGGAGCCATCACGGACCCGTACGGAGCCATCACGACCCGTCACGGAGCCATCACGACCCGGAGCCATCACGGACGCCATCACGGACCCGTCACGACCCGACGCCATCACGACCCGCGGAGCCATCACGGACCCGCACGGAGCCATCACGACGGACCCGTGGAGCCATCACGGACCCGTGCGGGCCATCACGGACCCGTGCGGGCCATCACGACCCGTGCGGAGCCATCACGGACCACGTGACGGGCCATCACGGACCCGACGGAGCCATCACGACCCGGACGCCATCACGGACCGTGCGGGCCATCACGGACCCGTGCGGGCCACGGGCCATCACGGACCCGCCATCACGGACCCGTGCGGGCCATCACGGACCCGTCACGGACGGAGCCATCACGGGACCCGCACGGAGCCATCACGACCCGACGGAGCCATCACGACCCGGGAGCCATCACGGACCCGTACGGAGCCATCACGGACCCGTACGGAGCCATCACGGACCCGTACGGAGCCATCACGGACCCGAGCCATCACGGACCCGCCATCACGACGGACCGCGGAGCCATCACGACCCGTGACGGAGCCATCACGGACCCGTACGGAGCCATCACGGACCCGTACGGAGCCATCACGGACCCGTACGGAGCCATCACGGACCCGTACGGAGCCATCACGGACCCGTACGGAGCCATCACGGACCCGTGCACGAAGCCATCACGGACCCGGAGCCATCACGGACCCGTGCGGGCCATCACGGACCCAGAGCCATCACGGGCCATCACGGACCCATGAACACTGATTGTGGAGCCGTCACGGACCCGCAAAGCCGTAAATACGGGCCGTGGAGCCGTCACGAACCCTTGAACATGGGCTGTGGAGCCGTGAAAGTAACGTAATGGCTCAATAGCGAGCCGTAGAATTGCTCATAACTCACTAATTACCTCTTTAGGCGCCGCCTTTTTGTGACCCTTGTGGTCCCTACACGAAACCATGGTCCACAGCGGTGTACAAAGGGGTTACCCACTAACAATATGCACCTCACCGACTCAGTAGCGTCAAGGAGAGGGCGCTAGTGGTTTATTTTAAATGGCGTCTAGGATGACACTTAGCTGGTCAAAATGGACTCTTACGTCCGATAAACTAAATCTGTGGCCCTGCCAACTCAGTAGCGTCTCAGAGTAAATCAGGTAAAAGTTAACAAAGTAAACTACTAACATAGACCTCCAAGGCCCAGCAGCGTTGAGTCGGTGCTTATGGCGCAAGCAGAAACTCTGAGACTATAATGATTTATACCGCCTCTTGGCGTTCTGAAAATAAAAATATATATATATATATATATATATATATAGAAAATATATATATACTTACACCAAGGCTCTCCTACGTGGGATGTCACTTATTTATGACCCTTACGTGGGCGAGACGGGTCTGTGGGAGACGTAAGGAGAGGCAAGCCACAGCAATTTAGTACATCCAAAAAAATTATCAGAAAAATCACTATCTTAATTTTTTTTTTTAAACTTGAGAAAATGCACAAAGTGTAAATTCTTTCAAATCGCAGGGGTAGTGTGGAAAACACGAACCACTCTGTAACCTGGTGTCTGTGGAGAAAATTAGATCTCCTGATAAGAGGACGTCAGGGAGGCCCCCTCAAGTTCTCTCTAATGCCCCAAAATTCAAGCTTGAAAATTAAAAACTGTCTTAATTATATGCAAGAAAAACGAACACACAACATGTACTGGTAACATTAAATAAAATATAGGCTCTCTTGTAAGAACTATAGCTTCGTGGAACTGTATGAAGCTGATTCCTTGAACACCCTGTGGTGACATCGACCCAATATGCATGTGCCAACATCGATAGAAGTTGGCGTAATGTATACGAGAACCAGTACTAAAGATATCCTAACATGTTAATAAAATGCATAGTATAACACTAGATTCTCCTCGTGGAAGGGCGGGCCAACGATGAAAAACACCTAAACCCAGGGGCAAAAGGTCCACTAAACAGGCACACTGGGTGCTCTAGGGACTAAAAACACCCGCCGCGAGAGTGGGACTCTCTCCAACTAGCCGCCCGTTTTGTACGAATGGAAGCAAAAACACTCTATCCTACCTGAAGGCTTAATGGGAAAGTCCTGCAAGTCGGACCGAAGAATTCCCAACCCCATGGATACCTTGTCTTATCTCAGAGGACTTAAAAGGATAGCAGAAAAAGGCCGAACAGCATAAAAACCTGCATGGTAGAAGCTGTAAAGGAAAAAATTGTTAGAAAAGGTTAACATTTTCATAAAGAAAATTTTAGACCATTTCCAGCGATGTTGTGAAAACAATGCGCTAAAAAGAAGTGAGGGTTAGTAGAGGTATTATGAAGGTCAGGACTGGGCTGGTAACTATGCTTTTAAGGTCAGTTAGAATCAGGTCATTGGACCAGATTGCATATTTATAGCATGGATGGAAGGTTAGGTATAACTTGAAGTAAATACTCAGAATTCCCATAGTAGCTCAAATGGTTCTGTATTTTTTTTCTTACATGCATTTCAAATTTTGCTGCTTAAAAAATGACAAACCAACATGAAATCTCAGCAAACTTAATCTCTTTAAATCCTGACTTTTCAAATTTACAATGGAATTTCACATCTGACAACAAATTTCCTCTGTACAATATGAATCTCTGGACAATGTACATATCAGATAAAACAGAATTCAAGCAGGTAGAAACCTCCTCATTCAATGTACAAACAAATTCATAGACAAAATAGTGTAACCAGATATGCTTTTCACCTTAATGTACACCCTCAACACAGCATGATTTTCTGTACAACTTACACCATAATTGCACAAGAAAATGGTAACAAATCAAACATACATTCCAGTCCAACAGGTTCATACTGAAACCTCAGATGACAATATAAACCAATGTAGAGCTTGTCTGAGGCCTACATATGATAGACTATTTTTACACTCCCCATTTGAGTCTGGATAACTCATATATTTACACTATGCTCAGTGACCAGCTGATGAAACTCTTTTTCTGACATTCGTGTATAATAGATCTCATTTGTTGATGACATATGGATAAGATAAGGAATCCATATTCTGAATGAAGGAATACCTCCACTACTAAAGACAATCAAGAATTCCTTATAACAATTAGAGGATATGAATGGAATTTACTGGATTCAATTTAAAGTTTTTCAGTTGCAGTACATTTAAAATTAGCAGAGAACTGATTGTTGGAAGCATACAAAATCACTACTAACAGAAATTCATGTAACTATATGTTAGTATACAAACATTTACCCTCTTTGCAGAAATGTTAATCCCTAAAATATTGCAACTAAATCTAATTTTGAATTTTTCTCCAACTTTTGGAAACACCTTTTGCTACCATATTTTTTCTTCTATCCATGTAGCTGTAAAATTCAAATTTCCGATATTGTTACCAAGACAGATGTAACTCAAAATCATAATTTCTGAGATTAAAAAGGCATAACATGTAAAATTAATTAACAAATTAACCAACAACACAAAATTTCAAAACAACCACACAAAATTTTAAAACAACCACACAATATTTTAGGTTTTCTCTTTAGAACATTCAAAATTAATTGTTTCCTAACAAAAAACGAATTAATGAGTTTCTAAATTCTTGAGGTTTGACTTCTTTGAATATGCATGGTACCTGCTGACATACAATTCAGTTGCAGAAATGGCAGCTTTTCCTTCTAAACAAAAAGCACCATATCTTCCAATAAACACAATGACTATACAAAACAAAACCTGATACAATTTGTTTACATCAGATGATGCTTCCAATATAGCTGCATAATGGATTTATTATATCCTGCCCCTACTCATTATTTAACACTTGAATGCAGCTATAACTTCAAATATCATCAACTCACCAATTGAACAAGAATAGTGAAAGGTCTGACGATAAATGCATCCCACATTTCGGTAGCTAACAATGACTGCCTACCCTAAAATATATGGCCAAGAAAACAACTATGTACAAGAAGTTTGCACTACTTTGAATGTATGACCTAGATTGCCAAAGATTCCATGAAATGACTGACATGTACGTATTTCACTCCTCTCTGCTGCTCTTCCGTGTTTTTGATAAGACAGTCAAAATGAATACTTAGGCTGGTTTCTTGGTGACAATGCTCTCAGAAGAAAATCTGTACAAAGATCTTCTTTGCCAGATATCCAGCATTCCAAGTAATATTTGTTCTTCATTGGCAGTGGGAGCTGCAGCAACTGTATTTCTATGGAAACAAACACTAGTGCAAAGCCTAATGTACATCTGACACAAGCTTTCATAAGAACCACTGAGGTCCATCATTTTTTAACTTGTGATGTTTCTTCTGCAATTGATCTTCACTAATTGAGATACTTCCTGCATCTCTTTGATCCACAATTGCAAGGTATCTTCACATCTTCAATTGGAAACTTGTAATCGTAAGTGAGTTCCTCTCCAATATTGATACGACGACTAGCAAAGATGACAATATGCTTCTGGTTGTCTATTTGAATAACTCGAGAAAAGCAGTTTGGCTGAAAAACAATATGACCAATAAAATTAACATGAATAAATGCAGAAATAGTTCTCTTCGTTAGTGTTTTCCCTCAAAAGGAAAGCAAACCCAGAATACAGAGATCTTCAGCCCATTTTAATATAAACTACAGAGCCCACAGAATAGTTAATCCTTTTGAATACATACAGTTTTGCCAAGTCAGCCTGTGTCATCTCCAAATGCACAGTAGTGGTATTTCAGTAAGATTAAAAGTGACCTTTTAGAATGGTGGTATATTATGAGTCCACTCTTGAGAGTACTCGAGATGGAGCAGAATTTGGGCATGAAGCGTCAATATATTTCCAGCTTCCCCAATAATTAGCATGTGATTACTAGCATTGATTGATATAATAAGACTTGCCAGCACATTGACATACAGAATGGTTCAATAATACAGAACAAATGGAGTATTCAGAGTGAAGGTTGTGTTCTAACAATGGAAAGTCTTACAAAAGGATACATGAAAAATGCTGCCTTCACGAAATTGTTTTTATTATTACTCTAACCATAAGTACTGCCAAAACCAGACTAAGTGCACTACCAGACCAACACCTGGCCACTAATTTTTATTTCCCAAACATGATAGCAATTGCACTCTTAGAATTAAGTAGGCTTGGGAGGTATACCGGTACTCACATAAGTACTAGTACCGAAGCACCGACACTCGCGAATAACGAAAGTAAAAGAGTTTATTACTACAACAGGTACTGCCGAAAAGTACTGCTGGCAACTCTAAAATATAAATATTATTAACCCAAATCGTATGTTTTTAGTACCTATATCATGTAAATCAAATTATATTTACCTCGCAAAAGGCTTATATTTAATCAATTTATCAAAAACTCACCGATAAAAACCTTCAATAATTATTCCCAAAAAACACAACCAAAACACAACCTTCACTTTGAATGACTTCACTTGTATGACTTGTACATATATGATCACATATATGCATTATTAAGGCCTTGCAACCATTCATGTGCACATGTTCAGAGCTTGCAAAATTTGCCATGTTTTTTTTTTTTAATTTTTGAAACATAAACTTGCGTTACTACACAGCCCTTGCAGCCATTTTCGAGGCAATTTTGCTTAACAAAATGAAGATGAAACTCCATTTTTACCAATTACCATTGACTGGAGGTATTTTATAAGTATTTTGGAAGGTATTTCATGCCGTGTAAATCATTGGGCCTGGGGCGTGAGTGTATACACATTATGAGTTCAAAGTTAGTTCATGAATAGCCAAGTGATAAGTATCTTCAGGTGTGCTTGCCAAATGCTGAAATTTAATTGAATTTTGTTAGAAATTAGTTGTTTTAAGTATAAATTATTAGGAAAAGACAAAAAAACATAATTTTTTGACATTTATTCGCTTAATTTTCATTTGCTTAATTTTCTTTCAAACACCGGAGAAGACAACAGTTTTCATCAATCCCGATGGAGGAGGTAATAATAAATATTTCGCTCCCCGATACATCCCGCCATTACTCTATGAACATGCCCAGATGAAATTATATTCCCCGCAATCACTTATAATGTTATCAGTGTATTAGTACTGTACACATGTGTCTACAATGTTACACCTTAGTGTGATACTATGGCGAATATACCAAGCACACAGTGATAGTTTTTTTACTTTTGTATGCACGTAAGAAGAACCGATACTATAAATAGTACCAGTACTGTCTTAACGAAAGCACTGGTACCAAATTTTCATGGTACTGCCCAAGCCTAGAGTTAAGTTAGGATTAGGTTAAGGGTCCAGAATTTAAGCCAATCAGACAAGAGGATTTGTGCCATTGCTATCCTGTTTAGGAAAAAGAAATTTGCAGCCTGGCCTACACATAGGTTGATTGATTGTTCTTTGTACCCTTTACAAAGTACCCATACACTTAAAGAAACAGTATTGGGCCATAGTCTTAAAAGAGAATAAAATCCAGGTCAGCATTTGAATTGGTGAAGGTGATGATCCTTTGATATCTCTACACCTGTCATTGAATCAATTGACTCCCATTCTTTAAAATACAACAAAATCTTAGTCCAGGGAGAGTATCTTGGCATACTCTGAACTTGGCCTTAGCTACAGCCTTTTGTTTTACTTCCAAACTTTGTTTTACTTCCAAACAATGTCTAGTGTGTCATACACTAGTCCTGAATTTGTTTTCAGCCTCTTCATTCAGAGGCAGGGATATTATATCAAAGAGTGCTGAAAATCATCCCTTACAACGGCACTACCTCATAAGTCAAATGTCATCTATTTACCTCACAGGAATGGTTGATAAACCTGGCTGCATTGCCATGCATGGTAGCATCCACCACATCATAGTCATCAATGCGGAACATGTAACAACCAATGCCCTAATGGGGAAAAATAATGAATGCTGTATAAAACTTACTACTCATTTTCATGTACTTATCTTATCAAAGATACAAACAAAAATCCATAGCAATAGAAAATATTACCAAAACCAAAAGGTTTTGTGGTTCCAATGCTTTTTTTTCTCCATAAGCTGATTGATTTGCAAAATTTGTATTTACTGTCATGTCATTGCATGTGGAAATATTAGTTCCATGATATTTATATATAAGCCACACCCACCATGTACAAATGTTGACAACATTAGCATTTGCACAATAATTAACAACATTATCACAGCAAGTATGATGCAAAAAGTGTTGCTCATTTTTCATATTTCAAGAATTTTTCAGTAAGCCCCACCTACTCATTAATATTCGGGACATCAATATCACAACATTAGAATATATGTACAGATCATGCATGACCTATCTGTGTACCACAAATAGCATAAATCTTATATATAGTTAATGAGATACACCATGGTGTTTACATTATTGATAAATTTCAAATTAAGCCACGCCCATCATGCATATTAATGACTTCTGTTGATAACGTATGTACACAATAACCAACATAATTTTCATGCACAATATAATGCAAAAGAGACATACAGTTGCTCACTTTTTTTCAAATTTTTTACTTTAAGCCCTGCCCACTTATTAATATGCAAGAAATCACCACAAAAACATTAAAGCACATCTGCAGATCATGAGCTATCTGTGTACCACACATGACGTGAATCCAGTTTATAGTTTGAAAGATATCGTGTTTACAAGCTCTTTGTTTACAAAATCATATTAAGCCCCGCCCACTAAGCATATTTATGCATTCTTATATCAAAAACATGTACATACCAGCGAACATTATAATTATTCCAAATATGAAACAAAACAGACAGGCGGTTCTCAAAATATGAACAATTTCAGCTTTGTACATTAAGCCCCACCTATTGATTACCATGCATGACATCACTGCCAAAATCAATAGGGCACATCTACAGACCACGGGCTATTCGTGTACCAAATATGACATCAATCCAGTTTACCATTCTTGAGATACCGTGTTTACAAGCTCTTTCCAGCAAAATCATATTAAGCCCCGCCCACTATGCATATTAATGAAATTCAACGTTTTTATATTATGAACACGTACACACCAGCTAGCATCATAATTATACCAAATATAAAACAAAACAGACATGCGGTTTTAAAATATGAAGAGTTCCAGATTTTTACATTAAGCCCCATCTACTCATTAATACGCATGATATCGCCACCAAAATCAATAGGGCACATCTACAGACCATAAGCTATTTTTGTACCAAATATGACACGAATCTAGTTTACCGTTCTTGAGATACCGTGTTTACAAGCTCTTTTCAGCAAAATCATATTAAGCCCTGCCTACTACACATATTAATGAAATTCAACGTTTTTACATCATAGACATATACACACCCGCTAACATCATAATTATACCAAACATGAAACAAAACAGACATGAGGTTGTTAAAATATGTACATTTCCAGAATTTTACATTAAGCCCTGCCTACTTATTAATTTGCATGACATCACCACCACAATCAATAGGGCACAAAAACCATGGGCTATCTGTGTACCAAATATGACATGAATCCAGCATATCGTTCTTGAGATATCCCATTGACGAGCTGGCCATCACAAACATAGATACACACACATACATACACACCCATAAACACACAAACCATCATAGGTTCCTAATGCTATCGCATTGCTTCAAATCAGAACCAGAAATCATTTAAAATTTTAATCACAAGCACGTAGACCCTCTCAATGAACTGAACAGTAAAACATGTTAATCTGAAATATAGTAATCCTAACATTTCCTTTCATTAACTCCAATGCCAACAATACTAAATATTTCAACAGGAAACGGCAACTGTAGAGAATTTAATGATTACACTGGAACATAAGAATGGATCTTCATCAAGAACCACTTAGTAGATATTAATGAGATTTGCAAAAAGAGCAAACAAAAAACAAACAAATATATAAATAAACATTTCTTCATTTCCTTTTCAACAATGATCATTATTCATAAGTATATTATGTGGGAGTTGTTTCCTCTTTTCCTTCTCGAGATTTTGTGAAGTGTAAAATGAAGCAGGGATGGGTACAGCAAGAGAAGCTAACTTACTTAGGCTTACTAAAGATTTATATGGCTACATCACATCAAGTTTCTCTAAATATACATTGGACAGAATAACATTAATTTACCCCGCTAAGCGTAGCGGGGATATTTACGAGAGTTATACTTACCTTCCATGCTATAATATGCAATCTGGTCACACGACCTGATTCTAACGCACTTCTAACCGAACCTAAAAAACGCAGTAACCAGCCAAGCCCTGACCTCCATAATACCTCTGTACCACCGCACTCAACATTCCACCGAGGCCTGAACGAGAGGGGAGGCGGGTGGGATGCATGGAAGGTAAGTATAACTCTAGAAATATCCCCTTTCGCTTAGCGGGTAAATTTACTTCAAGCTATACCTTACCTTCCATGCTATAATATGCAATCAGATTGCAACCGAGGATAGGAAGGAAGGGAGTTCAGTTTTTTTTTTTTTTTTTTTTTTTTTTTTTTTAATGGCTGGTACGAAAACTCACACGAACCGAATCCCGTTTAAAGGACAAAATTCCTTCACCTCGGAAGGATGAAAGACCTCAAGAGTGGGAAGAACTAAAACATAGGAAACCACGGCGAGGTACAGTCAAACCGAACAAGGCACCATTCGTTGACAGTAACGGAGGCAAACCTCGAAAGAACCTGAGCGAAAAGCCCAGAAAAACAAGCCAACGGAAGAGCGTTTGGACACAATTACAGCAAAGTGTCCACAAAAACGCCATACAAGCCACACCGGATTCGGCCCACGAGACAGAACCGGCGAGGAAACTACGATTGGGAACGGCGTGTACCAACGAAACGGCGAAGAAATCCCGGACAAGGGAAAAATTCGTTAGCGCATAACGCGTAAGAGCTAAAATTAGCGGGGAACACGAACGTCGAAAAGTGAGTCAGACCAAAAACAAGAGAAAAACCGCAAAGCGGTTTCTCGAACAGCGACACGATCCGTGAAAAGAGGTTATGCCCAACCCGAGTGCATACCGCGGCCGTTCTATGAACAGTTCAGACTACTTTAAAAGAAAGCCACTGGATGATCTATCGGAGGAAAATGTCACATGACACACTCACGAAGAGATCTCCCAGAACTCACCAGTGGTCGCGAGTCAAAGACCGTAGACCCCACTGGAAAAACCCTGGTGGATAGCTGCAAGTTATCCCAGAGCTCATGACGGAACTAAGCTTGAGAGAGGGCCCACCTCCACAACGGGAGGCGAACAACCCTCAGAAAAGCCATGCTACGTCCGAGAAAGGCGGGCCGAGGCCACACCATCAAAACGGCGCTCCGGGACTGAGATGCAGTCCGCCGGAGCCCGGAAAGAGACAAAAATCGCCCCTGACCCGAGGCTCGTGACGTGAAGCCTGCAAGGTCTTGAGCAGCCAAAGTTCGTCCTGCGCGCCGAGACGAAAAAGGTCAAGTACCCGTCCAAGTTTCCGACAGAAGGGGTCACAAGAAAAGTGCCCCGACCTTGATCAAGCCCCGTCGGCGATATCTGACGGGTGAAAACTTCGTTCCTTACCCCAGGTGGGAGCACCCGCACCACCACCAAAGGGGTGACCACCGACTGAACGTGTAAAGCGGAGGGACTGAACGACACCATCCGCAGTCCAGAAAAAACTGCCGACCCTGAGCAAGGTTGTTGAAAACGACTGACCAAAAATCTAAGGCTAAGCGAAACAAAAGGCAGGCCGTTAATATAAAACGTATACAAGAAGGGCTGCCAACCGTGTAAGGCCATGTAGCTGTGAGACGGCATGGGTCGTAAGACCGCGGAGCCGTACAACATAGTCGACGGCACCCAAGCGGGTCCGAAAACTGTAGCAGTTGCGGGACTCGCGTAGCTCCAGGCCACGCCTATCAACAGCGAAACTTGTCTAAGAAGTTGACTGGAGAAAGTGTTAACGCATACTACGATAGTAACAACCTTGAAACCGCGGAGCCTACGGCTATGGGCGCAGAAAAACGAATACCGTATGTCTGTACGGGCAGTTAAGTAACAGGCCGTAAACCGCAAGGAAGCAGCTGTAAGGTGTTAAAGTATGGAATGAACCATACGTGTCGTTGTTGGTAATAGCTACCCCAAACGTAAGGTTGTCTATCAAAAGGCCACCTATGGTCAAGAAAAATATCCTTCATGGAGGTAATATTGACAAGTAGGGGTAACGCGATCACGCAACCGTATGAGTCATAAACCCCAACACTGGGGTAGAAATCACGAAAGAGGTGGCGTCCTGTGTATACTACGGACCGTTAAACACCCTGCACCACGGAGCGGAAAAGCGGCGTGGCTACTGGGGGACTTACGCCGTACAAAGTCACGCAACCCGTTAAGTATTATAGATCCGTTATGGGTCTACAAAGGCGTCAGCATGACAAGTAAAAACCACGAGTCCTCCGCCAACGATGTCTCCGTGCACCACGGAGCAAAAAGCTCGTGGCTACGTGAGGGGGACAACTGGTACTGGTACGTGTCCCGAACGTAGTAGCTATCAGTACAAAAGGACTGTCTAGGTCCACGATAGCGTGAACGCATTACACCTGTAACGTGAGTCGTTATCTCATTATACCTCTATTCACCACGGGGCCACCGAGTAAGTGGCTACGCGTAGGGAAGATGCGCAGCACGCCGCGTTTCCGTTGAGAATAGTTAAAATATATATAAACTGAGGCCGTAAGAAATGCGGAGGAGTTCACGTGCCACGCAAGCTATACGAGTCGTAAACTGAGTGTGTTTCATCACGGAGCTCTGAAACCGGTAGCTGCGTGGGGAAGAGGGGACTACCGTCGTACTCAGTCGTGTCCCGGTAAGAGAAACGGCCGCGAACTCAGTAGTTCATGGCTACTGGTCCTCTACCACACAGCCGCGCTGCTGGTATAGGCCGTTAACTCCATTTGTATAAAATCACTCACGGAGCCGCGGCCGGGCGGCTCGCGTGGGGACTGCCGTCGAACGCTAAAAACGTCCCAGCAAGAAAAACGACCGCGGAACACTGCAACACGCGCTAACGGTCGCAATATCCCGAAGTTCCGTTACCGGGTTTATCGTGCGTTGTGCGTAAAACCGCGTTAATATCTGTAGAATGTGAGCCGAAGGTCTCGTTCGACGCAAGAATCACATTCAGAGTAGTGTGAAGGGTCGTGGAACTACGTAACACGGAGGGAATAGCTCGTGATGGTATGCCTCCCGTAAAGAAGGAAATCTTATCACCCGGCGCTAGGCCTCGAAACCGAGCAAGCGCTAACACGCGACGCATCCTGGGAGCGTGGCGTGCCGACAAACGGGGACTGCGTCCTCGTGTCCATGAACTGGTGAAAAACTATGCGGGAACCGTGGCGTTCAACGCGAAAATCTCACCAAGTCAGCTCACACGGACGTGGGGATCTCGAAACTAACGGGTGTGGCGTCGTTATCGTTACCTTGCTGTAGAACGAAGCAGCACTACAGACCCAAACGTCATCCCATGCCCCGGACGGAGCCGCCAAGTTGTGTTACGGACCCTTACGGGGCCGTAAAACAAGCCGTGGGGGCCGTATGGAACCGATTACGGAACCGTCACGGACCCTAATGGACCCGTGCAAGGAATCAATGGCTCCACAACTAGCCGTAAAAAGGGGACTAACTCACGTAAGACCCGTGGGGCGTCGCCTCTTGTTGGCCGACCGGTCCCATCGCGGAACCGAGGACCACAGCGGTGTACACATGTTTGAACATGTCCATAACACCAAAGCGCAACCTAAGAAGCGTTTACATGCAACGCGCATCGCAGGACAGTCAAGGCGCGTAGAACGCACCAACACTGGGACCTGCCCGTCGTGCCGATGATAGAGCGCAAAAAACATCGCGGAACTGTGACGTTCAACGCGAAAAATCCTACAGAGGCAGTTCACACGGCCGTGGAACAGCGTAGCTATGACCAAGCAGCTTCCTAGCTAGCGAACTCAACCGGGGTTCATCGTACAGTGTCGTTATCCCGTTGCAAAAACTCTGAAGTCGTACAGGCCCGTGCGGTCTAGAAGCGTTTGCACGCTATGCAAAGCGGGACCTCTGAGGTGCGTAGCGTGCCGGCCGGAGGCCTGTCCTCCGTGCCTGCGATACTGGTGAAAGTAATTGCGGAAATGTAACGTTCAACGCGGATAATCGTATAAATGGTGTTCACATGATCGTGGAACTGCGTAGCTAATGGCCACGGAACCATGAATAGAATAGCTCTCACAGCGCTATACTACTTGTGAAGAGTATCACTTGTCACCTGGCCACATAGCTCGTAGCTAAGCGGGTGCATATCCGGGTAAATCGTGCGGTGTATGCGATATCCCGTTACAAAACTACGGAGCCGTGCGCATCCGAACACCGAGCCGCACGCTCTCGGTCGCACCTTGAAAAATACCGGTCGCGGTGGAGTCTGTGCTCCGACCATGCCGCTTGAACCCAATCGCTGCAAAGAGTACCACGAATGGACTCGCAGCTTTATCTGCACGCCAGTAACGCGTGAGATGGATGTGACCGAGCGTAAATCAAAGCAGCGTTAGCACGCTACGCCGGGACATCAAGGGTGTGTAGAGCATCGGCGCCGAGGACCTGTCCTCCATGTCCATGATACTGGTGAAAATAATTACGGAACGGTAATGTTCAACGCAGACAATCTTAATTGCGTTTGCACGAAGTCGTGGAACTGCGTAGCTAATGGCTACGGACCAAGAAGAAAATAGCTGTCGTGATGCTATACTTCTTGTAAAGAAAGTCATCTGTCACCTGACCACGAGCGTAGTAGCTAGTGGGCGTATAACGGGTGAACCGTGCAGTGTACGTTATCCCATTAAAGATAAGTTCCGCTCACTGGAGCCGTCCAATGGAAGCGAAAGGACCCGTAAACACGGACCGTGGAATCGTATGGGCCGTGCGGACCCGTAAACACGGGCCGCGGAACCGTCAATGGAACCGTGCGGACCCGTAAAACACGGACCGTGGAACCGTGCGGACCCGTAAACATGGGCCGTGGAACCGTATAACTGTCGTAGCCGTTGGCTACGGGACCAAGAAGAAAAATAGCTGTCTCAATGCTATACTTCCAGATTAACCGTACGGTGTACATCTTCCAAGAGGCGCTCCGCTAGGAGTGGGCGGCGGCCCCGCCTCCCTGGCTTTGGACCCAGGTGGCGGTGGGGAGACGAAGAGGGCCTATCAGACCGTCGCTTCTCCACTTTCTCCGCCGCTCTTTGAAAGTACTGGTCGCGGTGGAGTCTGTGCTCCGACCACGCCGCTAGATCCCAATTGCTGCAAAGAGTACAGGGAATTGACTCGCAGCATAATCTGCATGCGTAACACGTGAGATGGATGTCACCGGAGCGTAATTTAAAGAAGCGTTTGCACGCTACGCATCACGAGACATCCTGGGTGTGTAAAAACATCGACACTCGGGGACCTGTCCTTCATGTCCATGATACTGGTGAAAATAAATACGGAACTTGTAACGTTCAACGTAGACAGTCTTAATTGCGTTCACACAAGCCGTGGAACTGCGTAGCTAATGGCTACGGGACCAAGAAGAAAAATAACTGTCAATGCTATACTTCTTGTCAAGAATGTCACCTGTCACCTGACCACGTAGCTAGTGGGCGTATAACGATTAAACCGCGTGCGATGTCGTTAACCCGTTAAATACGGACCCGTGTAAACACGGGCCGCGGAACCGTCAATGGAACCTTCCGCCCGTAACAACGGGCGCGGAACCGTATGGAACCGTCCAATGGAACCGTCCGCCCGTAACAACGGGCGCAGAACCGGCCGCCCGTAACAACAGGCCGCGGAACCGTATGGATCACGGAACCGTCCAATGGAACCGTCCGCCCGTAACAACAGGCCGCGGAACCGTATGGACCACGGAACCGTCCGCCCGTAATAACGGGCGCGGAACCGTATGGATCCAGGAACCGTATGGATCCGTCCCCGAACCGCACAATGCCCGCACATAGGGCTGCGGAACCGTCAGGGACGGTCCAACGGAACCGTATGGAACCGTCCGCCCGTAACAACGGGCCGCGGAACCGTATGGAACCGTCCAATGGAACCGTCCACCCCATAACAACGGGCGCGGAACCGTATGGAACCGTCAATGGAACCGTCCGCCCGTAACAACGGGCCGCGGAACCGTATGGAACCGTCCGCCCGTAACAACGGGCGCGGAACCGTATGGAACCGTCCAATGGAACCGTCCGCCCGTAACAACGGGCCGCGGAACCGTATGGACTCACGGAACCCCAATGGAACCGTTGGACTCACGCCCGTAACAAACCGTTCGGGCCGTGGGGGCCGCTGGAACCGTATGGACTCCGGAACCGTATGGAACCGTCCCCCGGACTCGCAGCAGCCCGCGTACTAGGGCTGCGGAATCGCCGGGGACTGTCCAATGGAACCGTTTGGAACCGTGTTTACAACTTAGGCGGCGTTAATTAACGCCCTAAGAGGTTATCTCTCTCTCTTTTCTTACCGTTACGCTCTAGGCGCAACGCCTCTAAGAGCGTAACCTTCTCAGTGAATTTCTTTTATATCTGAAAAGAGAAGAACATATATCCATGCGTACATATGTCCATAAAGAGAGACGAGGCCTAGCAGTCTAAACAGAACTCAAAACTCTCTTAAACAGAAAAATTCAAAAAATAAATTTCTTAAGTAACTATGATCTAACTATGATCTTACGGACACGCTAAAGAGAGACGAGGCATAGCATTCTAAACAGAACAACAACACTTGCTTTAACAGAAGAAAAAAATTTTAAACGAAAAAATTTTCTATCTGAAAAACCTTAGAAACCCGAGAAAACGCATCCAACGTAATGACTTTACTAGCGCCGGGGTAGCGTGGGAAACACCAACCACTGTGTATTTGAGGTCTGTAAAGATAAAAAGGAAAGATTATTTTCCCTGTAATTAGGTCGTCGGAGAGACCCACCCACGGTCTCTCCGACACCCCAATTTCAATCCTGAAAATTAAATATTTTATCTCAAATCTGTGTAAGAAAAATAAAAATATTCATATGCTGTTAACGTGAAAACGAAAATAAGCTCGCTAGTAACAACTGTAGCTCCTAGAGTTGTTACAGGGCGACCACATTTACCAGCGGTGACTATGACCCAATGCGCATGCGCCAAAATCGAAAAAGGAAATTGGCCTAATGCATACGAGAAGGTGTACTGAAATATCCTAACGTGTTAAACACTATACATAGTATAACGCTAGGGTCACCTCGAGGCGGGTGGGGCTAAGGGAGAAAAAGACTAATTCCCGGGCGAGAGGTCCCTAGACAGGCACAACCTGTGCTCTAGGACCTAAAACACCCACCACGAGAGTAGGACGCTCTCGAACTAGCCACTCGCTATGTACGAATGGAGACAAAAACCCGCTATCCTAAGTGTAGGCTACACGGGTAAAGTCGTGTAGGTCGGCCAAGAAATCTCGGACCCATGGCTACCTCACCCTTCTCTCGGAAGACTTGAAAAGGCGAGCCAGATGAGAACGGGCAGCGTAAAAACCCTTCAGGTAGAAGCTGCCGAAGAGAAAAGAGTTAGAAAGGTTAATTAAAAATAAAATAAAAATGACCAGTTTTCAGCGATGTTAGTGACAACAACGCGCTGAAAAAGAGTGAGGTGGTACAGAGGTATTATGGAGGTCAGGGCTTGGCTGGTTACTGCGTTTTTTAGGTTCGGTTAGAAGTGCGTTAGAATCAGGTCGTGTGACCAGATTGCATATTATAGCATGGAAGGTAAGGTATAACTTGAAGTAAATACTGCAGTATCATAGTCAATATCTGTATAGCAATGACATAAATGACAATTAAATTTGATTCCTTTACCTTGCTTTCGTAGTACTTTTCCCTCTTCTCTGTCAAAATGGACCGAATAACGCTCCCACTGTATTCAATCACCATCTCTCCAGCTTCAATAGGCCTCTTGCAAAACAGACCACGACCATGAATGTAAGACCTACAATAACAATGTTCAAACAATGTGATCTACTATGGTCCACAAAAATGGAGAAATAGTTTATAATTACACAGCAAGATCTGATGATATTATTGCTGGCATCCACGTAGCTTTGTGAACATATTGTTTATCAAACCAATATATCTTTTTCTTAGTAAAGATAAACTATCTATTTAAATGCTTTATCCTGTAAAGATCACATATCTATTTAAATACTTTTCCTTAGTAAATATAAACTATTTAAATACTTTTTCCTTATTAAAGATAAACTTATCAATTGAAATACTTTTTCCTTAGTAAAGATAAACTATTTGAATACTTTTTCCTTAGTAAAGATAAACTATCTATTGAAATAGCTTTTCCTTAGTAAAGATAAACTATCTATTTAAATACTTTTTTTAGTAAAGATAAACTATCAATTTGAATACGTTTTCCTTCTTGCATGTGATGCAGTTCCAAAATGTATTTTCGATCTTGCAAGAATATCTGATCACATTAACCCGATGCAGTTTAAGGTCAAGACAATAGTATTCCTTTCAAACACACAGAACCCAGAATACAAAATGAAAGTCTTATGACCAATTACACATGGTATATGGTTAAGGTTAAGTGAGATGATGATCTGAGTCATTCTACTGTACCTGAAAGCTCCAACAGCCTCCTTGGCTGTTTGCTTGAGGTGCCTGAACCTCATTGCCATTGGCAGGTCTGTGATGCTCGTTGCTCTCCTATGGACAAACAAAACAACAGCCATTATATTGTAAAACATTTGTAATTAATAAATAATTAGTTATCGTTGTTGGATTGAGATCTTATAAAAAAAAAAAAAAACAGAACCAAATGGTTTTGTGGTTACGATGCTTTCTTTCACAAGCTGATTAATTTGCAAAATTTGTATTAACTGTCATGTCATTGCATATCATGAAATATTTGTTCCATGATATTTATTCATAAGCCACAAACCATCATGCAGATCAATACAAATGTTGACAACATTAGCATTTGCACAATCACTTAAAACATTATCATAGCAAGTATGATGCAAAAACAGTTGCTCATTTATCCTATTTCAATAATTTTTCAGTAAGCCCCACCTACTTAATAATATTCATCACATCACTACCACAACATTAGAACATAAGTACAGACCATGACCCATCTGTGTACCTGATATAGCATAAATCCGATGTATCATTCATGGGGTACAGTATGGTGTTTACATCATTTGGCACTTTCACATTAAGCCATGCCCACCCTGCATACTAATGACATTTGTTGACAACATAAGTATGTACACAATAATTAACAATATTATCATGCCCAATATGACATAAAATGGACATAAAGTTGTTCCTTTATCAGTTATTCAAAAGCTTCACTTAAAGCCCCGCCCACTTATTAATATGCATGAAACAAACCGTCAAAATATTGGGCACATCTGCAGACCATGAGCTATGTATGTACCACACATGACATAACTCAGTTCATAGTTTTTGAGATATCATTTTTACAAGCTCTTTTTTCAGCAAAATCATATTAAGCCCTGCCCACTATGCCTATTAATGTATTTCAATGTTTTTACATTATGAACAAGTACACACCAGATAACATCATAATTATTCCGAATATGAAACAAAACAGACATGTGCTTGTTAAAAAATGAACATTTCAAAATGTTTACATTAAGTCCCGCCTACTCATTGAAATGCATGATATCACCATCAAAAACAAAAGGGCACATCTATGGACCATGGGCTATCTGTGTACCACATATGACATGAATCCAATGTATCGTTCTTGAGATATCGCGTTTATGAGCTGGCCGTCACACACATATACATGCATACACCCATACATTCACACACCCATACATTCACACACACATACATACACACACGCCATCATGACCACATAGGTTCCTGAGGCTATCGCATCGGTTCCTGATGCTATCGCATCGGAACCAAAAACCTGAAAATGTAATACGCGACGCAAAAAGTAATGTCTCAAATTACCTGAAAGACTTATGCTGTACATCATCCTCTGTTTCTTCTACTTCTGCATCAAGGTATGGATGGACACGATGTTGTGATGCGAGGAAGTTAAACATGTCATGATTTGACTTGGCTCGAACAATTTCACCTCTGGCACACCCATGCACATTCAAAGGTAATTCCTGCAAACAAGGAAGCAAACAAACTAGAATGGTAATTACTGTCATGGTTCGCATACCCATGCAAATTGACACCCATATCATATGACCCGGCCAATTATAAAAATGGCATCTCACACTAAGTCCCATATGGCATCCCATGTCCCACATGGCATCCCATATCCCACATGGCATCCCATATGGCATCCCACGTCCCACATGGCATCCCACATCCCACATGGCATCCCACGACCCACATGGCATCCCACGTATCACATGGCAACCCACGTCCCACAGGGCAACCCACGTCCCACATGGCATCCCCATCCCACATGGCGTCCCCATCCCACGTCCCACATGGCATCCCACATGGCATCCCACGTCCCACATGGCATCCCATGTCCCACACGGCATCCCACGTCCCACATGGCATTTTACGTCCCACATGGCATCCCATGTCCCACATGGCATCCCATGTCCCACATGACATTTAATGTACCACATAGCAACCCATCCCATCCCTTGTCCCATATGGCATTCCATCATGTCCCACAGGGCATCCCATCCTATGACCCACATGGCATTCCACCCTGTACCACATCCCATGTCCCAATTGACATCCCACCTCATGTCCCACATGACATCCCATGCTTTGTCCCACATGGCATTCCACCATATGTCCCACATGGCATCTAATGTCCCACATGGCATCCGATCCCATCCCTTATGGCATTCCATCATATGTTCCACAGGGCACCCCATCCTATGACCCACATGGCATTCCACCCTGTTCCACATCTCATGTCCCAATTGACATCACACCTCATGTCCCACATGACATCCCATGCCTTGTCCCACATGACATCCCATGCCTTGTCCCAAATGGCATTCCACCATGTCCCACATGGCATCCAATGTCCCACATGGCATCCAATGTCCCACATGGCATCCCATCCCATGTCCTATATGGCATCTCACCTCATGTCGCACATGACATCCCATGCCTTGTCCCACATGGCATTCCACCATATGTCCCACATGGAATCCCATGCTATGACCCACATGGATCCCATTCTACATATATGTCCCACATTAATCCAACCATATATACCACATGACATCCCTCCCTATGTCCCATATGGCATCCCTCCCTGTGTCCCGCATCAGTGGCTTCCCACCTGATGACCCACATGGCATCCCACCTAAAGTCCCACCATATGTTTCACATGGTATCCCTCCCAATGTCATCCTACTTTATGTCCCACATGGCATCACATCCCATGAATCCTGCCCAATGTCCCACATAGCCTCCTACCCTATGTCACACATGGCATCCTACGTTATGTTACACATGACATCCCAACCTGTTACACTCTTGTGTTACTCATGGCATCCCACCATGTCCCACATGGCATTCTACCGTTCTACATGGCATCCCACCCCATGGCATCCCACCCCATGTACCACATGACATCCCATAGGCTCCATAAGAAGTCTCATTCTAGCTATCAGTCCCTGATTGAGCATACTATGTATAAAAGTATCAGTTTATATAATAACTTGTATGCAAATGACTTGTTGAAATGGGGTGGGACCCCATGTCCCACATGACATTCCATCCCATGGCATTCCACCCTATGTCCTGCATGCCATTCCACCTATGTCCTGCATTTCACCATATATCCTACATGGCATTCCACCCTGTTCCACATGGCATTCCACCATATGTCCCACATGGCATCCCGCCCCATGTCCCACGCTATGTCCCACAGGCTCCATAAGAAGTCTCATCTAGCTATCACAGTCCCTGATGGAGCATACTATGTATTAAAGTGTCAATTCATATAATAACTTATATGCAAATAAGTTGTTGAATAAGAAAAAAAGGTGGAGTCAAAAAAATATGCATGATATAGCCCTTGGTGTATGCCACATGGTATATATCATATCATATGTTCCTCAAGGCCCCCATCCATGTGCCACATGGCATCCCTCCCTATGTCCATATGCAGTCACATCCTGTCACACTCCCTGACTAAGCATACTAAATAAAAAAGTCTGGTCAGTTCATAAACTGTAGCAACAAATGACCACAATAATAAAGGCAGAGTTTAACCCTTACTCTACCAGCACTATTCTGAAAATGCGCTCGGGAGGCGGGGCCAAAGACGGGGCACCCAAAACGGCGATAATATCGCCGCGTGGTAGAGTAAGGGTTAATCAAGGCGTGATTATTGAAGGGTCCTCTGTCTTGCAGGCAGAAGAGTCGGGCCCCTTCCGCACCCGCTGGCAGGGATCATGCTGCCTATATTTTCAGGTTGGCGCATATGTCGGGGTTGATTAATCCTTACTCTACCAGCACTATTCTGAAAATGCGCTCGGGAGGCGGGGCCAAAGACAGGGCACCCAAAACGGGATAATATCGCCGCGTGGTAGAGTAAGGGTTAATCAAGGCGTGATTATTGAAGGGTCCTCTGTCTTGCAGGCAGAAGAGTCGGGCCCTTCCGCTGCATGCTGCCTATATTTTCAGGTTGGCGCATATGTCGCGGGTTGATTAATCCTTATTCTACCAGCACTATTCTGAAAATGCGCTCGGGAGGCGGGGCCAAAGACAGGGCACCCAAAACGGCGATAATATCGCCGCGTGGTAGAGTAAGGGTTAATCAAGGCGTGATTATTGAAGGGTCCTGTCTTGCAGGCAGAAGAGTCGGGCCCCTTCCGCTCTCGGGACCCACTGGGCCGCCCACCGGGATCATGCTGCCTATATTTTCGGGTTGGCGCATATGTCGCGGGTTGATTAACCCTTACTCTACCAGCACTATTCTGAAAATGAGCTCAATTTTAAGGATTTTAAATCTCACGTGCTACAAGAGAGACTTGAGGATCTCTAAAGAATATTGGAAAATTATATTATTTTACAGTTATCTTCTAAGAAAATATTGAAGGTTTTGTAGACTTTTAAAGGAAACTAGTCTTCAATCCTGTCTTAAGTGTCTCTAAAAAACTTTAACATTTTGTAAGGAAATTCTAACCTTCCATAAGGATATCTGAAGAAACTTTTAAATTTTTCTGAGGAAATCTCAGGAAAAATCTGTGGACAGCCGGACAAACAGCCGGACGGACGTAATCTCCATTACATAGGTTCGCATTATGCTTTGCATGCGAACCAAAAAACAGACATGATTTTCATGCATTGAATGACATGGGACCCTTCTTAATAGTATGGAGAAGGTGGGTTGACATTGGTGGATATTAATTGTAACATCAAAGAATTGCTCAATTGTGATTATATTACTTAAAGAGCTTCTTGCTTGCAAGTATATTGTCCCATCATTTTCTGCACAGTGCAGTGTGTCTTCATCACAGATGATATCAGCAGCAATTTCTCATCATCACTTTTCACTAAAGATGGGTAAAATCCTGAAAAATCAATAAGATGATTACATGTGGTGTAATGACTCACTAACCTCTTCTTCATCTGTCCCCTTTGGTGTGTGGTACTGAAATTTGTAATTCTGACAATTCTTGGCTGCAAACAGCTGCTCTGTGAGGTAGACTACAGCATTTTTCTTCACCCCCAAGAGTTTGTTGTAGTTAACACCTACAATAAAGCATGCACAGGGAAATCAAAATGTGCATAAGAAGCATCTACCTTTTATCACTCATGCTTATTGTTAATCGTCATGCAAGTGTTCCATGTGACGTCACACGAGCTATTCTGCACATATCTTGAATGACTATTTGTATGCTACTGTCGGCAAAAAAACCACATTCAGTGTAGAGCGCCCTTCATTACCAAAAACGTTGCTCTCCACATAGCAACAAAGTAGTTCACATGTTTTAATACAGATGTGGAGTTTGTTATGAGTCCAATGGGGTTTGTCAGCAGTCACGAACAAGGAAAGTGTATAAACTGTGTATAAACTATGATTAAATTGTGCAGAGATTTAAACTTTTGTCCTGTACAAGATCTGTTTCCAGTTTATTTATTATAACATATGAAATTCAAAAATACATCCTCAAAGTTGTCAAATGCAATGTATATTAGAAAGAAATCTTAAAATAAATAAGTAAGTGTGTCACTTGTGAGCTGTCATATCTGACTTCAGCTGGTCATTCGGACAGCATATCATTAATCACAGTCATGTAAACTATGTACATGTGTATTATTGTTTGTTTGTTTGATGAGGGCTTAACCGCACCACAGCAGAGAGGGTCAAATGGTGCCTGAGAGGTTAGATCATTCCAGAGGTAGAAAGAAAAGAAAACAGGGGGAAATTGAGAGAAAGACAGGAACTAAAAGCCAGAAAGCTGGAATTGAGAGAAAGTGCAAAAAAAGTAGAGAGATAGGGGTAGGAGAGGAGGACTAAATATTGTTGTAGAGGGAAGCATGATGAAGGAAGGAGATAATTTTATCCAGAGTGTTTTTCTGGAAGAGCTCGGCAATTGAGTTATAGGGAGCGAGGGAAGCTCTGGGATGATAGAATTGTGCATAGATTTGAACATTTTTAGTCTAACTTATCTAAGGTTATGACAGCTATCTGTTTAATTGCCAATTTGTTATATTATCAATTTAGGAAATCCTTATCCATGTAACCAAATGGTTAGATCAGTAACACAGTGCTCCCAATGGGTGAACTTTTACACAGCAATTAAAGCAAACACATTACGTCTCCATGACATTGAGGTGTTTTCATTTGCTAATTTGAAGTCATAAAAAACATTTAATTCCTTCTGATTTTCATTCCCCTTTGGTTTATTTTCATCACAAATTTACAAAAATTAAAGAAATGTTTTGGTGAAATTGTCAATTACTCATCAAATGGTCAACATACCCACAGGATTTTTGTTATATTATGATTCCTGTTTTATAAGTCCTTTGTTCCTGCACCTTCAAAGGATGCGAGGCCTCTTTGTAATGTTTGAGTAATGCATGTATGTGTATGATAACAGTAACTGGCTTTGAGTTTACTAGGTTTGAATCAAGAATAAGAATAACATAATAAAGATATTTACAAAATCATGCAAATTGTGAACCAAGCATGGCTTTACCATTTACTTTGCTGCAGGTGTTTATACATGCTTATACATTCCACATGTAAGATTGTCATTGAGTTCAAATTGTACCAGTTCGGATGAATTCTGTCAAAAAACAATCTTTTTTTCAGTCCCAAGCACTATGGACAACTTGTTCTTCACCCACCTGCAGGTAGTCCATCATAGGTAATCCTTCATACTGTAGGTACTCCTAATAATTTACTTAACATTCTTATTGTTTGTTTGATAAGGGCTTAACCGCACCACGACAGCGAGGGTCAAATTGTGCGTGAGAGGTTAGATCATTCCAGAGGTAGGAAGGAAAGAAAACAGGGGGAGATTGAAAGAAAGACGAGAACTAAAAGCCAGAAAGCTGGGATCGAGAGAGGAGGTGCATGGGTGAAAAGAACAAAGTAGAAGAGGGGGTGGGAGAAGAGGACTAAATATGGTTGTAGAGGGAAGCATAATGAATTGATTGATTGTAACTTTATTTTCACTCTCTTGCAAATACAACAATATACAGGTTAAGAAAATAATACTTGAAGGAAGGAAGGAGATAATTTCATCCAGAGGGTTTTTCTGGAAGAGCTTGGCTATTAAGTTGTGGGGAGCGAAGGAAGCTCTGGAAAGGTTGTGCAGAGGGCAAGCAAGGAGAACGTGATAGACTGTGAGGGTGCAATGGCAATTGTTGCAGAAGGGTTGGGGAAGTCAATAAGGAGGTGGGAGTGAGTGAGGTGATTGGGACCTATTCTAAGACAGGTAATGTCAACATTGTTGACACGGGAGAGGTTGAGGATGGTGAGTTTGATCAGAATGGTGGGCTGGATGACGTGGAGTTTGTAATTAATTTGGGAGTCCCATGAGGTTTGCCAGCGGTCACGAACAAGGGAAACGATAAGCGGTTTGATGTCAGAAAGGGTTTTGGGAAATGGGGTAGGAGGCGGTTGAAGGCAAGCTTAGCGGCTGCATCAGCCCTGTCATTGCCAGGGATGCCAACATGGCTGGGTATCCAGAAGAAGAGAATACTTTTCCTGCAGAGGGTGGGCGAAAGGAGGAGGAGGAGGAGGTGGGATGATCCCATTTAAGATTGAGTAAAGAAGTAAGGACAGCCTCAGAGTCGGAGAAGATGGCAAAGTGGCTGAGCGGGGAGTGCTCATTTAACTTGAGGGCCAGGAGGATGACCTTGGCCTCAGTCAAGAAGATGGATGAGTTGTCAGGAAGCCTGCTACTGAGGGTGATGTCTTGGATGAAGGCAGCAGCAGCTGTCTTGTCGCCTTCCTTGGAAGCATCAGTATAGATGAAGGTGTAGTTTGAGAGTTGGTCTCTGATTTGGTTGTGAAGGTTGATGAAGAGGTTAGGGTGGGTTTAGGTTTTGTAATGAGTGGAGAGGCCCAGGTTAATAGAAGGAAGGGGGAAGTCAAGTTGCTCTCACACGTCGCACGGTTAGTTCAGACATTCTTATTTCTCTTCAAAACTTAACAACTAACTTACCAGTAAATGACAATGGTTTCAACTTGCTTTCAATCCTTCTCTGTTGTACTAGTTCCACTACTTTGCACCATGCCTCTTCCATAGATTGTCCGCAGTATTCAAACCCGTCATCACTTTTTATTTCAAAAACCAAGTGTGGTTTATGTTCTCCTTGCCTCTTATTAACATCCTTCTCCATTTCAAACAGAGACAGCAAAAGAGATGTGTTGTCATCATCTTTATTATCAGTGGGTGAGAGTAGTATTTCATGACCTGTGTGAAAAAACAGACATTTCACATAGGAGACAAGCTAGTAGCCATGGAGGGGGAGGGGTTGTACCTGGTCCTTTGAATAAGTTGAAAACTACTCATTTTTAACAAAAATGTTTTTTACAAAAATGTAAGATTTCTCATTGGGTGAAAATTCTCTAAAAACAAAAAGTGTTATATCAACATGGGACAAATTTAACTTTCCAAATGTTATACTTCATTTTATAGTTTAATATTCAGAATTTATTAGCCTTTCTGCTGTGTTATTAGAGACATACTGCTGATCAGTGGTGTAAAAAGGAGGGAGAAAATTGCCTCTGGAGGATTCTCATAACAATGGATATTTGGAAATGATTACAATTGTTTGAGGCTGCTGGTAAGATAAAGCAATCAGAACCAAAAGGTTTTGTGGTTCCGATTTTTTTTTCATATGCTCATTGATTTGTAAGTTTTGTATTAACTGTCAAGTAATTCCATCTTATGAAATATTTGTTCCATGATATCTATTCATAAGCTACACCCACCATGCAGATCAAGAAAATAGAATCTGTTGACAACATTAGCATGTGCACAATAATTGACAAGTTATCATAGCAAGTATGATCAAAAATGGTTGCTCATTTATCTTATTTCAAGAGTTTGTCAATAAGGCCCGCCTTACTGACAAATATTCATTACATTACTACCACAACATTAGAACTTATGTACAGACCATGACCAATCTGTGTACGACATACGGAATAAATCTGATATATCGATATACAGTATACTGTTTATTATATCCATCAGCACTTTCACATTAAGCCACGCCTGTACCATCCTATTAACGATATCTGTTGATAACAAACGCATGTACACAATAACCAACAATACTATCATGCCCAATACAATGCAAAACGGACACACTGGCTCATTCATCACTTTTGTTTTAATTTTCACTTATGAAATCACCAAAAACATTAGGGCACATCTGCAGACCATAAGTCATCCGTGTACCACACATGACATGAATCCAGTTCATAGCTTTGAGATATCGTATTCATAAGCTTTTTGTTTACAAAATCATATAAAGCCCCGCCCACTTTGCATATTAATGAAAGTCAAATGTTTTTTATACAATGAACACATATACACAAGATAACGTCATTATTATAACATATATGAAAACAAGACAGACATGCGGTTGTTAAAATATGAACATTTCAAGATTTTTCCATTAAGCCCCGCCAACTCATTAGTATGCATGACGTCACCATCAAAAACAATAGGGCACATCTACGAACCATGGACTATCTGTGTACCAATTATGACATAATTCCAGTTTACCATTCTTGAGATACTGTGTTTACAAGCTAGTTTCAACAAAATCATATTCAGCCACGTTCAATATGCATATTAATGAAAGTCAACATTTTTCCATCATGAACATGTACACATCAGCTAACATCATTATTATACCACATATGAAACAAAATAGACAGGCGGTTATTAAAATATGAATATGTCGAGATTTTCACATTAAGCCCGGCCTACTCATGAATATACATGACATCACCATCAAAAACAATACAGCACATATATGGACCATGGGCTTTCTGTGTACCAACTAAGACATGAATTCAGTTTACCATTCTTGAGATACCGTGTTTACAAGTTTTTAGCAAAATCATATTAAGCCCCGACCAACTATGCATATCAATGAAATTCAACATTTTACATATTTGACATGTACACACCAGCTAACATCATAATCATACCAAATATGAAGCAAAACAGAAATATGGTTGTTAAAAAATGAACGTTTCAAGATTTGTACATTAAGCCCTGCCTACTCATTAATATGCAAGACATCACCATCAAAAACAATAGGGCACATCTACGGACCATGGGCTATCTGTGTAACACATATGACATGAATCCAATGTATCGTCTTAAGATATCGCGTTTACGAGCTGGTCATCACATACATACACCCACACACACCTAAACACACATACCTCATCATGACCGCTTAGGTTCCTGATGCTATCACATCGGAACTAAAAACAAAAATACCTTCAACCTAACAGCATACTACAGTACCTTAACAGTGGTATGATTTTGATAAACACAAAGTTAAAAAATTGTTTATAAAACATTTCCAAACAAATCATTCAAATTAATCCTTTAATATGACAAAAAGTATTTGTAAGTATTTCAAATTTCTTGATAAAGACACTTATTAATAATAATAATAATAATAATAATAATAATAATAATAATAATAACAATAATAATGCACACATATCCATCCTAATGGCTGCTCAAGGCGCCGTATATATAATATTAAATTTACAAACAAGTATACATGAACAATAAGATAAATGAACAGTGATTAATATTCTTGTAAGATCAATTATGTCATAAAAAAGATGGCCGCCAACCTTAAAAATGACTAATATCTACGCATATCAATCAATCAATAAAATTTATATAGCGGCAAAAACAAAAAACTTGCACTAAGGCACTTTGAAATACAGGCATTCACCTCTGGTAAGCTTGTTTGAATAGGTAAGTCTTTAGGTGTTTTCTAAAAAAAAAATTGTAGCATAGATGTAGCATTCTTGATTAAGGATGGTAGTTTATTCCAAGGTTTTGGGCCAAAGCAAGAAAAAAGATCTGTCTGCGAGTAGAGGTTTCATAAATAGAGGTTTCAGTAAGTAGTTTTCAACTAATAAGTGTTAAAATTATCTTTAGATATCAATATCTAAGTCGAGTGATAATTCTTACAACTGATAGAAGTGTCCCACGTGACATCATTACCTTTGTCCATGGCATCCTTCATGACATCATGACAATTTTGTGTAATTTCTGATTACTTCCCATAATGGTTTACAGTAAGTGTGTTGGTTGCAATGATATTCCTCTTATTATATACCTATCTACATGAGAGTAGGTTGACATCTTAATGCAATTTAGTCAAGTCCATTCCTTTTTTCTTGGTCTGCAGCATAAAATGATTACATAATGCACACACTACCATAGAAAAGGAATACCCTTGCATGGTGCTCCAGTGGCATAAAGAACACTTCCCATAGACTCAAGGTCGGATCTTTAGATTTACTGTTTTTTCAACTTTCAAACAGTTACAAAACTGTGTGTCATTAAATATCAACATTCTAAGTAGTTTTCTCCAGTTCTTAACTGAAATAACCACTAATATATCTTGTCAAATGGCTGCTGCAAGTGACGCGTCTAATGTGTTGGCATAGTTTTGAGTAGTCCCCTCTATATTTCTGCCCTCACCGTTGGTTAGCTCTGCATCTTACAGCAAACTAAGTGTGTAAGTCTCTTCCTGCTAGTATATAGGAACCCCACCCGCAAACCCTGTATAGGGCCTTCATGTGGCAACACGCCAACTGAATACCTGCACAACAAGGGACTTGTCGCCGGACAAAACCAGGAAAAGGAAGCAGAATTTGCTCGTCACATTTACAAAAGTCAGCCAACATCATCAATCAGCTCAAAGAGGCTCAACATCGATATCGCTGCACCACAGGAGACCAGTCTTGCTTTCAGTGACATGTTGTGTGAGAAGGACAGGTACAGAAGACCAATGAAGTAAGTGCGGCTGCCAACTGATGGCTCAGAACTAATACTTTCCCGGCAACTTTCATTTTCTTCAAGCAAGGCAACCATCATCAGTGTCTATGCCCCAACGCTATTGTCTATTATGATTTTACAAAGACCTGGACACTATTGTTAGATAAGTTCCTGACTGAGAACACCTGTTGTTGATTGGGATTTCAATGCCAGAGTATATCTAGATCACGACTCATGGCCTCCAACCCTGGGACATTCCCACATTGGTAAGAACAACAACACCCAGAGACTGATTGAACTGTGTTCCTACCTCTGCGTCATAAACACATTTTTCAGTGTGAACCTCATGAGTATAAATATTAGCAATTTAAACATTGGCAGCCACTCTTTCTGATGTCATGAATGACGTCATGGATAACCTCATGACATCATGTGGGACACTTATGTCAGTGTTCAGAATTGTTCCTTTACTTAGATATTGATGTCTAAAGATATTTTTCACACTTAAGAGTAGTTACATTATCCATTTCTAACTTGTATCAAAATATTAAAAGAGAGTATTGAAGATGTGCAGAGCTGTGACAGCAGGGAGGGGAAGGGATGTTGGTAGCAGGAACTGAATGATACTATTTGTTGATAGGGGGTGTGGTTGTCATTAGAGATCGCGTTTACGACAAATTTGTCGTATATTACGCCATGACTGTAATTTCTCATGACACAGGTTGTACCTGCGTCGTAAGATTTAGTTAGATATAGCATGTGGAATTTTACGCCAGAGTTTTTCATTAACATAAATGAAAATCATGAACATCTTACCTCTCTGGTGCAATTCAAAGTTTTATTTCACACAAAAATGATTTTGAATTACTCATAAATAAAAGAAAAATTACACAAGTACGAGACTAATGGCCGAATGATTTAACATGCCCGTAGTGCTGTCATAAACACATATAGGCTAGTACATAGACCCTATGCATGATGTACGTACACTGTACAGTGTACATGAAAGTTTTGATGTTGTTTTGAATGCAGGCTGTCAGTTGTCAACGATATTATTAGCTAGGATTCAACTTTACTCCTGTATTGTGTTGATCGTGTGTATATGTGAAGTGATCAGTCTGCAAGTCAAATTACTATACTGTAAAGAAGTAGGCGTGTTCGAGATATAAATAGTATATTATCCTTGACAATTGGTCAAAGTTCACTAAAACCTCATTAAAGTTTCAATACGATAAACAACAGTATTTTCTAGTTTATTTTGGGATTCTTAACCCAAATTTCATGATTCAACAATCAATATTATACAAGGATTGGGTATGAACTTTTTCTTAATATTTTTATGATAATAATAGTCCGATTTTTTAACAATTTTGCTATTTTAAGTGCAATTTTCATTCACTTTATAGCAAGGCAGGCCTACACAAGTGTGTGTTAACAATTACTTGCATGCTTAGCTAGTGCGCAATGCCAGCCAAACTTCAAGGGCTTGTCGTAACCAAACTTCTAATGCAACCTCTGGTTGTCATATTTTAGTTGATGGTAAGCTGTTGAAAAGAAGGTCTCTGATTTTTGAAGAGTGGTTATTATGTCCTAGGGCAACAATGTAAAAATTGCAAAATACTTGTTTATATACTTTAGTTTTCCTAGGTAGATCAGCACACTAAAACATCATGGCTTATCAAATAAAATATTACCTTTAGTTCCATTATAAAATGGGCAGACTCACGGCTTGTCAAAAGAAGGCAGATAAAAGAACCGCTGACATCTGGCATACATCATTCTTATCACATGCATCCTTATCTTGGCTTGTATTCAAGGATTCTTTTGACAGGTTTTGTTTGTCACGTAACGTTGGTTTTGCCACGAGATTAGATAAAATACCATGTAGAAATCATTTGCATCATGGCAGAACAGAAATGTTGTGAACTTGATTCAGAGAATCGTACTTTCAAAGATGAGTGGACACACGATTATGCTTTCATTTTGAACAGTAAATGGCCAAAGCCTATGTGTCTGATTTGTAACTATTCTACAACTGTTATGAAAAAGGCGACCATAAACCAGTACTTTCAAACCAACCATCAAACATTCAATCATGAATTCCCACCAACTCGAAAGAAGAATGAAATCAAGAGGCTACAAAAATCAGTCACTACCAGCCAGTAAATCATGGGGGCTTTCCTGACGGTGCAAGAAAGAGCAACAATAGCATCCCAGAAACTTTCCTGGAGGCTTGCAAAGCACATGAAACCCTTTACAGATGCAGAATTTACACAAGAGTGTTAGGTTGATGCGATGGAATCTTGTCATTGAAAACCCAGCAGTAAAAGCTGACAAAAATAACCGGAATTCTGCTGTCAAATGATATCAGCACAACCAGAAGCGAGAAATTGTCAAGTGTTGTTATGAGTGAACTCAAACAAAGACTTAAAGAAGCTAGCAGTCGATGAATCAACCAAAATAAATGATAATGCACAACTTCTGGTATACGTAAGATACCATTTAAACGGGTCCTACCAAGAAGATGTTATGGGCCTTCAGACAAGAAGGGTAGAACAACGGGCGCTGACATCTATGAGGCTCTTGCTGCTTTTTTGAGAATCATGAAAGTTGACATCTGGAGGATAGTTTCAATAACGACTCATGGGGCACCGGCAATGATTGGAAGACTTCAAGGGATGGTTACTAGATTGAAAGAAGAGATGTGTCCAGGAACAGACATACCACTGTATCATCCATTAGACTGTCCTTAGTGCTGAACTCGGAGCTAGGTACAAAACTGCCATGGACACAATCATGAAGTTGGCGAACCACTTAAGGGCAGCGTCTGCGTTAAATCATAGGAATCTGCAAATATTCCTTCATGAACACAATCTTGCTAAACAATAATGTGCGATGGCTCAGTAAGGGAATGATTTTTGGGGCATCCCAAATGAGCTAAATCAATTTCTGTCAGAAGATAACTCCGTGAAGGCAAATCCATTTATGGAATATTTAAAAGACAAATAAAACATTAACATTATCGCCTTCCTAGTTGACATCACCGGCTACCTAAATGATTTAAATTTGAAAATTCAGGGACGTAGTCATACAATATGTGACCTAGTTTCAGCCTTACAGGTGAAACTAAAACTTTACCTGGATAACTTATTAGCGGTGAATACCTGTTTTTCCCAAATTTGAAAGATGCAGGTCCACATGTAGACCACAGTGATTTCATGAATGGACTTTTTTCTCTAGCAGATTTGATGGATTTATCCTGAATGAAGGGTTAATGGCTGGAATAACAAATCCATTTAACATCGGAAGCCTTTAGGGATTTTCTAATAAAGCAAAGTCTGTTTTCCACTGGGTTGATATTGCAGCATTGAGCACAGAGGTGATTGACATTCAACAGGAGGACATTACACTGAACAAAATCACTAACCTGGTCAAGTTTTAACGTAACTGGCAACAACAATTCTGACCATGTTCGGAAGCTTATACACCTGTGAAAGGGGCTTCTCAAACATGAACTTCATTAAAAACAAATATAAAAGAAGGCTGACAGATGCACATCTAAGAGACTTAATAAGAATTTTGTTAACCTCTCTTATGCCTAACTTGAAAGAAATTGCTAAGTTGTCAGTGTGTCATTTGAGTCACTGATATTCTTCCAATGCCCTTGGGGCACGTCAATTAAGGTATTTGCTATCGTTAACTTGGACTGGATGTTATATTATGGTTTGATACATGTTGAGTTTCATTTGCTTCTTGTAAATAACTAGTTCTGAAATTAAATTATTCTTCACTAACATTATCTCACAATAAGTGCTCTTCAGATTCTCATCCCTCGTTTCCTTATCCACCCCATCCAATTAGCTTGATCGGCAGCTTATTGAACGTTAGAATTCCACCCTTGTCCTTATCTGTCCGGAACTCTGATCAGCAGCTTATTGAAGTTGGTCACACACACAACATTATCATCTCGCCCTTGCCTTTTCTGCATCAAACTTTACACGACGAACTTAGCCTGATCGGTAGCTTATTGCAGTTGGCTACATACACGACGTTATCATCCTACCCTTGTCCTTAACTGTCCAAAACTTGTGGACCAACCCAGCATAATGCCTATAGGCTTGAGCGACCATCCCTGCATGATGATGTAGGCTTGATTACTGAACTTGGCCCACAGCTGATGTGAAATGATGGCCATTGAAAAAAATTAAGTAGGAAACCTTGTCCTAGGGAGTGTGTGGAGGGGCAGTCTGTTTATTGGCAGTGAGCTGCTTGTTGCATATTGGTGGGGTGAGCCACTCATAAGTGAGAATATGAGAAGTGGGTGTGACTTATCTTGAGATGGGAGGGGGTCTTTGCTGGGGAGGTAGATACATGTATGTCTGGTGGATATTGTTAGTTGAATGACTTGTGCTGGTTAGGGTGTTCAAGCCCATTGACTGTGGGAGGTGATAAGGGGTTTGATATCAGAGTAGGTTCTAGGGAAGGGATTTAAAGATCTATGGCCATGCCATAACTTCAAATTTTAAACCACAACTTTGTAGAAACTTGACACTGAAAATGGGAGCAATAATAACAAATTTAAGGCCTTAAAGAAAAATCTACGATCAATCTGTACTTCACATTTCTACTAAATAATCAGTTCAAATAAATTTTCTTGTCAAAAGGCCACTTTTTAAACAATTGTAATGTTTCATTAGCAATCATGTCCATGATGGTCACTTGTTTTAATCTCCCCAGACATCCTTCCATAAACACTGCAACTTTCCTCAATATTTGAAACTAAATAAAACAAAACTACATGAATACTTTCAATAAGTGTTTCTTACCTTGATGAGCAGTATCTGCCATGAAATTGGTTACTGGTAACGTTCCCATTGTAGAGGCTGACGGTGCCAAAACAAGTCCAGCTTCTCTTCTATGTGCATCTCTAAATCGAAATCTGTCCCTAGATTTATGACTGTGTTCTGTTGCCTTCTTCTCTATAACAGAAATGCTGGCATTCATCAGGTGCTCTCTCTCAGCTACAGCTGCACTCATATTTTGCTTCCTTCTCAAGGAAATGGTTGGATTTTTGACCCTTAACCCCCTCCTTTTGTTCCCTTGTGAGGACAGCTGGGATGAGGATATCTGGTTAGGATGTTGGAGGTTATACTGTTCATGGACATTTGATGATGGACTGCTCTGCAGGAAACCATCACTGTGCTTTGCTTTAAGATTTGATGAACTTTTGAATGAATGTGTCCTTCCATAGACATCGAAGCACACAGACTGTCTCTTGGTCATCTCTACTGTTAAAGGTTTGGTATTCTGGATAAAGATTCTCAGTCCTGACAACTGTTCCCAGCTGAGAAGCCAGGGATGGCTGCTGCTGCTCAAGTACAACTTGAAGTGCTTTGAAGGCTGGTGTAGTCAAATTAATGAACGTATTTGAAGATGGCTGGGGATTAATTGGAATGCTCAAAGATGCAGTTGGTAGGGAACATAAGGTATTTGAAGGTAAAAAAGCTGTTGCTATCGTCTTTACGGGACTAATGACTGTTCTTACTGGCCATATAGATGAGTTCACAACATTGACCTGATTTTGAGAATTAGACAAATTAGGAGCGAGGGAAGGCATTGCTTGTAATATATTCAAAGCACCTTCATTTAAGTTCATTCCGGAATTTGAATTTAAACCTTTGGAGGGGCTGTTTTTTAACAACAATGCATTGCTTCCTAAACTATTTGCTATGGAGGAATATTGCACATTAGGATAATTAAGCTGAATATTACTAGCCGAATTTGAGATCTTAATTTGGACCGGTGATTTCTTTGTGTCCTTTGCTGGAGAAATCTTCACATATGATGGTGAAGTCTTCTTCTCTGCAGATGAAATTGTCACCAGGCTCCCAATGCCTTTATTAAGCTGAGTGAGTCTTTTGTTTGGGGAATTTTGAAGACTCTGAACAGGCAATGTTGTGGTTTGGCTATAATTTTGCAATCCAGAGAGGGGAGACCCTAATGAACCCAAAGGAATGAATGAGGTCACAGATGACATCTGTGGTAGTTGCGTCAAAACCGGGGTTTGTGCAAGGATAGGTGTTTGCGCTAAAACAGGAGTTGGCTTCCCAATTTGAGTAGATGCCAGCAACTGATGCTGCCCAGCAAGTGGATTGGTTTGAATAAATATTGGTGAAGTTTTCAGGAGGGATAAATTCTGAGATTGCACAATAGGGATGGCTACAGAAACAGCTGGCACTGTGGGAAGACTTTGCATTGCACAATTGGGGGATTCTATCCATGGACTTCTACTCGATTGAATCTGCCCTGTACAAGAAGACTGATTTATATTCAAGCGATCATTTACACTTTTTTCAGAACTTTTCTCTTTGAAATTGGCATGAAATTTTTCAACTGACTTTCCCTTTTCACTAAAATTAATCAAAGGCTTCAAATTATCAGATCTTGAAAGTGCATAACCAGTTTGTTTAACTAAATCTGGTGTTCTCACAACAATACTTCTACTCATTACACGTCTTTCCATCTCGGATAATTTGGTTAAATTTCCTTTCACTTTAACCACATTAGATGAATCATTGCAAGACTCTGCTAATACACAAGTGTGTCTTTCTCCCTCTGTAGCTATTCTTAATTGTCCGCAGTTGTCACATAAATCATGTGTCACTTTCGTGCACTTTTTGGATGATTCCATTTCAGAGTGTGATAAAACACCAATAACATTTCTCTGACCATTTTCATTATCGCCATCTGTTGCTGCTTCCGCTTCAAACAAAGAACTTAATTCAGATACAACTGAATCAGAGTCACTACTATTGGTTACCCCAAGTTCTTCAGATATAACATTTTGTATTGTTCTTACTGCCGTAAGGGCACTTTTCCGCCTTGCTCTACCAGGCGATAGTTCAGGTGGTTCCGTGTCTGTCCCTACGCTCACTGTTTGTACACTTCCCTTTGGTGAAGAAGCCCATGTGTCCTTTGAAAACATCTCAGTTTTGTCATCATTTTTCTTATCATTTATTAGTGAAACATCCTCCTTTTCCTCTATGTTTATATCATCTACAGACAACCTGTTTGATTTCTGTGTGTTACACTGTTCCCAACCTGTTCACCTCCATGAGAGTTCTCATCAACATTGGGTTTTTTATGATCTGTTGGAGACAGTCGCTGACATTTTGGACTTGATTCCAGCTGACAACTTGCTGGTCTCTCCCTCTTTTTGCCAGTAGGTGTTTCTTTAGCATCCTTAATTTCATCATCCTCATTATCTATGCTTTTATCCAACCTGGCTTTACTTCTTGTTTTTCTTGCAGAATGGTTCACATCTAAATCAAGTTTAGAATTTTCTGCACAATGATCAGGACTCTTTGCTTTCTCAGCAACATCTTCTCCATCTGCACTTTTCAATCTATTGGATCTTCTTCTGGTTCTAGAAGCCAGTTTTTCATCCTCCTTTTTATCTTCCAATCGTTCTTCCACACAAGATGGTTCCTCATCAATGTCTTTACAAGCTACCTTTTGTGGAGGACTGTCCAAAGGCTCTTGAACTTGAGATTTTCTTCTTTTTCTCTTCAATGCTATCAAAGGCTCTTCATCACTGTCTTCTGCATCATCTGCCTGAACTTCAAATTTACTTCTTAAGTCATTGTCTGCAGATCTCATTACTCTTGAAGAAGTATTTCTCATTGGGTACTTTTTAACACCCTGCAAATTCAATTCAAAAGTTTCAAGATTCTGGACACTTCCATTCCCAAGTTGTAACTGTTCAGGTTCTTTAACCAGCTTTGGTGGATTTTTGGCAGAATGAGAACTTTCCTCTACCTTATCAACAAATGCTTCTTTTGAATAACATCATCCTTGCAATCAGCAGCGTCTTCTGTTTTACCTTCAAAACATTCCTCTATTTCAGAAAAAGCATGCACTGTTTCAGCCAAGATTTCTAAGTCCGATTTCTGACCAGTAGGACAACTTTTAGGTTGTTCAGGTGTGATTGCAACATTCTTTACTTTCATTGGCGAGTTTTTGCTGTTTCCTAAAACTTTCTTGGATCTGGTTTTCTGTGGTGGATCCTTCACTTTCTGTGCTTCTTCTGCTTCCTGTCTCTCTTTCTCAGCTTGCTCTAGCCAAGCATACTTCTTGATCATGAGCTGTGATCTCCTCAATGGCCTCACCCTCACTTCTAGATTACGAGTCTTCTCCTGCAGAGCATTATCTTCTGATAGATGCTTGTCTTTACTGGAAGCATGTGCATCACTCTCTCTTTCAAGTTCCTCCTCTACACAATCAACATTTTGAAGTACTTGATTAGTTTCCTTTAGTTTCAAGGTACTGTTTCACTTTGAATGGTGTTGTGGTCCAGGGCGTCCTCCTTATTGTCCATCTCTGTATCACCATCAAATGAACAGCTCTTTTTCTCATTGCTCTTTAATTCATTTTCAAAACTATCACTACCATCAACCCTGCTCTCTTTGTTCTCTTCTTCTCTTTCTTTAAATTTGTCTCCTGAAATTGGTTCGTCTTCTTTTTCAAGTGTGGCCCCTCCTTCAATAAATTTTTTTTCCGTCTTGGAAGCTTTAGGGATACCATCAGAAGTTGTCTCCATGTCCTTGTAGACCTCTTGTTCATCTGGTTTCAATGCCACCTCTTCATCACACTGTGCATTAATCTCACCTTCCTTACATACCTTTTGATCAGAGGATGCTTGTTGCTCCATAAAATTTCCATCATACATACTTTTACTCCCTTCAACAAACTCAGACTTCAATCTCTTTATTTTCAATTCTCTCCCCTTCAACTGCTCCACACATTCCTTCCTTAAGTGCTGTAAATGTTCCTACAACATTTACTGCAGTCTTTTCCTTAATGGCCTCAGTCTTTTCCTCACTGGCCTCAGTCTTTTCCTCAATGGCCTCAGTCTTTTCCTCAATGGCATCAGTCTTTTCCTCAATGGCCTCAGTCTTTTCCTCAATAACATCAGTCTTTTCCTCAATGGCCTCAGTCTTTTCCTCAAAGGCTGCAGCTTTTTTCTCAAAGGCTGCAGTCTTTTCCACAAAGGCTGCAGTCTTTTCCTCAATGGCCTTAGTCTTTTCCTCAAAGGCTGCAGTCTTTTCCTCAAAGGCTGCAGTCTCTTCCTCAAAGGCTGCAGTCTTTTTCTCAATGGCCTCAGTCTTTTCCTCAATGGTCTCAGTCTTTTCCTCAAAGGCTGCAGTCTTTTCCTTAAAGGCTGCAGTCTTTTCCTTAAAGGCTGCAGTCTTTTTCTCAATGGCCTCAGTCTTTTCTTCAAAGGCTGCAGTCTTTTCCTCAATGGCCTCAGTCTTTTCCTCAATGGCATCAGTCTTTTCCTCAATGGCCTCAGTTTTTTCCTCAAATGCTGCAGTCTTTTCCTCAAAGGCTGCAGTCTTTTTCACAAAGACTGCAGTCTTTTCCTCAAAGGCTGCAGTCTTTTCCTCGAAGGCTGCAGTCTTTTCCTCAGAGACTGCAATCTTTTCCTCAAAGGCTGCAGTCTTTTTCTCAATGGCCTCAGTCTTTTCCTTAAAGGCTGCAGTATCTTCCTCAAAGGCTGCAGTCTCTTCCTCAAAGGCTGCAGTCTTTTCCTCAATGGTCTCAGTCTTTTCCTCAAAGACTGCAGTCTTTTCCTCAAAGACTGCAGTCTTTTCCTCAATGGCCTCAGTCTTATCCTCAAAGACTGCAGTCTCCACCTCCACATTTGTTGTAACATTGCTCTCCTCTACTGCTGCATTCTTTCCATCCTCAACTTCTGCTATATTTTCTTCCAAACTGGTCTCAACTTCACTTGACTGCTTAGGGTTAATAGAAGAAGCAAATTCCCAAAAATTGTCTTTTTTAACATCCTGCTGATCTTCAGCCATGTTCTTATCCATGAGTTCCTCTTCTTGTGGTTTGAGAGAATTTAATAGCTCCTGAACACTCTGAAGAAAGTTTGTAGTTGAAGTATCCCTATCTGAGGTCTTGGCAGTTTCATCTACTTCTCCTTCCTGATTCGATGATGAATCTTCCAAACTGGTAATGCACCTTTCAGCCTCTTTTACAGATCGAGTCGAGCTTACGTTATCTGACAATGTCTGTGTACCAAGCCAGGATTTTTCGTTATTTTCAGCATCCAATCTTGACCTTGAACTATCTGATGTCTGGGGAAGACCTCTCTCAAAAGCATCCTTACTTGCATTCAGCCTCTCTCCAATTTCATCAGTATCGTCATGAGTTTGTAAAGATGTTGAAAAAGTTCTCTATTTTTATGGACAAATTGGACCATAAGGTCAGAGCAACTCACCTCATTATCATCATTATCAATACTAGATGGATCTTCCTCAACTAAAGTCACATTGTCTTTATTTCCATCACTAGCAGCTGTAACTGGTATACTAGAGCTCGGAAGGAGGGAGAGAGTGCGTATAATGCCAATATTTTGAGAAGTAGAGCTAGATTCTGTCTGAGTATCAAAGGTTAGGCCTGAAACATTAATATCATCTTCAAAACTCTTTCTTGGTGAAACTGCATCAACTGCCACAGGTAACGCCTCACTTTCTGCCTCATTATCAGTCTGTAACTGATCTAAGGGTTCTTCTTGCCCTGTTGAAAATGATCTGACAAGAGAATTCACTTCTTTCTCTAAATTGATTATAGTAGCCGAGATCCCATCTGAGTCCTGAGACGATGCTGTGCTGGTTGCATCTGTGCTGGCTGTATCTGTGTGTATCAAATTGGAATCTGTAGCATTTAAATTTGTAGTAGAGTCATTACTGTCAGAGTCCACTCTGTCAGCTAATGTAAGGGAAGTTTCTTCTAATGGAACTACACCTAAATCAAAGGATGTATCCATGTCGCTTCCAAGTCGAGCTTCACTGTTAATTTCATTTAGTCTGTGTTCCTGATGTTGAGACTTGATATCAAATAAATTTGATTTTGCTTTTGGTGAGGTAATCAAGTCTATAGCATTCAGCTCTTTTATCTTAAAAGGGGTTGTGTTTGCATTGCCTGCATCACCAATTGCCCCTTTACTCATGAATGGATCACTCATCAAAAACATCTCTGAACCCTTCATGCTGCTTTCATCCATAAAAGATTGAGCTGTAACAGCTTGTTGATTCTCCTCATCTCTGGTCAGATCATCCATGGTAACAGACCGCCTCTCTAGTGGGTCAATCACATTACTACCTCCAAACTCAGTGCCATCTTCCAAAGATGCTTCCTCCAATGATGCTTCCTCCAAAGATGCAGCCTCCAAAGATGCAGCCTTTATAGATGCAGCCTCTCCTTGACTAGGCAAACCTTTGCCTCTTGGGGTGTGAGCTGTTGTAAAGTTATTTTCCTTCGAGAGTTCATCAGGGCTCAAAGGTGTAATGGAAGCAGGTTGCTCCTCATAAATACGAATGGTATAAACGCATCTCTTGTTTGCATGTCTTGTACTCCAATAAACTCTTGTACATCTGAAAAGTAGCAATGTTGTGAAATTACTTAAAGGGTAATCACTACAGATGGAAGTTTTTATGTCTTTTTCTCTCAATTCTGCAAAATCCAAACAAATGACTACTAAAATTCTGATCATCATCAAGATTATAAAAGATTATAAAGAATATGCACCTACAATGATAGGAATGGTAGGACAAAAGTTAACAAGGCTTCGAAAAACTCCTGCCCCACTAGGCTATCCACTCTTTTGTTACCTAACCAACTTCCCCTCAACTACCCTCTCTTCTACACATTAATCTCTCATCTGACCAAATTACCCCCAATCATCATTTCCTACCTCTCAAAATCAACCTCTCCTTACCTTAAATGAACAGAAAAACACCCTTTACCTTGCACCTCCTAAACCCCCTTAATAACAAACTCAACTTGATATTTTTTCTTTAAAAAATAATGGGCTACCTAACTGGAAAGTCAATGCTTCAATTCAAGTTCTATGAATTTCTTTTCAAGCTAGACATACAAAATAGTTGGAATTCATTCACAAGGGCAGAAATCCATTGTTCCCAGTAATTGATGGACACAGTAAAGATGCTATATTCACATTCACCAGCTTTGTTGGCTAAGGAATAATAATAACAACAGATTAAGAATGGGAGCAAGTGGAAAAGCATGGGAACTTTCACCTTAAATTGGAATTTACTGTAAAACCTTTTAAAAGGTGTATCTTATATAACAAGAACTGTAGGAAATACAGTATGCTCGCCTATTCATAGAATAGCATAGAGAAAGGTCTTATTGAGGGAAGTATATACAGAAATAGGGTAGCAAGGGCAAATGATTTCAAATTACTTGAGCTTTGAAAGATGCACTTACATTTTCATTTGCTTTGTTAAGCTTCACAACATTTTACTACAAGCTTCAAAATATATTTGAGATTTTATAGAAATATTTTAAGACAAAAACAAAAAAAGCTCAAGGCTTTTTCACCCATGCAGTAACTTAACTCCAACCTGCACCATCCCCCAACCCCCACACATTCCCAGATCTACATCCTGAATTGTAATACAACTTCCAATTTAAGAAAATATGCGTGTCAAGCAAAGTCAAGCAACATGAAAAATGTACAATAACATTAAAGCAAAATTATGCAAAACATAGCTTAACTTACGACAAACTAAACATTGGAAACGATACAAATCCCTATCCAGACTGTCCAACATTCAGGCCTTCCAGCTATGTTTTAAAAATGTTATTTATGATTTTATGCCATTTATTGTGAATTTGTATGCTTTGTTATGCTACTGGCTATAACAATGTTATGCTTTTTAATGCTTCACAAGGTTTTTTACATCATTTTTTTTAATTTTGTATACCAAGATGAATATGAAAAGCAGAAGATATCACAGTCGAATATACATTTAGAATTTTTCTCAACTCAACATGCTTTGTTCCCTATTGTGGGATTGTATCTGCGCTACACAACATCCGTCAATTCTTCAGTTCTTTTAGTATTGTGCAGTGCACAATAAGTTGGTCCCAGTAGTGTGAATAAAAGGCATTAATAGCTCCCCCTCCCTGAAAAAAAAAAAGCTGTATCCCTAATTTTGTCAAAGCTGAACATATAATGAACTGAAATATGAAATGATTCACAGAAAAGTGAGATGTTGATTTTTATTTGTATGGACTGTATTATAGTTAATTTTGGACAAAATTTCTAGGTTGCATCAAAAATCTTCAATATTAAACCAAAATCTTTAATTTTAGCCACAAAATGTTCCATTTTGGATACAAAATCTTCAATTTTGGATCTGGAAAAAACACTTCAACAATTGTGAACCAAAAACCCTTAATTTTTGGAACACATATCCTACAGTTTTTGAAAATAAATTACAATGTAGAGCCAAAAACCTTGAATTCTGGACCAAGATCAGGATTTTTAATGTCCTAGTAGATGTCTTTTTCAGGGGCTCAAGTCCCAAACACTATAAGCTAGACACACCCCTGGTTGGTCACTCTTTACAGGTTTGTGCCATGGGAATTCCTTCTCCCAAGATTCACAATAAGTAGTCTTGCCCATTCACCTTCAACTTCTAATTCCAACTAAAAACTATAACGGCAAATACCATCATGGTTCGCATGCCCATGCAAATTGACAAACCATATCATATGACCCGGCCAATTATAAAAATGGCATCTCACACTATGTCCCACATGGCATCCCATGTCTCACATGGCATCCCATCTGGATTAGCTGGATTATTGTTTATATTTCCCAAACCCCTAATCTAAAATTCTTTCTAAGCGAGGAAACTTTTATTTGTTTAGAACTTTATTCATAGCAAGACAAACAGTATGATTCCTGTTCATGTCAGGAATGTCAATATCACACCAAAACTAAAAAAGTGAGTCTCGCCTGGGATATATTTTTGATCTCAGGTCAAACATTTTGCAGCAGTCTATTTTTATGCAAATAACCTAATAAATATGCACACTATACCTCACTATTAAATCTGAACAATGCTCTTTACATATACTGAATGATCATTTGTTTAGGCAAAATCACCACACCCACTTTAATTCAAGAGATACCACAGATACAAATATTTTCATTGTTATGCAAATAAAGCTAATCAGTATGCACACACAACCCCCAATGATGCTCAACTGAACAGTATTAATGTCTTCTACCACTAACCCAAGTTATTATCTCAGGTTAATTATTTTCAACGAAAATCTATTGTTATGCAAATAACCTAATGTGCACATTACACCTCACTATCAAGTGTAGACCACGCTCTTCACATATATGATCATTTGTGCAAACAAAATCCCCACATTCACTTTAATGTAAGAGATATCATAGATACAAATATTGTCATTGTTATGCAAATAAGCTAATTAGTATGCACACACAACCCCTAATCATGCACACTTGAACAGTACCCCTATGCCAAGTTACATAACTAAAGTTATGAAAGCTAACCGAAAACTTGAACCAAAACTTGAACCTCACAATTATTTGTATTGTTATACAAGTTAATTAGTATGCACACACAACCCCAATCATGCTCATTTGAACAGTACCCTTGTCCTCGACCCTTATGCCAAGTCACATGAATGTACACCATTCGTAAGTTGTAAAAACTTTAACCAAAAAGTTTAACCTGACAAATATTTTCATTATGCAAATCAGCTAATTAGTATGCACACACACATCTGTCCATTTATGCTTATTTGATCGGTACCCATGTCCTCTACCCCTGTGCCAAGTCACATGAATGTACACCATTCATAAGTTATGAAAACTTTAACCAAAACTTTGACAGGACGCAGACGTCAGGGGGTAGTAGAATAGCTCTACTATTCTTCGAATAGTCAAGCTAGAAATGGACTGTTTATAGAATACACTCTAATATTCCATCACTTTATGATGGAGAAGTTAAAATGCTATAATTTATTTATTTATACTTGAAACATTTGGAATGGAAATACTTCTAAACTACCAGCAAAATAAAACTCATACTTTTAACAAGCCTATCATGAAGCAGAGAAATATGCTGACCAATCTTCGCCAAGTGTTTCTCACCTGAAATCTAGTGGAAAAAGAGCATCAACGGTATCAGAAAGAGGTCCAAGCCTTCCCAGGCACTCCACTGTCATTGATCCAACTACGACCTTGATGAATTGAGACTCCAGGCCCTGTGCCATGAACCGTGACCACTTCATGTTTTCTAGACTCACAGAGACACGACGGGCAACCTCAAAATTTTTCTCCAAGATCTGAATTTTTTTAAGAAACATTTTGTTACTTCTTTGATAACCCATGCACAAAACAGATGGAATTTTCAAAAATTGTAGTTTTTAACACCTAAAGAATGATTTGCTCTAAAATTTGTGTGATGATATGTGATGATATTGTCTCCTTGGCTTTAATCATAATTTCTTTATCCAGCTCATCAATATATATCCTTGTGAGGTTGGAAACATTTACTCTACAATTAGTAAGACAGCTTAGCTAATGAACTACATTAGTATGTTTATAAGTTTCACATTGCATGACATTTAACTTTAACACTATCCTTGTCTGATTCTTTCAATTCAGTGATCCAATGTCAGTCTGATTGTGAATACTTTAAGAAAATTGTCTCCATAAAATAAAACATAATAATAAACAAAATAATTCACTCCCCCTTGCCCCCACCTATTTCCTCGCCCAAACATCACAACTCCGACTCGCCCAACTACCTCCCCCCCATACACAATTTTTTTTTTAAATCCTTTTTCAGCTCATAGATTAAGAAGCATAAATTAAAGTACCATATTCTGAAGTGATATACAAATAATCTACAGCTGAGCAAACAAACTGAACAATTGAAGCATTTTAACAGCTAACCTCTAACTTTGCCCGGTGAGAGTGTTTTTCACAGAACACCCTCTTGTCCTCTTGAAATACTGCGGAGCTCTTTCTTGCACACATGAAGTGATAGTTTTTAGGGCATCTATCAGTACAACAGCCAACAGTAGCACCCAGGTTTTCACAATACTCACATCTCTGTCAAGCAAAAAAGAAGGTACGTTATTGTGTGTATGCAGTAATATTGCCTGTCACGTTGGTCCAGGCACCACATTGGTCCAAGCACCACGTTGGTCCAAGCATCACGTTGGTCCAAGCACCACTTTGGTCCAAGCACCACGTTAGGTCACACTTTTTCTGTTCCTTGGTTTCAGCAGCTTAAATTAATACTCCTAGTCTATGATACTAGTCCCCTGCACGTCAACCCTAGAGATGGGTATTTTTGTTTAATTCAGTAGACGATAATTGATCCACTTTTTTTTATCATTTATCGTGTACACGATCACACACCAAATAAAAGATCACACACCAAAAATGTATCTTTTAAAAATGAGGATAATCACAGCATAACTACTGCAATAGCCAGCCAAAAAAAAAGTAAGGAATGTCAGAAAACTTTAGTAGGGGCCTATAATAAGACTTCAAATTACCTGTAAGGCTGAAAAAAGTTTCAAAAATAATAATTCATGGTTTGAACACACTTTAAAACAGATGCAGAAATAAAATATCAGTGGGTAAATTGCTGTGTCTTGCAAACATTTGGATGTTTTTAACACTTATGACAGTGCTGTACAAGTATCAAAAGTGTGTCACCAGCTACACACTGTACTGTAGAAAATAAACTCCAACCCAGAGTGATTCCGAACTGTACTGTATTTGATACAACCCTCTTGGGAAAATGGCCATCAAGTTTGCGAACCATTACGGTGACGCAATAACATATTTGTTTGTTTGTTTCACAATATTTTCTCTTCTTTTTTTTGCGCAATTTATTTGATTCATCTGGTATTCTTTGCATTTATTTGTGGTAAATATAACAATCAATTCTTTTTTGTTCGTGTATTTCTCTGGATCAGTTTTACAACTTGTAAAACAGGTGGTAACCTAACCTATCCAGATTTATGCTTAACAGTAACAATAGTGTAGCATTGTTAATCAGGATTAAGCCTCTACACCAAGTAGGCCCTAGCTCTAAATTCTAAGCCTCTATATCAAGTACGCCCAAGCTCTAAATTCGTCGAATCAAAATGAAAGATTAGTGTGAAATTAACTCCTGCATTAAAAAGGATTGAATTCTTTGTTGATCGTTCATTAAGTTTGAATCATTGATTGAAAGTTGGGTGTGGTGAGTGTGAATGTTTTTTATTTAAAAGTGAATGCAAAGGATTGTTGGGTAACTGGTAAGGGAACTTTCTAAGTGATTCTTTTTGTCTTAATAATGCATTCAATTTGTAAACAGTAAACAATGCTTTCGATCATGTACATGATAATCGATAAACTTTCACAAACATAGTAGGCCCCTAACATAAACTATTGCAAAGTAAATGTGTCAAGAATAAAACCTAGAGCCAATCAGCAGTGAGTGGATAAAATCCCCTGCCCTAAAAAGGCCTCAAACAGCAAACAAATTGGTTGAAATTGGTCATCAATAGCTAACTGATTTTGACCATATTGGTGCCATCAATAGCTTACTGATTTTGACCATATTGGTCAACAATAGCTAACTGATTTTGACCAAATTGGTTATCCATAGCTAACTGATTTGACCATATTGGTCATCAATAGCTAACTGATTTTGACCAAATTGGTCATCAATAGCTAACTGATTTTGACCATATTGGTCATCAATAGCTAACTGATTTTGACCAAATTGGTCATCAATAGCTAACTGATTTTGACCAAATTGGTCATCAATAGCTAACTGATTTTGACCATATTGGTCATCAATAGCTAACTGATTTTGATCAAATTGGTCATCAATAGCTAACTGATTTTGACCAAATTGGTCATCAATAGCTAAATGATTTTGACCAAATTGGTCATCAAAAGCTAACTGATTTTGACCATTCAAACTTTGAATGAATGTTTCAGGTTCTTGTTCGTGTAGATACAACATTAGCTTAATTGTTCAAATGTAAAGCCATGAAAATAGCACAGCATTCAATCAAAATCAGCTAGAAATTGAGCATTTGCAGCTATACATATTCAGCTATTTATTCCAATTGTCATGTGTGACTGCATGGGCAACCTTGGTATTTTTGATATTGAACCTGTTTTCTAATTGTCTAATGTAATTCTTTTGCAGAGGTTAAAACCATAACTAAAAGTTTTTGAGTCTTTTGCCCTATTTTAACAGCATATAGGCCTTGGCATTAATTTCAGTAACCAAAGAATTGCAAGGATAACACAATGATTTGAGCTGACAGCACATGCATTCCTCAAACTTTGTCAGCGATAACTAAAAAAAGCTGTTTCACATATCAACCACATGCTGCCACTTCTTCTGAATTTATCATGACCATGCCAAATATTGCAATATCACGGCCTACTTTTAACCATTACTCTACCACACGGCAATATAATCGCCGTTTTCGAACCACTTTTTTCTAAAAATAAAATCGGGACTTTACCAAAGTCCTATATGAGTAATCTTGGTCATTTTAAAGTACTCAGATATTTCTTTCACAAAATGTAACTTTTTAATAGGAGTCATACTACAGAATTTTGAGAAAAAGTAGCTTGAAAAAGGGTAAAACCCAAAAATTGCTAAAACAATTGGCAAATTATTTGTTTTCCCTTTTAAATCTAACAATATCTTCAAGATCACATTTTTGCTTCAAAATCAAACACGCAAATCTTAAGACATGACATTAATGATTTCTGGTCTAATTTTTATAATCCCTAGCTGCAATCTTTTGTTCTGGAGAAATTTCTTTAAAATTTCATAAATTTCTGCCAGTTTTTGAAAAAAATTCATGTACCAAAATCGTACATAGCACATGCTTTATTGAACCGCCATTCAAAAGTGCTTACAATTTCTTTTCATTATCTATTTGGAACCTGTCCTATAATATTTAAATTTCACCACAACATTTTCAATGATACATTTTCAATGATCATCTGGTTGTAGTGGATATGAATGTGGCCAGCATGCGAGCGCACCAGGTTCGAGTCTCACCATGACTACTGCTTTATAATTTTTCTGCTGCAGTTTTCAGGGGTCATTTGGCTGAAATCACTTTGGATGTTTTTTCATCTTTCCTTTTTTTCTAAAAATTCAAGATTAGCATCATTGAAAAGGAAATTTGATATAAAATCTAAATATGTAACACAAATCTCTGTTTTCAATATTGACAAGAACTTATACTTGTGCAAAGATTGGCCATTTCTTGACCAAATTTAGTAAAAAATTATATTTTTGTCCGATATTTCCTAATTTGGCTTTCATTACTCAAAAGATAATTATCTTAGCTCCATTCCAACCAACATTGTAATGGAAGAAAATGAAAGGAAGGTTGTCAAAAATGCATATGAAAAAAAAGTTACAAAAATTGAGCTCACGGTTTTCAAAGCCCTGTTGTTAGAGTAAAGGTTAATTCATATAACATTAACAGGTTCTTGATTTGTTTTGCACATTAAAATCAATCTCATGATATCCCAATCTATACAGCAAACCTAAATATTCTGAACATCTATAAATAAGGGTTTTAAGAATGAACAAGGCTTAATACACAGAAACTGAATAATGCAAATTGAACCATCATTTCTAAAATCCAAGCAAGATAAGAAAAACTGACCATTTGTCGTCCTCTGAATATTGCAGTGTGCACATTCATGAGTGACCCGTCTACTTCTTCAAAGACTTCAGCAGACCACAAAGCACAGTTGATGTGAATCCATTCATCCTACAAAAAGACAGTTTGATTTGCTCAAACAATAGATATTTCCCAGTCAACTTTTTCAATTCAATTTATTGCTTCCAGTACAAATGTACATTTGTAAAAAGGATTAACATTTAATAAGATACATATAATAAAGAAAATAAAATTACATAAAACATATAGTTATGATATAAATGATAAATCTATAGATACAAAAAATAAATATAATATATATATATATAAGACATAACCTGGTAAAATGAGTTAAAGGATTAAAAAAAGAATTATAGAAGTGACCGTAGCTGTCCATTTTGTATATAAAGAGCCACCTGGTAGATAAAAGAATGTTTGTACAGTTGTATTCTGAATTTTGGCACTATGTTTGGATTGCGAACATTTTTATTGGTTTTGGCAAGAAGGCTTTGTAAAACATTATGTAATGGATGACTTTCAATTGAATTTATTTTTCTTGCTATTGCACTAAAATCTGATTTGGCTCTGTCATTGAGAATACAAATAAGGGTAAAATAGTCCAAAAAATCTTTGACGTATATCTTAAAAATTTCTCAATTCTGTCTTTGACTTTTTTTAGTAAGAGATGATATCAAACTGGTACGGCATAAAGGAGCTGGGATATAATTACAGATTTTAAAAAATATATCCAAATCAAAAAGTTATTTACTACTCAGTACACAAACAATTTCTTCGCATGTCATACTTTACAGCAAAACATTTATTTGTTGCAAATGCACACAACTGGAATCTTTGAAAGGATTAGTTCAGGGGTCAAACAAAGTAGTAAAGAAAGCATTCAAAAGTATTATTCCGTTAAGGGGATGTTTAAATTCAAAGTTTGGTATCATTTGTGTACAAACGACTGATATCAGACTAGTTGCGACATCACAGCCTCAGATTCCTATTCTATTATATTTTGTGATGCGATTTTGTGGCTTGAAGACCATTGGATATATAAGGAGAGTAGTAAAATAGAATCTTATAACAGTTATTATAATTCACCACCTGAAGAAGCTCATGGAAAAATAATTCAAACAGGAAAAAAGTTTATTACGATTTTATTAAAGGTTTATGGACAGGTGGAGGCAACATTAGCTAAATTGATTTGAAATCCCCTAAAAAACATGAAGGCAAAAAAAATCATTAAAATTGGTTAAAATATGGCCATTTTACAGCTTTTTGAAGATTTTGTGTAAATATGCAAATTTTAGTGTTACTCTTGTGATGTAGGAACAGGACATAAGTCTCTATTCTTTATGCAAATTTATTGTTTTTTAACCTTCTGCCATTTTTTCTTAAAAAAGGCAAAGATAAGTCTAATGAAGAGGATTTGATCTTTACCAAACCCCTACCAATTTCAAGCTGAAGAAGGCATTTTGAACATTTTCAAGATCTGAAATTAAGAGAAAAATATGAAGAAAAACAAAAGCATTTGGGAGCATTTTAGTGTTCATACATCACATTTTTTCAATAAATTAAAAAATGATCAAACTTTGATTACTTGAAAATTAAACAATGTTATTTTCAAAATTCAAAGACCATTAAACTTAGAATTTTAAGTTTCTTTTCAGTTAGTGGTTGAACAGAACACTTTTGCACCTATCCATATACCTTTAAAACATGATCAGGTTATTACAATGGTATAGATTAGGATAATGTAAAGCTTAGCATGATGTTATGCAATAGGTCAGCCATGATGCGATGCATATTTACCTGACCACAGAAGAGCAACCTGCCGGCCTTCTCTGGTTCAGCATCTCCAAGTTTACCACAGAGCACACACCTCCGAGGATCAGGAACCTGAGCCTGCTCCTTCAGCTGTCTCCCTAGATCAACATTATAGGATCATTTTTCAAATTTGTAGCTATATAGAAATATTTGTGCTCATATATACAGTATAATTTTCCTGAAATACGTATGCTTCACGGATTAGCTCAGTGGTCAAGCAAGTCAATTTCATATAATAGGCAACTTCAAACAGAAATAAAATGGTAATGAAAGCATTACAAATCTTATTCGCTTCAGGAGAGCTAAAACATTATTCAAGAGTTTCTGTCTCAATTGTGTAAAAACAACTGATTTTCTGTGGCTTAAGAAACATTATGTCAGGAAAGGAGCAAAACAGATTCCAGTAAGGTAATTTACCACCTGAAGAAAATTCAATTAATAAATAAGTTTAAATTAATTTTCTTTAAAATACACTAACATTTGTTAGAGAAGTGAAGATTAGGGTCCCAAGTTTACTTTCATGTAAGCTGAACTAGCATGACCGCTGAACCTAATCCCTTAAAAAATGAGTCTCGTCACAAGAATATTGCTTGACAGAGCACCAGTAAATCTGCTACATACCAATGATGTCAGTTCCACAGCAATTTTTGATTGGTTTATCATTATCTGTTTGTTTGTTTGGTGAGGGATTAAACGGCACCACGACAGCGAGGGTCAAATTGTGCATGAGAGGTTAGATGATTCCAAAGGTAGGAAGAAAAGCAAATAAGAGAAGTCTGAGAGAAGTACAGGGGCTAATAGCCAGAAAGCTGGGATCGAGATAGGAAGTGCAGAGGTGCAAAAAAAAGTGGAGTGGAGAAGCTCAGGTGGCTGAAAGGGAGGGGGATGGCCCAGGGAGGAAAAGTGGGGCAGGAGAAGGTGCCAAGAGTGGCGGGGTTGATGCCAAGATGATGTAGGTCGGGTTTGATGCGTAAGCTGAAGGGAGGGAATAATTTTAGTCGTATCAGTATCTGTGTAAATACAATCTCTGTCAATCACAAATATTGAATTGTATTGCATAGTTTTCTCCACAAGAACTGGCCTTTAAATAGTATGTAACAATACCTGCAAAAATTAGAAATTTGCTACAACTCAAAATCTTCCTTGTTTGTGATGCCATTGAAAACTGTAAAAACTTGTACTTTGACATTCACATCTCATAGGGCTATATAACACTGCTAAAGGTGACCAGCAAAGTCTACCATGTCTATCAGTATCTACCTGAATGTTTGTCAGCCTTATAACCCTATAAATTAAAAGTTATGAAAATCTGCAATTATTGCACCTATACAAACTAAGGATGCTGTTGGAGACACAGTTCTGGATGTGTAAATTCCTCTTACTTACTTTCTTCTAATGTGAGTTGACGCAGCACACCTAGCTGTATGAAAGGTGAGAGAAGGGCTTCTTCTTGCCTCCATAATGCATACGCATGATCAGGGTGAGGGGGCAGAACTGCATCAGGTAGCATCCCACTTTCAAAAGGAAAGAGATGTATACTTACACTAATCAATATGACAGAAATATATCAAAACACAAACCAAATAAATAGAGTAATACATTTTTCAATAGGCATATGAAATATCACAGGGAAGTCTAGTCAAGGATTATAAGTTTCACAAGATACAGTATTAGATGGGCAAATAATAAAGAAGAGTAACTTGCAAGGTGTGTGCTATCTTTCCTGCTTGCAATACTTTTTTCCAAAACACAAACTGATAATATTTGGCTCTGCACTTACTCAGGGTATATATTATTCTTCTCCCAAGCACCACTTGAATCAACCTCTATCCATGGGAAATTCTTCTCTAGAGTTTTGGTGAACAATTGTCTTGCAATGCGATTGCCACGGCGAAGTCCCAAAGTTATGTCCGTCTCAAGTGATATTGAAGCTTGGATGATTCTGGCACAATCATTGCAAAACTCCATCTGAAAGTAGAAAGATTGTAAAAAGTGACTGGTGCAATAAAGATGACTTCATGAGTCTGCCTTTTCTTACAGGAGGCGGAAAAATCAGCTAAAGATATACATTAGGTGAGATTTGTCATTTAAGTGGAGTAAAAGCTTGGTACGAAGATTTTGAATGGAGGAGAGATTCTAGAAGAGATACTTTTGCAGGTGAAAGGCTGGGCAGGTGGTGAAGCAATGAACCAGCAATAAAGTACCAGCAACAGAGTACCAGCAACGAAGTAACAGCAATAATCAGAAGGACCAGAGGAGAAATTCCACGTGGTTCTGATGCTAAATTTAGATTAGAAGCAATTTTTGTTTTGTTTTTAAATTGCTTATCTTTAAATGTTGTGTTCTTACACGTTTAATTGATTTATCATACTGGAACGTGTAATTTGCGTATATTTTGTTGCTTGTTAAGTGTTAAGGTTTTTGCCTTTTAAGCTATAAGCCACAATCACAACAATTAATGAAAAATTGTATTCAGCTCCGCCAGACATAAATAATGATGAAGTTAACAATCTACAGTACAGGATCCTGTATCATCCTTGCTTTTATCAACAGCATTATACCAAGTTTAATTTAAATCTGATAGGTGGTGTGAAAATATGACCATAAACAGAATTTCAATTAGTCTCGCCTTCTCATTAATATTTATGACAGCACCAAAAACAATAGGGATTATCTGCACACCACAACCCACCCATATACCAAGTATGGCATAAATCCACCTTAATGATCTTGAGATATCGTGTTTACAAGCTTGTTAGCATAATTTTACATTAAGCCCGCCTACTCATAAATATTCATGACATCAGCACCTAAATCAATAGGGCTTATCTACAAACAACAGCACATCAATATACCACGTATGGCATAAGTCCACCACACGGTTCTTGAAATATCGTGTTTACAAGCTAATTAACAGAATTTTACATTTAGCTCCTCCTACTAATCAATATATCTGACACCAGCAACAAAAACAATAGGAATCATCTAGACCACAACACATCCACATACTAAGTATGACATAAATCCACCACAGTTCTTGAGATATCATGAGATATTATCATGTTTACAAGCTTGTTAATATAAATTTACATTTAGTCCCGCCCACTAATATTCATGACATCATCACCAAAAACAATAGGGATTGTCTACAGACCAAAACACATTCATATACCAAGTATGACATAAATCCACCACATGGTTCTTGAGATAGTGTGTTTACAAGCTTCTGTCACAGATACACATACATACATATATACATCCATACGCATGTAGACCCTACAACTGATGACGAGGGCATAATCCTATATAACTGGTGACCAATCAATGTACAACACACATATGGGATGGCGGTATTAGGAAATGAGGTTAAACATGTATTTTTAACTATTCCTATCTAACAGGTGACATGTACTGAAATGTGAAAATACTGAAGTATGTTTTAGTCATAATAGTTTTGAAATCAGCCATTTTTAGAACTAAAAACAACCGAGGACATCATTGGTTATGTGTGTGTCATTGCTTTGAAGGTGTGTAAACATACAAATGTCATAGGTTGGTGGGTCTAAACAGTTTCATACATACATACAGCAAAACACGCGAGCAAGACTACATAAGTTTGTTATAATATTGCATCGGAACCAAAAAGTTTGTTTGTTTGTTTGATGAGGGATTAACGGCACCATGACAATGAGAGTCAAATTGTGCCTGAGAGGCTAGATCATTCTAGAGGTAGGAAGGAAAGAAAACGGGGGGAGATTGAGAGAAATACAAGAACTTAAAGTCTGAAAGCTGGGATCGAGACAGAAAGTGCATGGGTAAAAGAAAGAAAAAAGTAGAGAGAGGGGAGGTGGAAGAGGACTAAATATGGTTGTAGAGGGAAGCATGATGAAGGAAGGAGATAATTTTATCCGGAAAAGTACTCACCACAGAATCATACTCCTGTGATTCGACCTTCTCCTTGATAGCTCTGAAATCTTTTGGGTATTCCTTTCTGCGTCTCACCAAAGAAGTGACAGACTCATTTTCGCTTCCATGTTTCTCAGTGCTCTTCTCCTCCAAATCTACAATTTTGCCTTCAGTTTCTCTGTTGGCTTCAGTTTCTCCGTTGGCTACAGTTTGTCTGTTGGCTTCTGGTTTGTCAGCACTCTTTAAGGTTTCATCTCCATTACCTGAGGTTTTATCTGCAACTGGGCTCCCTTCAGTTCTACTTTTATTATATCCAGCTGTACTTCCTGCTTCTACCATTTTTGAAGATGATTTGTTACACTCCAAATCTTCTGCGGGTTGATCTTTCCTGTCAATTCCATCTTTCTCAATATGCTCCGAAGAATCCTGCTTTACATCCTCTTTGTTCTCTGTTGATTGCGAACTTTCCACCCCACTGAATTCTTTCCTTACATCCACACCCAACATTTTTTCAGTCTCTTCATTTGCCCCTTTCTCAGTTGCGTCTACATCAGTCTTTGTTTCACATCCAACTGCCACTTTTGTCTCAAGATCTTTTGTTCTCTGTTCTTGGATGCTGGCTTCATGTACAGGATCATTTGTCTCATTGCCAAGGATTGGTCTTTCTTACAACCGCCCATTTCAGAATTCCCACTATCAGCTTTACCATCAACTTTTTGTGGAGTCTCCCCAAATGAACGTGGGAATAAAACAGACTTCACAATGGTTCTTTCCATTTCTTCTACTGGAGAGTTGCTGCCATCCTTTGAATAATCAATTTCAGCTGGTGGACTAAATACAGACTCTGAACTTGAAGACTCATTATCTTCAGGACCATCAAGTTTGTCACAGGAAAGCTGATCCAGCAAAGATATGGAATCTTCCAGCATATCATCGTCGCTACCTCTCAATCTTTTCTTGACAGTCAGCTTTTCTTTCACAGGAGTGATGATCTTCCTGCCTCTTCTTGTCCGCACTGTTGTCACATCTGGAACTTCTGGAGATTCAGAATCTGTAACCTCGGACAGTGTGGGTTCTGGAGTCCCTGTTTCTCTTGAGACAAAAGGTTCACCCTGAACAGGCGATTCCGAGTCCCTGTTTTCATTTGGTGTTATAGACCTTGCAGTCGACACTCGGTTTAGAGATTGACCTTTATTCGACCCCAAGTATCGGAACTATATAAAAGGAAACAGAAACCAAAGCAATATAAATACCTTGATAATGATACATATTGAAAGTCATCAGTTTGTTCTCTTGTACCAAGCAAAAGAACGAAGGGCAAGTACTAAGTATAGGTTTTTGTCTCCCTGATGTCTTAATTGATCTGAATCAACCAAAACTGTCAGAAGGACAGAAGTTAGTATGGAAAATGGGCTTATTGAGAGAAGTATATGCAGAAATAGGGCTAGTAGCGACAGATGATTCAAATTACTTGAGCTTTGGATGAGCTTACATTTTCGTTTGCTTTACATTTTCACATTTACTACAAAGTTTCAAAAAATCTTTGAGTTGTTCTACATATTTCAAGACAAAAAAAGCTTAAGGTTACAACTTCACTCAGGTACTCAGAAAACATGTGAAAGCTAGCACTCTTTGTAACTAAAGCACCTCTTATTGTTTATCCATTCAACAACAAAGACAGGAGAGGACCTGACTTGCCAATGTCAATAAAAGAATGTCATTAAACCCCCTTTCCAACCTGTACCCTCCCCTAACCCCTACACATTCCTAAAACTACATCCTGGAATGTAATCTAACTTCCAATTTTAGAAAAAATTGTGTGTCAAGCAGCATGAAAAATGTGCAAGTGTAAAGCAACATTAAAGCAAAATTATGCAAAACAATAGTGCTTAATGCATGACAAACTAGACTTTGCAAATGATACAAATCCCCTCGCCACTAATAATGTACATTCCAGCCTGTCCCACATGCCATCCCAATCTGTCCTGAGCTGTGAAAGTTTATTGATTTCACTAAATGTGTACACGCAAATAAATGCGAGCATTTAGCATTCACAAGCGTTTAGTACCGTAAATTTTAAAAGTACACCAAACTTGCTCCAATTTACGATGCTAAGTAAAAAAAATCATGCAACCAGTATGGCAAAAGTATTGACTCCATTGCAGTCATTCCACAGACCCCCGTTAATTAGGTCACATGACTAGGTTCTCTTAGGAAAGAATTCGCATCAAGTGCGGACATTTGATTTTTCGCTAAAACACTGACCACTTGGCAGTGTGACGTAATTTGCGTCGCAGTCACGTGGGATGCATTCTGTTCAAGATGGCAGGGCAAGTCACACTTTAAACTTTATTTTTCAATTTTCTGTAACTTTTTTCTCGTTTTAGAGGAATTCGGCCATAAATAATAGGCCTACTGATAAGAAATGTTAAACCCAAATAATGCATTTCTTTACAAACAATTACCCGTAACAATGGAGATAATGTAACCCACTTAAAATAAATTAAAATGAATCAAGATAATAAATGTTTAAAATCATCATCTGCCAGACTCACTGTTCAGTCTATCATCGTGTTTGCCGATTAGGGTGTCCGCAATCTGATGTCATACAATGACAACATCAGGAGCCAATGGGAATGCGGAGAACCTCCGCGAAGTATTAGCCTTGTTTCTGAAAAGCGACTGTAATGAATTGTCGTGTATTTGCCTTGTTCCTGACTCGGCCAACAAAATTTAATGTGGAAAAGTGCGAAATTATTGTAAACAAGATATTTTTTACATCTTTTCTGTAATTTTCGCGATGTTGCAAGTATTTTTTTGTGTTAAACGGCTCTAAAAACGTAAGCCCTTATTTCCCATTTTTGTTAACTTTTTTTTTCATCCGTAAATTCACCATTTAAATTTCCGTTATTAACCAAATTGATATTATTTTCCGAGAAACCTATCTTTTATTAACAATTTGCAAGTTGAATTATATCTGTAGATGTTATAGTCGTTAAGATATCGCAGTTTTAAAATGGTATGTTTTCTCACAGTTTTAAAATGGTATGTTTTCTCACAGTTTTAAAATGGTATGTTTTCTGCTCATTAAATATGTACAGCACAAAAAGCTATGCATACGTTCCTAAGAGAATAAAGCTCTCTTCAGGGCTCTGCAGACTAAAAGGTTGCCTAAATTAAAGCTGGAATTTTGCTATCCAAATTGTGAAAATTTCATTTTTACAGTATGAATCATCATTTTTATGGAAAATGTGTATGGAAATTCAGCTTAGAAATAACAGAAAATTTACCTTCCATGTTATTTAATCTTAACATCGTGTAACTTTTTTGCCGTACTTAGTGGGGTTTTAACTTTAAGATCTTACTTACTGCGATACCTTGCCATAAAACATTTCAAAACTATGCCCTCTAAGTACTGTTCCTATCAGTCTTCTGTAACAATGGCCAGGATGCTTGTGAAGCATGCAGAATTTTAGCTCTGTTAAAACTTTTTTTGTTCGTTTATATTTTTTTCTTTCTTGCGAAATTTATTGGACCTATCAGGTAATATATATATATATATATATCAATGTACTGATTGTCACGATTTAAGTAATTTGACTGTATATTTTGGTCAATTTAACAGCTCGTAAAACGGGTCTTAATTGAGTGGGATCAAAGCCTTACATTATGTTAGTTTCACTGTTTACTGCTGCATATTCGCAGTGCAAATCACAAATTGCTCAGATTTCGGCAAAATCAAAGTGCAAAACATGCTCATTCATAGGTTATTACTGCGCATTCGTGATTCTAGCACTTGAAAAGGATTATGCTAATTGGGTTTAGTTTGTTAAACTCATTGATTGAAAATTTGTCAGCCGAATATGTGTGTGGTTTGAATTATAAATGATATTGATTTTCAAAGGCAAAACTTTACTATGAAAAAAAATTCCATATAATTCGATAATTAGTAAACGTTTAGTGCATTTGCGAACGTTTTGCATGTACACACTAAACAATCACAGCTCTACTCTGTCCCAAATGTCATCCCACACATTATGTACTACATGCAATCACACCTAAAAACCAGATTTGTCATTCCACCACATGCATGATCCACATGCCATCACAACTGAAATCCAGATGACACCCCACCACATGCCATTCCACCCTGTGCCACATGCCAACCCACCCTGTCCAACATACCATCCCACCCTGACCCACATGCCACCACACCCTGTCCTACATACAATGCCACACCATCCTGCCCTACATACATTTCCACTGTCCCACATGAAATCCCACCCTCATCCTAAATCCTACATCATCATTTACCCAACATTCCACACTATTGTTTAATTTCATTTCACACTCAAGACGCCTAATTTCAAATTCTATTAAGGGAGGAATCTTTTGTTTGCTTCTTCATTCATGGCATGACAAACATTTTAATTGTATTCATGTCAGGAATGTTATCATTATTACAGACTCCTCCAAAAACCTTGTTTACATTTCTTTTCATACACAAGACACACTTAATTTCCAAAAAATTTCAGGCGAGAAATCTTGTTTCCTTCGTTATTCATCCTAAGACTATCTTTTTAAATGCTACTCATGTCATGGATGTCATTATCATAACAAACAAACTCCTGCAAAAACTTGAACCAAAAACTTGAAACAAACAAAGAACCGCTTTCAAAACTGTAAGTGGACGCCAATGCCAGAGTAGTAGAATAGCTCTCACTATTCTTTGTCAAGCTAAAAACAACATTCTACCTTTCCTCACCAAATAAATCCTTTTACAGCCCTCCATACATGACCACTTAACTAAACCATTAATCCTATACTTAAGCATCAATTATCTTTACTTTAAAAAACCCATTTAAGCAAGGGTGAGTACAAATTTTATTAGATCTTTAAGTGAACTGGCAAATTTTTCAAAATATTTCCTTAAATGACTATTCTTTTGGGTATTTTCCAACCCTGCTTCTCATTTTGCAGGACTTCTACGTGTTATTTTTTGTTTTGTTTTGTATTGAATTGTAAATTAAAAGTTTGAACAATTGGTACATTTTGTAAACAACTTACTTTTTCAATATATAAGTTTAAATAAAATATACACAAAGTTTCTTTTCAATAGTCTACCTTCTACATCAGACATCAATCAGAAATCAATAGTGAAGGCATACTTGTATAGTTCATGCGAACTTTGATAGCATGCATGCAAGAATGCAAAATGTATCCAAGCCTAATTAAATGAAAGCAAACATTGCTGATGAGCTCTACATGGGCAGGACAGCCAATGAGCCCTACTGCTCAACATGACATACCTTTCTGTGGGGCCAAATTAAATGACCAGCCATCTTGCACCCAAACACAGCCTTGACAACATTGCTAAATCCTGCCTGCATTTCTTCCTCTACTTCTATTTGCCATTTTGATGGGCGGTTGGGTTCACAACCCTCACATAAGTATGGAATGCTGTCAGGTAGGTCCGTCAAGATTTGATAGCTGTCATCTAAAAAAAGATGTGCTTATTACTCATGTGAGTCGGCTATACTATACTAGCAACATTTTCGCCCATCACAAATGACCAACTTTACATAACATCACTCCATACTGTATATGCAACATATTTGTAGCAAGAAATTAAAACATCTTTACTCAAAGAACAAGAATAAATGAAAACTAAGTCTTAAAAATGCTATGTTGGAAGTAAATGTTGATACCTGCTGCATTAGTTGCCTTGCACCTTTTAAACCTTAGACCCATGTCACATTGAAAGTCATAACAGACAAGAATTGAATTTGTAATTGAAAGAAATTCAAAGGTATTCTACATATGAGAATAAACAATACTCATTCGCATTTAGCGTACAGTATATTCGGTGTTCCAGTTCCTGCTGATCAAATTTTGGAGATTTCTGATTGGTACAAATTTTATGACTGACAAAGGTACACAAAATCTTATAAAAAATTGTGTATAATTTAAATAGAAAATTGAGTTGTATGAAATTTGTTTGCTTGATGAGGGCTTAACGGCACCACGACAGCGAGGGTCAAATTGTGCATGAGAGGTTAGATCATTCCAGAGGTAGGAAAAAAAGAAAATAGGAGGAGTCTGAGAGATTATATACTTCTATCTAGGTTTTCCTAAATATCAGTTACCAAAAAAATTGACTTAAGCTGTGAAGAGGATTTCAAATTGCCTCCTCCAAAAAATTGGGAGACGCAATTTACATAAGACACTAACAATTAACACAGTACAGACATTTAAATATCATAGCCTGCAACCTGGAAAAACTGTAAAGTGGGTCATGTCTAAATGTTGAAAAGTTTTTCTTATCTTATTTTCTGGGTTTTCAGCATATTGTACAACATCATAGCTGTTGCCTCCCAAGTACATCAATAGCCATCAAGACAACTGTTACAAAATTTAGCCACATTACAGGAAGAAAAAAAAAGGCAAAATGACAAAAGGAAATCAAATATCTGAAAACCTGTACCTGATAATTTTTCACATTTGGAATGAACCCATACTAGACACTTGCCACACTGCATCATCTTGGAAGCGTAATCATCTGCTTCATAACATTGTTTGCATATTGGGCAATAGTTACCTGCAGCACAAAGAAAACAATACCTCCTTAAATAAGAATTTAAACAAAGGCACATATCATCTGAACAAGAAATAAAAGATGCATACCACCTGAACAAGAATTTAAACAAAAACACATATCACCTGCTAAAACAAACTAGAACCATACCCACCAATTTTAAATAAGGCAGCACAGTCTTGGCATAAGGAGAAATCATGTGACCAGGTGGCTTTTGGATCCTTCCCTGGTGTTGTTGACCCACAGCTCCGACATTTGACACAACGTGAACAGATCTGAGAAAGCCAGAAAGATAATTTATTATATAACCCTCAAACATGGTCGACAGGAGAAGACTGCACACACTGCGGTCTGTCAAGCATGGGTCAGACCTTATCATGCATTCTATCTTGTCTATATTTGAATATTAGTACTCCACCCCATGCACTGCAATTAAAGTCACAATCTGAGCTGTGTGTTGCCTGTTACCATAATCTAAACCTTATGTCACCTGCATATTAGTTGGTGAATGCAGAAATCATAACACAGATCTGAACATACTGATTAGCTAGAGTCTGCACTCTACAGGGTACTAAAGACATTAACTATAAAATCTGATGCTCTCACTCAGCCTAAGGATTTGTGTATAATTTGCTGGTTGTCTATCGAATTGGGTCTCACGTCAGTGCCTTAGACTCTTCTTAGTGGAACATAGAAGCAGTAAGAGTAGCAACATCACATTTCAAAATTAATAAATATACCTACTAAATATCCCTACATTTATTTAGGTTTACAAACTGTCATCCTCTATGACGGCAATTCTTAATAGGCAGCCCGCGCGGCCAATTCTGGCCCGTCAAACAATCCAATCTGGCCTACAAACAATAGCCATAGCAGAAAAAGATCTGAATGCGGGAAAAATCCCCAAATACTAGTTTATCTGGATTTTTCCTAGGCAGATCAGCGCACTATAACATTGCGGCTTATCAAGCAAAATGTTATCTTTAGTTCCACTATAAAATGGGCAGACTCGCGACTTGCAAAAGAAAGGCTGATAAGAGAACCGCTGACATCTGACATACATCCTTCTTATCACGCGTGCTTTCAGCTTCTTTGTATATATTCAGGGATTGTTTTGATGGGTTTTGTTTGTCACATGATGCTGGTTTTGCCATGCGATTGGCCAGCGGCCTGAGGCTGTCGTGAAATGATGGCCCTTGGAAAAAACTAATTAAGAACCTGTGCTCTATGATATGAGGTGAAAACATTTCTTTAATTTTTCTTGTCCTTTATAGGGCATGAAATACATTAATAACTAGGCTTTCTTTTCAGAATTATTTGTCGTCTCTGCACCACCACACACACATACACTATCATGGAAATAGCTATTTACCCATATTTTCCTTCTTTTTGACTTTTTGGTTGGATAGTTGGGACCAAGGCACTCTGCATGATAACTTGTATGACACTTATCACAAGTGAGTAACTGTGGAAATGAAATGGAAACATGTTACAAAAACTACCAAAAATCACTGTTTTTCCGTTTAAGCTATACCAAACTACAAAATATATTTTTCACATATAAGTACTGAACTAATTGATTCCAAATTCGATGCAATTTTTATGTCAGAGATTTTAGATAAATCAAACCACATAAATTCTGTTAAAAATGTCCATTTCCAAAGAATATTTGAGCTTTTATGCAACATATAGAATGATTGCATGAATGTGATAGACTAGATTAGCATCAAGGGTTTCATACCATGCTAAAAATATATTCCTCAAAGGTTATGGTCAAGAAATGAGACCTCCCCAAAACAAGAAGCTTCATTCCGTCAAAATATTGATCTGCTGTCATTTTGATTTGTGGGCAGATGGAAAGAGATGTAGGTAGATGAAAATTGTCAAAACTACAGATCCATGGTTCGCAAGTACTTTAAACAGATGCAGAAAAAAAAATTCAGCAACAAAAATTGGGTGGTTTTGCAAGCAAAGCAATTTGAAATGTTGTTATCAACACTTTTCGCCCGCAGTACAAATTTCAAAAGAGTGCCACCAACTGAGAACAAAGTTTCATTCCAAGCCTCTGGAAAAACCACCGCAATCTTTGTAAAGCACGCTGAATCTCAGCATCTTCCAACTTTTTTGTTTGTTTATTTTGTAATCTTTTTATATCTTTTTTTTTGGTGCAATTATTTGTATTTATGGGTCAGTTTATATAGCTTGGCCTAACACAGATTTATGCCTATAGCATTCTTTATCAGGCCTACTCGTGCATCACAAATAGGCCTAGTGCCAGAGTTGGAAAAACCACTCGGCGAGAACAAATTTGGTGAATCAGAAGTGAAATTTGGAGCCAGGTACCTGTCATATGTAATAAGTGCAAATTTCAAATCCCTGTATTAATCAGTACACAAAGCGCATTGGGTTCCATTGCCCAAATGTAGATAATGTACAGAATTTTATGATTTAATAATTTCTTTTAAACCACCATTCAAAAATAAACATTAATAGGGATTAGCCCCTATGTTGATCGTGTGAAAAGTTTGAATTGTAAAAGCCAATGATTGAAAGTTGCATGTGTGGTTTGAATTTTATTGTCAATGGCACGGTTGAATTACAAACATGTGAGGATTATACTAAACATTTTTTGTTCCTCGTAAGTACTGAATGCAAGTGTTTGAAATATTTCTGGTACTACAATGAACAAAGAGTTGAGAATTTTCTCTTAATGAATCAAATCCTCTACACAATTTGAAAAATCTGGCCCAACGTTGAAAACCCTCTTAAACAATTTAAACTCTCTATGAATAAACTAGTTAAAAGTAGGGCTGAATCAGGAAGCAAAAATTTGGAACCTGGTACCTGTCACCAATACCAATTCCATTCCATTAATGGTGGCAAATTTTCGCATCACTGGTATACTATGTACACGAACCCCACAACAACCACTACAAAAAATCACTTGGATCAGACCAAAATAAACAAAGAATGTCACAAAATTTAAACATCAGTCAAATTATGAGTTAAATTCCCCCCTAAATTGAAGTGCCTCAACGTGCTTTAATCTGCTACACACATGAAATATCAGCAGATAAATTTCCATTTTGACTCTCATTGAGCTGTCATTGAAAATTTTCAGAAGGTACACACAAAACATAGACCATGTACCAAGTCTGGATTGGTCCTGTGAAAAGTTGAAAATTCCAACAAAACTAAAGAACTATACCCATCCTCCATACATACCCTTACAAACAGTCCCAAACATGAGCCAAATGTGAAATATACTGCAGTTATGCATACCTTTTTCTGTCGCCCACAGACATTACAGTACTTGCAGTTTTTGCAGCACCAATTCTCCTTGTTTTCCCCCTCAATTGGACGATCTTCAGGATCCAGGCAGAACTCATGGTATGGCTCACAACAGATGTTACAGTAGATCAGCTATGACAAACAAAAGGTTACATAATAAGATGCACAACTGTAAGGCAATCCAATGCCAAATAAGTATGAAAAGAAGAAAAGCATAACACATCAAAAACACACCCAAAATGCTGTAAAGCTCTTAAAACAACAGCTGAAGAAATGTAGCACAGTACACACTGGTCACATCCCTACCTTTCCCTGTCCTAAGAACAATCAATGACTTGGCAGCAATTACCTCATATTTTCCCAAGCTGGCACAAAGGTAGCAGATAAGTCTTGGGACTGGTGGTTCAGATGAGATGATCGATACACCTTGTTTCCACAGCACATCCACTTCAAAATTATCCTGCAACAAAAAACAGAAGAAAAAAACAGTCCAATCATTACACATTCCTTAATGATAAAAACAAACATTTTTTGCAAAAACACTGTACAACAGCGCCATGTGATTTGAACCACAAACACTCAAGCTTTATTGAAAAATCCTAAACATTGCTCTTGTGAAGATATGTATAACAATAGATTATATATACACTACATGTTTACTGAAAAACATGATTTTTTACAATCCATTTTCAACTTCTAGAGTTACACTAAAAATCTAAAGAGGATGCACAAAATGGTAGCAAACACTTACTAAAAAGTTAATCTTAATGAGATGCTTCTCTGGTTTCTTGCTTTGGATCACTTGTTTTGGTTCAGATCTTACTGCTAGAGATGTCACGTTGCTTTTAAAAGATGCATGCCGTGCTGATGATGAGGTAATCAAGGTGTTGGATGGGCCAACCGCAGATCTTGTGAGGATTCTCTTCTCTGGAGCTGAACACTTAAATATAGCAAATAAATCAATTGTTAAAAACAATTGACACAATCTTAATTAGCAACACATTATTTTCTATCTTTAAACATTCAATTATATCAAAAGCGAGAGGGAGAAATTCCACAAGGTTCCGATGCTAACTTTGGATTAAAAGCAATTTTTTGTAATCGTCTATCTTTAAATGTTGTGTTCTTACACATTTAGTTTATTTATCCTACTGAAACATGTAAATTGTGTATATTTTGTTGCTTGTGTAAGTGTTAAGGTTTTTGCCTTTTAAGCTATAAGCCACAATCACAACAACCAATGAAAAATTGCATTTGGCTCTGCCTGACATCAATAATGATGAAGTCAACAACTCAACATTCAATGGGATCCTGTATCATCCTTGTTTTTATCAACAGCACCATACCAAGTTTGATTTAAATCTGACATGGGTGTGGAAATATGAGCATCAACAGATTTTCAGTTGGTCTAGCCTGGGATCATGTGCAGTCCACAACACACCCGCATACCAAGTATGGCTTAAATCCACCTTAACGACCTTGAGATATTGTATTTACAAGCTTGTTAACAAAATTGTACATTTGGCCCTGCCTACTAATAAATATTCATTATCATTAGCACCACAAACAATAGGGATCATCTACAGACCTCAACACATCCATATACCAAGTATAACATAAATCCACCTCATTGTTCTTGAGATATTGTATTTACAAGCTTGTTAACAGAATCTTAACATTTAGCCCCGCCTACTACTTAATAATCATGACATCAGCACCAAAATTAATAAGGCTCATCTACAAACAACAGCACATCCATATACCACGTATGACATAAATCCACCAGACGGTTCTTGAAATATCGTGTTTACAGGCTTGTTAACATAATTTTTATTCAGCCCCACCTACTAAATAATATTCATGACATCAGCCCCCAAAATAATAGTGATCATCTACAGACAACAACACATCCATATCCAAAGTACAGTATGACATAAATCCACCACACACTTCTTGAGATATCGTAATTACAAACTTCTGTCACAGACACCAATACATGCAAACATACATGCACACATACATGCACACATACATGCACACATACATTTATCCCGCTAAGCATAGCGGGGATATTTATGAGAGTTATACTTACCTTCCATGCTATAAATATGCAATCACGAGAGCTATTTTGTTCTTGTTACATAGTTCCACGACCGTCTAAACTACCCTGAATATACTTTCACATTGAACGTGACGTAGCGCGTAACTCACATAGTGAGTTCCTCTGAAAATAAAAGCGTCAATACTGAAACCCATGGGTAAGGAAGAAGGACGCAGAGAATCGATAACTTGCGATCGTCCATGGATGCGGACTGACCTACGTCCCGGAGGCTGAAAAAGTCCAGATCGCTCTGGCCACCCAAGGGAAGCACACCCAACCTGTGTGAGTCCCACTGAGGCTAGATAAAAGATCCGTGATCATGTTCTCTTAGCCCGAGAGATGAGCGGCCTTACGGCTGACATAGTTCGTCCTGCGCCGAGACGAGAGAAAGGATTCCAGAAACTCCTGGACTCTGTTCCTCTCTGTCTGAATATGAGAGACCATGAATAAGAGAGACCACCACATAGGTTTAAAGTTGGCGCGTATCTGAACTGTTTTGCTCAGCACTAGCGATAAAAATGCCCGGCATACTGCCTGTGAAAAAGGACAAGTACCTGCCCAAGTTCCTGTCATTGAGAATCACATGGAATGTGCTTTCCACCCAGTCCAAGACGCATTCGTCACCACTGACGGTGAAGGTCTGACGGGTAAAAACTTTGCTTCGCACAACAGGTGGGAGTCTCCACACCACCATTAAACGTGGGTGGCCACCATCTGAAGGTGTTAAGTGGAAGTACTGAGGTGTCCTGGAAGGGACTGCCGAAGGTCTAGCAGGTCTGGTGACTACGTACACCAGACTGGAGAAGTGGACTTAGCGCCTCAGCCAGTCTCTAACTAGAGACGTTCACAGTGAGAGGAGGAAAGTGTTATCGCCTTCACAGCAAAAATTTTCTCTTCTGGCGGTCATAAATGACCTTGTATAAAGTCCAGGATGGCTGAGGTCTCCGTGAGACCATCTTCAGCCCGAGGGTAGAATTCAATGACGTCCTCCTTGAACGTCGGCGAAACACACAGGGAGAAGTGTTGTTGAGCGGGAAGAATCTTTTAGGCTGTTACCTCTAAAAACTTATTTCTAACTTAGGGTTAACGAACGTCATAGACTCTACAGGCTGTTAACTCTGTAAAACTCTGACAACAGCGGAGCAGTGGAGCCCTGGTGATCAAGGAGCATCGTGGCAGGTGTGACTGCACTTAAAATCTCGCACTGTTAAAGTCTGGCGTCAGAGTAACAGCGTAATAAAAGAAGGAGGCATTAGCTGATCCACGCGAAAGGTATTGAGGAAAAACTGTCTCCTTGCTATGTTAATCGGGTGTCCACCATAGACGCAAGACCTTGCTGGTGTGAGTCTAGGTTGGCTACAAGTAAAGCTCGTATAAACTTTACCGAATTAAACAGATGAGTAAAACCTGGCTGGTCATAGAGACCCGCGTGGTTGAAAAAGTACAGACAACACAACATTGTGGGTCTGACTGATACTATTAACTCTGGTTAACTTAAGTCATATACAAAACGGGCTGCTAACCGTGTAAGGCTTTGAGCCGTAAGACAGTTTTTGGGTCGTAAGACGCAAGACCTTGCTGGTGTGAGTCCAAGTTGGCTACAAGTAAAGCTCGTATAAACTTTACCGAATTAAACTGATGAGTAAAACCCAGCTGGTCATAGAGACCTGCGTGGTTGAAAAAGTACAGACAACACAACATTGTGGGTCTGACTGGTACTATAACTCTGGTTAACTTCAGTTATATATTAAACAGGCTGCTAACCGTGTAAGGCTTTGAGCCGCAAGACAGTTTTGGGGTCGTAAGACCGCGGAGCCGTAAGCTGTTGGCTATATAAGGCTCCGGAGAAAACTAGCATCGTACGCAGAACATACGGTAACTAATGAGGACCCATTTGCCTGAGCTTAATCAAGATGGTGTTATAACGTGCACCGTAAGCAATACGGGCCATTACGTAGAACAGGTTAAAGCAACCGTGGTGGCTGTGACCTCACTGGATAACAAATTATCCCGTTAACATACGACGTAAACTATACGGGGTAATAACAAAAGTTACAATCGTTCCGGATTTGTAAAAGTGTCTGGTTAACTTACCGCGAATGTTACATGGGCCGTTAACGTAGAAGTAGATCCAAACCTTAATAGGTTATCGTCAAAATGTTAACGTCTGCGTAAACTATATGTGCTGTCAACTTGGAACAGGCTGTAGCAGTAGTGGAACCAAGAGCCGTTGGCTACTCATATGAACAACGTAACTTCTATGAAGTTGATTAGATAAGGCGTTAACAAACGGTGTATGCTATACGGGGCGTTAACTTCAGAAGGTTGTAACAACCTTGGAACTGTGGAGCCTGGACTTAATATTTGAAAGGAGGTTTAACGTACTACGTCAAATGTTTGAGCCGTTAACCCAATCACTGGCGTTGAAAAATTCACCACGGAGCTAAGAAGCTAGCGGCTATGCAGAGGGACTACCGCCGTACTTAGTACGTATCCCCGTGAAGTAATGTAGAGCCGCATGGATCTACGAAACATCAACGTGCTACGTATGTTCTACGAGCCATCCGCCCAGTCTGCCTCTGTTCACCACGGAGCAACGAAGCTTGTGGCTACACAAGGGGGACTACTATCATACTCGGTCTGTGTCCTTAACGTAAAAGCTATTAGTAAAAATGAACCTACTGGATCTACAATAGCGTTAACATACTACATATGTAATATGAGTCGTTACCTCGGTGTACTTCTATTCACCACGGAGCCACGGAGTAAGTGGCTATGTTTGGGGGACTAAAGCCGTACTCAGTACGCGTCCCTGTTGGAATAGCTAAAAATACACTAGCGACGTATGGAATACGATAGAGTTCAAGTGCTACGAAAGCTGTACGAGCTGTAAACTCTGTTTGCTTGTTTCACTATGGAGCTGGTGGCTATGTGTGGGAACTACCGCCGTATTCAGTACGTGCCCCAGTAAGAATAACAGCCGAGAACTCGGTAGCTACTGGCTACTGGTCGCTTTACAACGCAGCTGTGCTGCTAGTGTGTACCATTAATGTACCCGTACAGGACGGAACAACGGAGCTGTATGGGCCGGTAGAGTATAGCTATGGAACCATATAGACACATACGGGTCCGTTCAGTGGACCCGTGAAGCCGTGGCCTGGACTCGCCACCTCATGTCTTGGAGCCAGTTCATGGCCCTTCAATGGGCCCGTAAAGCAGTGACTCCCAGGTTTACCGAACGTTGTACATTAACTGTGTCAATCTCCTTATAGTTTAGCGCAACGTCACGTTCAACGCGGAAGTATATTCCGGGTAGTTAGGAAGATTGTGGAACTACGTAACAAGAAGAAAATAGCTCTCGTGATTGCATATTTATAGCATAGAAGGTAAGGTATAACTTGAAGTAAATACATACATACATACACACATGCATACATGCACACATACAAACATACATACATACACACCTACATACACACATACAACAATTAATAACATTATTATAGCAAGTATGATACAAAAACGATCGCTCATTTATCCCATTTTAGGAATTTGTTGGTAAGCCCCGCTTATTCTTTCATTTTAATGACATCACTTCCATAACAGCAGAACATATATACAGACCATACCCATCTGTGTACCACACATGACATAAGTCTGATATACTGTTCATGAGGTATGGTGATTACAATGAGTTTTGAACACTTTCACACATTAAGCCACGCCCACCCATCATGCATATTAATAACATCTGTTGACAACACAAACAAGTGCACAAGAACCAACAATATCATCATGACCAGTATGAAGCAAAACGGATATACGGTTGCTAATGTATTAAACCCCGCCCACTCATTAATATGCATGACCATCACAAACAATAGGACACATCTGCAGACCATGGGCTATCTGTGTACCACACATGACGTGAATCAGTTTATTGTAATGGGATATCATGTTTACAAGCTTTTTTCAGCAAAATCATATTAAGCCCCGCCTACTATGCATATCATTAAAATTAAATGTTTTTATACAATGAACACATGCACACTAACTAACATAATAACTATACTAAATATGAAAGAAAACAAACATGCGATTGTTGAAATATGGGCATTTCACAATTTTTACATTAAGCCCCGCCTCACTAATACACATGACATCACCATCAAGAACAATAGGGCATATCTACGGACCATGGGCTATCTGTGCACCACATATGACATGAATCCAGATTACTGCTCTTGGTATATCGTGTTTACGAGCTGGGCATCACAAACAAACATACATACATACATACATACACACATACATACATACACCCATACAAACGTGAGTGCGTACATACATACATACACACACACGCCATCATGACCACATAGGCTCCTGATGCTATCGCATCGGAACCAAAAAGGAGGGTGTCATTTCAGTGAGTCCAATCCCCATCTCCCTACAAAGGCTTCACAATAACGATTGAATAACACTCTAAATCTTTTAATCCTTTTTTTAAAGCTCAAGTTTCTAAACGAGATGTTACAACCTTGATATTTTAAAACGATGCTAAGGTCTGATATAAACTTCAGTAACCAAGTTGAGGCAACAAGCCCCACCTTACAAGTCACTACAGTTAATACATACCAATTCCTCTCTCATTTTGACCATCTTCTTCACAGTTGGCAATTTCACTTTAGTCTTTCTTGTGCCCTGAGATTCTTCAGGAGCTGGTTCTTGGGAAATTATTTCCTGTGGTGGTTTGGGGACACCCGGAGAGGTAACTTCTGGTAAAATGGGGGGTTCTGGTTCCAAAGGTAAAGGCAATAGAGGCATAAAAGATGGCGTAAGAGCTTGGAGTTCAAATTCATCTTTGAGAGGTTCTGGTTGTAGCTTTGGTTGAGTACTCCTTGATGGTTTATTATTTTGCTTGCTATTGTTTTCCTTTGCCACAGAATTCCTTCTTGGATATGAACCCTTGGTGAGGAACAAGCACCTTCGATACCTGAGAGTAACGAAGCAGACACCATCAGTAATCATACTCCAAAACAGGTTGTGACAAGGTCACATACTTTCATTCTTATCAGCATATATAACTAAACGTAGAAATCATGACTTTTGAAATGCACACTGCAATATTGTCTTATTTTCACATACAAAAATGTGTTCCTCTCCCATCCTCATCTCTCACATTCGAAACTGTTACGGACTGCAACAGTGAACTCACATATCTGTAAAGCCATTTCCTGGGAATATTTTCTTGGCCCTGACTTATTGCCTTCCTCACAGTATTTTTTCTAAAGAAATTAATTAGCAAGAGCTAAATAACATAAACTCCCTAACAACATTGTCAGCATATCATCTAAACCACACCATAAATTCTTGCATAGCGCATTTAGCAAAAGTCTTTCCCTTGCAAATTCAGATCTTAGCACAATTTGAGGTCGAAAATATTTTCAAGTATTTTTTCTTTCTCCCAGCAAATTCCTCATCAACTTCTACAATATATACTTAACTTCATGCACTCTCAGCACATCTCTTTGGCAGAGGTACAATAATCTAAAAAACCTTATATCCACCAAATGAACATTGCAAACGTTACACATCACCATGCCACTAATAACACAAGTTACACTCTGTCCCACATGCTATCCCACCCTCTGTTCCACATGCCACCCCATCCTACATCCCACCCTACAGGTAATCATACATGAAATCAAGATGCCCTTCCATCACATGACCCATATGCCATCACACCTGCAATCAAGATGACATCCCACCACATTCTATATACCACCTTATACCACATGCCATGCCACCCTGTACCACAGGCCATGCCACCCTGTACCACAGGCCATGCCACCCTATACCACAGGCCATGCCACCCTGTACAGGGTCAAAGATGGGGCACCCAAATCGGCAATAATATCGCCATGTGGTCGAGTAAGGGTTAAGGTTATTGTCGGAATATATCAATATCATTGTCACACAAGCCTACTCTCACCCCCTTTCACAATATGAAGTTCTACTAATCCATCACAACAATTTAGTCCCCAAAGGTCACACAAGCCTACTCTCACTCCCTTTCACAATATGAACTTCTAGTCATCCATCACAACAATCTAGTCCCCAAAGTTCATTTTTTTTTTTTTACATTAACTTATTTTACCTCGTTGATGAACCTAATGTCTCTCGAAATACATTCACTGGCAATGCTTATATAACTGCTACACATTTTCAATTTAACACTCTTACTACTTTTCACTTAACCTTCCTTAGAGTCCCAGGGGGTCCGAAACATGACTGAAATTTTTCAGAACTTTTTTTACAAAATTAATTGTCATAACTTTCCTTTCGCTTTGTATCACTACAAGTTTGGTTTACAGGAATGCTAAGACAACCAGACATAGCAAACGATACACATCCCCTTAACGCTAATAACATGCTTTCCAGCCTCTGTCACACCTGCCACCTCACCCTCTGTTCCACATATCGTACCATGCTACTTCCCTCCCTACAGGACATCATACATGAAATCCAGATACCATTCCACAACATGACCTGTATGCCATCACACCTGCAATAAAAGATGACATCCCACTATATGACTTGCCATCCTGTCCCATATACCATGCCACCCTGTCCCGTATACCATGCCATCCCTCCATGTCCCATATACCATGCCAACTTGTCCCACATCCCATCCCTCCTTGTACCATGTGCCATCCTTCCCTTTCCCACATGCCATCATTCCATGTACTATCCCACCATGTCCTACAGACCATTCCATCCAATCCCACATGCCATCCCACCCTGTCCCATATGCCATCCCACCTGAAATCCAGACATGCCATCCTGTCTCACATATCATTACACTGTCCCCCATGCCATCCCACCTTGTCCCACATGCCATCTTATCTTGTCCCACATGCCATCCCATCTTGTCCCACATGCCATCCCAGTCTGTCATAAATGCCATGACACTACCTTGTTTCACATGCCACGCTACCCTGTCCCACATGCTATCCCAACCTGTCCTATATATGCCATGACATCCTGTCCCACATTCCACGGTACCCTGTTTCACATGCCACTGTCCCACATGCCATTCCACCCTGTCACACATTTCGTCCCATTCCATCCGCCATGCCATCCCACCTTCATCCTAATTCCTACATCTACTAATCATTATACCATCTTCTTCCACCCAACATTCTTTCCTCTCACTCCCATTTCCTCACTTCTATCAATTCAACATGCCATGCCCCATTCACCTACCACCCCCGTTCATTTACAATCCTCCATTCAGCTGCCATCCTCTATTCCTCAACATGCCCATTCACCGTACCATTCACTTATCAACCCCTATTCACCTACCATCATCCATTCACCTACTATCCCAACCCACCTTTTGCCATCCACTCATCTACCAAATATACTCTTAAGCAAGTCTACATTCCAACCTTTACTATAACCTCCACTCACTATTGTACTACAGTCCCCACCCTCCCCCCCGGCCTTAACTTAAATCTGACACTTCCAATAGAAACATGTCCAACTTTGTTTTCCCTGATAAACTAGATAGAGCTGATCTTTTTACCAAATCAGAATGAAAATTCAGTACAAATTATTTTGCAGATTATCATCAGTCTATTATGTGTCCCTCTATTCAAGCGTAGACTTGATTTTTTTATAATATTCATTCGAAAGACACTTCCTTCCATTCAGTCGTCACATATATTATTCAACTTTTTTCATCCCAGAACAAATCCTGCAATTGCTGCTGTTCTAGTCTGAAATGCATTTGTTCTCCTTTACATCAATTTCTTTTCATAAAAATAGTTGTAAATTCCTTTCCTAGGGCAGCAATCTTTTGTTCCCTAGTAGCTGAACAATGCATAAGGCTGGACGGACAATAGATGTGGACGGACGACAAACGACGGTAAAGATGCTATATCCCCCCTTTCCCAACTTTGTTGGCGAGAGGATAATAAGCTTTTCAATACAAAAAGTCAAATCAAAGAAAATATTAACATAAATATGCAATTTTTATGAAAAATTAGTCCAATTTTTTTAGAACTTGTATTTTTTCCTTGTGAATAATGAAATGAGATTTTTTTACATATCTAGATTGTTTGTGAATTTTTTTTCTCCAATGATACCAGTCTAAATTTCTTTAATGAAAAATCATGATACTTTTTACAACTTTTGCACAAAAAAAAAATTGATGATAGGCAAGTCAAAATTCGACTGGAATTGGATGCAATGATATCTTTGCAAGTTCCTCAAGGTTTTGAGGCAAATGCAAGGTCTGGAAGTATGGCAACTAAGTCTTTAAAGAAAACAAAACTAGAACGGTAAATACCGTCATGGTTCGCAAGCCCATGCAAATTGACACCCACATCATATGACCCGGCTAATTACAAAAATGGTATCTCACATTAATTCCCACGTGGCATCTCATGTCCCACATGGCATCCCACCCCATGTCCCACATGACATCCCATCCCATCCCTTGTCCCACATGGCATTCCACCATATCTCCCACATGGCATCCCACCCCTTGTCCCACATGACATCACATCCAACCCCAAGTCCCACATGACATTCCACCATATGTTCCATATGGCATCCCATCCTATGACCCACATGGCATCTCGACCTATGTCCCACATGAATCCCATCCCATGTGCTAAATGACATCCCACACCATGTCCTACATAACATCCCATCCCATGCCTTGTCCTACATGGCATTCCACCATATCTCCCACATGGCATTCCACTGTACATTGTCTCTATTGGCTTTCCACCATATGTCCCACATGGCATTCCATGTGTCCCACATGGCATTCCATGTGTCCCACATGGCATCCAACCGTATGACCCACATGGCATTCCACCCTATGTCCCACATGGATCCAATCCCATGTGCCAAATGACATCCCATCCCATGTCCCACATGACATCCCATCCCTTGTACCACATGGCATTCCACCATATCAACCCAAGGCATCCCACCCTATGACCCACATGGCATCCCACCCTATGTCCCACATGGATCCCATCCTACATGTCCCACATTAATCCAACCATGTCCCACATGGCATCCCTTCCTGTGTCCCACATGGCATATCTCCCTATGACCCCAATGGCATCCCACATGTCCCGCATTAGTGGCTTCCCACAGGATGTCCCACATAGCATCCCACCTTATGTCTCGCAATGGATCCCACCATATGTTCCACATGGTATCCCTCCCAATGTCTCAATTACATCCTACTTGATGTCCCACATGGCATCACATCCCATGTCCCCCTAACCTGTCCCACATAGCCTCCTAAGCTATGTCCCACATAGCCTCCTAACCTATGTCCTACATAAGACTCCTACCCTATGTCACACATGGCACCCCAACCTATGTCACACTGTTACTCATGGCACCCCACCCCATGTCCCACTTGGCACCCCACCCCATGTCCCACTTGGCACCCCACCCCATGTCCCACATGACATCTCATACACTCCCATGTTCCACATGACATCCCATCCCATGGCATTCCACCCTATGTCCCGCATGGCATTCCACCATATATCCTACATGGCATTCCACCCTGTTCCACATGACATCCCACACCATGTCCCACATGGTATCCCACCCATGACCCACATGGCATCCCACCCCATGACCCACATGGCATCCTGTATGCTCCATAGGAAGTCTCATCCGAGCTATCACAGTCCCTGATTGAGCATATTATACATGAAAGTGTCAGATCATATAATAACTTATATGCAAATGACTAATTGAATAAGAAAAAAAGGCCGAGTCAAATAATTATGCCTGATATAGCCCTTGGTGTATACCACATGGTATATGTATATATATATGATATGTCCTGCATGGCCCCCATCCATGTCCCACATGGCATCCCTCCCTATGTCTATATGCAGTCACATCCTGTCACACTCCCTGACTGAGCATACTAAGTAAAAAAAAGTCTGAGTCAGTTCATATACTGTAGCAACTTTATGCAAATGACCACAATAATACAGGCAGAGTTTAACAATCATGCCTGATACAACCATTTGTGCCCAAATATTTCAAAGAAGTTAAGGATTTTAAATCTCCAGTGCAACGAGAGAGACGCTTGAGGATCTTCAAAGAATATTGGAAAATTATATCAATTAACAGTTATCTTCTAAGGAAATATCAAATGTTTTGTAGACTTTTTAAGGAAATTAGTCTTTAATCTGTCTTAAGTGTCTCTGAAAAACTTTAACATTTTGTAAGGAAATTCTAACCTTCCATAAGATTATCTGAAGAAACTTTAACTTTTTCTGAGGAACTCTGAAGAAACTTTAACATTTCTGAGGAAATCTCAGGAAAAGCTGTGGATGGCTGGACGGACAAAACCGCCATTACATAGGTTCGCATTATGCTTCACATGCGAACCAAAAAAAATCATTTTTTATTAAAATTTGTGCATCTTTTTTTTCTTTCTCTATCTATTTTAACCCATCTTTTTCAAAAATCTTTAACGTAATCCCCATCAAAGAGTTACATTTCTGAAAGAACTATTCAAGCTCTTTCAAATGATACCAGAATCATTGCTGTGGGCCTCTTGACGAAGTAAAATAATTTGTTGAAAGTGCATGTCAAATCGGTTGTATTACGACCGCATGGGAATTTAAGGGTGAAGGCTTGAATAGGTTCATGCTCATATTATTCTTTAAATACATAAGATCACCAAAATTAAGACAGATTCTAGATTGAATTTCTATGAGAATGCCTTATACTGTCGATTTGTACAAAAACACTTCAGTGAAAATTAAAAACATGAGAGTACTTACTTGCAAGCCTGCTTCATCTTTCCTGGTCCACCATACTTGATCATATCCCTGGAATAGAACAAAAAATACACCAATCAAGGAACCATAAATCTAATATGAATCTGTTGTTTTCGAGGTTTTAATAACAACAAATTATATGCACACTGACCTTAATCATCCTCACTTTTTGATCTACCAAAACTCAAATCACTTCACCCTGCTTTGTGGACAAACATCCTTCCAAGTACTTCCATAAATGATTCTCCAATTGCAATTATTTTTTTCTAAATTTCTTCATATTACAGTAAATTGAAGTTTCTCACCTTAATTTTATTATAGTCATCTGCTACCATAAACTACCCCACCATTTTGAGGAATGTAACTTCCAGTTTGATTTCAGTCATTTATACTCAAATCTTAAAGTACATAAACAACCCCATCATTTGAGGAATGTGACGTAATTTTGTTTTATTTCAGTCATTTATACACAAATCCTTAAGTACATAAACTAGAGTATTTACTTAATAGAATACAATATTGGAAAACTTTTTATATATCTTTTCAATTGTAGCTCCACTTAAGACCTAATTATGTACCAAAACCTAATTAAATTCAAGAGTTTTACTCATATTTAGGAATACTAAAAAGCCAGAACCAAACTGTCTTCATTTCTTGCAATATCTCACTTCCTAGAGTTCACAGCTTTTACTGTAATACAATAGCTCATGTTCTATTCAGTAAATAAAAACAGTAAAGATGAAAAAGGGGTCATTAATCACACAAATCTTTAAAAATGTGTTAATATCTGTCGAAACAAAAAAACTGTCACAAGAACATATCCCTATCATTTAATGGATGACAATAAAACTAAACTTCTCATAAAATAAGATGTACCTGCAGTATTCACATGATCTGCAATTGTCTGTCCTGCGACAGGCGTTGCAATCCCCACATCGCCGTCTCCTCCCCACCTTAGATGTCACATTCTCCCTTGCTTTTACAGGAAGGGTTGCAATATCGGTAGACTCAGGTGGTGATTGCAACACTGATTTTATAGGTCTTTGTGGAGTTGTTGCTGATGCCTTTGAATGAGTGGGAAGCTTTGCATCGACTGGTGATTTGACCAATCTACCAATCTGACTCATGTCTGTCTCCCATTCAGATGACAACGGCTTCTTGACGTGCTGTCTTCCAGATTTTCTCAACAATGTATTGTCGCTTTCTTCATTGTCTATAGATTCCATGAAAGATAATTAGTTGTGTTATTTTTTTACACTTACTCTTAGTAGGTCTCTTTAATATGTAGCACAAATATGTATAGGGAATCCTGGTTGCAATTCTTGAAATTATTGTGATCCACATTACTTTCTTAGTCAAAATTACCATTTGATCACCATATTTTTGAAATTTTACTTAAGGGTAAATAAACATGCATACACACATACGACAAGCGGACCAATTATTCCGTACCTGACACAGGAGTTCTAGGTGTAGCAGCTGCCTGAAGGTCCTCTTCAGAGTACCTTGCCGGGGACATGTTGAGTGCTGCTGAAGCTCTACGACATACATGCTTTATTCTTGGGCCACCGGCACCTTTAATGATAATTTGCTTCACAGCTGATGTTTTCACCAGCTTCTGCTGTTTGATACAAAATTAAAAAAAAAAATCTTTGTTTGTTTTTTTTATTTTCCTCTAATTACCTTGTTATACATAATGAAGTTACTATTCAAGGTAATGACCAACCTGACTAATATTACCACATTCCATCTTCTAGATATACTTTACAATCTGAAGAGTTTGCAGTGACACACTGCAGAAATTTTGCACACTTAATGTGCACAAATTGAATTTGACTGCTAAAAACTGACTACATAATGTACATAAATACACACAAAAGCACAAAACTTACTACTTCTGGTTCATCAAAAGCACAATGAGACCTGTGATAAAATGTCACACTGGTAGAGGTGACACATGAAGGGAAAGGTATCTTTTTTGAGAAACGATCTACTTACCAGCATGGGTCCAGAAAGGTACCCAGGTGCAGAGCGACACCCAGGTGTAGGGTGACACCCAGGTGTAGAGCGACACCCAGGTGTAGAGCGACACCCAGGTGTAGAGCGACACCCAGGTGTAGAGCGCCACCCAGGTGTAAAGCGCCACCCAGGTGTAGAGCGCCACCCAGGTGTAGAGCGCCACCCAGGTGTAGAGCGCCACCCAGGTGTAGAGCGCCACCCAGGTGTAGAGCAACACCCAGGTGTAAAGCAACACCCAGGTGTAGAGCAACACCCAGGTGTAGAGCAACACCCAGGTGTCGAGCGACACCCAGGTGTCGAGCAGCACCCAGGTGTAGAGCAACACCCAGGTGTAGAGCGACACCCAGGTCTCGAGCAACACCCAGGTGTAGAGCAACACCCAGGTGTAGAGCAACACCCAGGTGTAGAGCAACACCCAGGTGTAGAGCAACACCCAGGTGTAGAGCAACACCCAGGTGTAGAATATGATAATTATTGTTGTTGGGCAAAACTATCAAAATCATTCAGTCTAAAATACAGAGTTTCCTACCTGTACCCTCTACTTAATATTAAATGTAAAATATGTAAGGGTATTTTCTAACCATTCATTTATAATTTAATGATCCAAGTAATTGAAACCATAACACTTGTGTAGGCGTGCCTCGCTAAAGTGAATGAAAATTGCACTTAAAATACCAAAAACATTAAAAAGTCAGACTAATATTATCATGAATATATTATGAAAAAGTTCATACCCAATTCTTGTATAATGTTGGTTGAATCATGAAATTTGGGTTAACAATCCCAAAATAAACTAGAAAATACTTTTATTTATCGTATCCAAACTTTCATGAGGTTTTAGTGAACTTTGACCAATTGTCAACGATAATATACTATTCAGATCTCGAACATGCCTACTTCTTTACAGTATAGTAACTTGACTTGCAGCCTGTGATCACATGCAGACTGTGATCACTTCACAGATACACGATCAACACAATACAGGAGGAAAGTTGAATCCTAGCTAATAATATCTTTAACAATTGACAGCCTGCATTCAAAACTATCATGTACATTGTACAGTGTACGAACATCATGCATAGGGTCTATGTACTAGCCTATATGTGTTTATGATAGCACTACGGGCATGTTGAATCATTTGGCCGTTAGTTTCGTAGTTGTGTAATTTTTCTTTGATTTGAGTAATTCAAAATCATTTTTGTGTGAAATAAAACCTTGAATCGCACCACAGAGGTAAGATGTTTATAATTTTCATTTATGTTAATGAAAAACTCTGGCGTAAAATTCCACATGCTATATCTAAACCTTACGACGCAGGTACAACCTGTGTCGTAAGAAATTTCAGCCATGGCGTAATATACGATAAATTTGTCGTTAATGCGATCTCTGACCACCACCATGATTGCCATTATTGACAACCATCATCGTCATCATCATCATCTGTTCGTCATCATCATTGGTTCATCATAATCATCATCATCATCTGTTCATCATCATCTGTTCATCGTCATCATCATCATCTGTTCATCATCAACATCTGTTCATCATCATCTGTTCATCATCAACATCTGTTCATCATCATCTGTTCATCATCATCATCTGTTCATCATCAGCATCATCTGTTCATCATCAGCATCATCTGTTCATCATCAGCATCATCTGTTGTTCATCATCAACATCCGTTCATCATCAGCATCATCTGTTCATCATCATCATCTGTTCATCATCATCATATGTTCATCATCATCATTAATTTTACCACCATCATCATTTACACCATTAACATATTCATCAAATATTAATCATCTTTGTTTCATTGAACTGTTCCTCTTTTTATTATTATCACTTATTCAGCACTCTGCTTAAGTTAACTATCTTATGTAACGTTAATGATTACACATAATTGCTTGTACTCATAAACTGTACTCATACTTGGACTCATACTCGAGTACAGTTTTTTGTACTTGTACTCATGGCCATGTACACATACTCAACAAAATGAAAATTGATCGACTCATACTCATGGCCATGTACTCGGACAAATGTACTAACACTACAGGTCTGGCGACTCACAACAAAGCCCTTATTCCTTAAACCAAGGACAGTAGCAGTCTTGTATGTTTTGCATACACTTACATTCCAACCACATGTAATTGACTGTGATCGGAAACTATGAAATCCTGGATACTTTGGTATGGAAATATTTTACCTTGACTTACCAATTTGTTTTGTTGTTAAACTTTTATTTCACAACAGAGTACTTCCGTGTTGTTAACCATGAACCCATGGCTAGCACACAATTAAAATCAAAGCTCTAGTTCTTTAATAGGACATTAAACTCAGCAAAATCAAGAAACTGAATATATGGAGCTGGAAGTAATGGAAATGAAATATTACCGATGCTCTCACTTCATCTTCAGGGGATAAATCAGCTTCATAAGCCAGCTCCATTTGCTTTGACACTAGCGGAACAAAGTTTGAAAGAAAAACACAATGCAGTTATTACATAATAAAATGCATTTGTTTGCTTTTTTCACAACATTAATAAAAGGACAAAAATACAATAATTGATAATAAATACAAGGAAACAAATACTCAGAACAGTTATTTAAGCAAGTGCTTTCAAAAACTATATACATTGATCCATACAGTTGGTTGATATAGGGTCCAAGGCAAATATCAACTTCCAACCCATTTTTCTGTCATGATTCTGGACTATGCTTGATAACATTTTGAACAAAACGATACAAATACCCTTGCCACTGATAGCATGCCTTGTACATATATTACTAACAGCCACTAGCCATCCATTTCCTACTCACTTTTCAATCTTGCCCTGTACCATCTATCTCCCTCATCATGTCCCATCATCTACTACCCTATATTCTTCCCTCTAACTCTCATCTCCACCTCCTGTTCTGGCACCAAAATAGATCTACTCTGACACCCAAACCATGAGCCTAATCCAAGTCACTCATCCTATCCACCCACCCACCTATCCACCCACCCACCTTTTCACCCACCCACCTATCCTCCCTACCTAAATCCACCTACTGTACCATCCCATCCACCTGCAATCCCCTGAAAAAACCACAATCTTCAATACACAGCTCCTAGTCTTGCTTTTTGAGAGGGGTGCTCCATCATGACCTCCAATCTGTCCTTTTCACTAAGCACTCCACATTTTATTGCTTTCTTTTCATACTTATTACACTTGCCTAATATAACAGATGCAGGGACACTACTTGTTGTATTGATTACTTTCAAGTGTCCTCACACCTGCCCTCAAAATGCTCTTGATACCTTATAAATGCCATCTTTGGTCGCTGACACCCTGCCCTTTTTGGGTCAAGCTAAGGGATTGCATATCACTAGTATCCTCCACACCTGTGCACATTATCATTCTCCATCTACATACCTTTTTCACACCTAGCCTTTGACATTTACCAACCCAACTACAATATAAATTTCATCCAACTTCACTACTACTCTTAGCCTTCTGCATTCACCGACTCTGTCCACACAAAATTTGTATTATTTTAAATTTCTTTTCATGTTGTATTCTGTGATATTCACTTCTATTGGGGTTCCATTGTCTGGATTTTCCTTTCCAGAAACACAATGTTTTGTATTACTTTTCACATGAGCAATGTACTATTTTAACTTCTTTTGGTGTTCTGTAAAGTTCCTCTCAGGTTAGAGACAAAAAATAGTTGGAATTTCTTTCCATGGGCAAAAAATCATTGTTTCAAGTAACTGAATAATAGCTGTGGACAAACAGAAGAACAGTAAATATGGTATATCTTCATTCACCAATTTGTTTTGATAACTATTACATTTTTCTTCAAAATTCAATTTCATTTGCATTAAAATTTCATTACAATGTGTTGATATTACAATTTTGGGTTGATCAGGTTATTACATTTTAGTACATTCTGCATTGATTTTGGACTATTACATTTTGCAGCACAGCAAGTGCGTATTACATTGCCTAAAGGTAATCTCCAAATTCGGAAAACTATCATTTAAGAAATCTTATACCGTTGCAAGAAAACATGTGTCAAATATATCCCAATTTGTAGGAATTTTAATACTTCTGAACACTGCAAAAAGATTGAAGTTATTCAAAACAATAAATACAAATTGGCATCATGGAACACTACATGATAAATATTTCAATCCTAATACATAACCTTGTGCCAAGGAGTTTTTCTTTTTAAGTGGATGACATTGTATCTGAAGGTAGATTTAAACACATGCCAAGAAGCACCTGGACTGTGACTGCAACCTTTCATATTCGCACACTTAATTTGGACTGCCTTAGGAATTAAAAGGCAAACAAAATATATAAATTATTCTGAAGTGAAAAAATGCTTTGGTAAATAAACTGTAATGAAGTAAACTCTTGTTTTCTTTAAATAAAATCATATACAGATCTACAGTACAGTCAATACTTGCATAATTACTGTAGCTTCAAGTCTATTTTGCAGTATGACTTGGAATCATCTATAGTAGGTAATTAGTAATCTATGTCCTACACTTAATTTTACTTACCCAATGCGGCATGAAGTTTCCCCTCTGGTGATCCCATTCCAATCTTTTTGACCTCTTCTGTTATCTTCTTCTTCCTAGCATCAACTCTCTTCTTTGCACTGATCTGGTCTTTAGCTTTCTGCAATATCCTCCCAGCTATTACCTTCTGATGGTATGTGTCTTTTCTGGCTGCCCATGATGGTTTCCCTTTTCCCACACCCAATCCTTCAATTTCCTCCAGCTTAGCTCTTGATATGCCATCATCCAATGGGTAGAGGGAAACACTGAATGCTGGCAGCTGTGGGCTCCGTGGGATACCAGTCGGTGATTTTGAAAGTATCACTTTTGTAGAGACCTCACTCTCTTCATCCAAATTCAGTTCCAGTTTCTGTACTTTAAGTTGAGGTGTTTTTGCATCTTTCGCTCTTTTAATCTTTTGTGGCATTGACATATGTTCTTTTCCTTCCTCAGTCCTGACAAGTGTTGCATGCTTCTTGGATTTCTCTGCCAGTGTCTTTTTTACTTGCTTTGAAAGTACATTCACACCAGACCTCTTCTTCACACCAGACCTCTTCTTCACACCAGACCTCTTCTTCAAATGAGACTTCTTCTTTAAATGAGACTTCTTCTTCAAATGGGACTTTTTCCTTTCTTCACTTTCATCCTTGGCATCTTCTTCATCGTCTGAGTCAAGATCACTCCTTTCATCCATAACCAACTCACATTGCCATTCAGAAATTTGCTTATTTTCAGAGCTTTTACTCTCTTTGTCCATATGCAGAACCACATCCTGATGCAAACATTCATCCCTAAATACATCTTCACCATTGGGAGAATCTTCAACCATTGGGAAAATCTTCACCATTAGGAGAATCTTCACCATTGGGAGAATCTTCACCAATGGGAGAATCTTCACCATTGGGAGAATCTTTACCATTGGGAGAATCTTCAACTTTTAAAACTTTTTGTTTCTTGTCTCTCAATGCTCTCTGCTTTGCAGTTAAAATAGCCCTTTTCTTTCCCTCCACAACAGTTTTTTCAATAGAAGAAATTGATCGTTTTGCATTATTTGATACTTTGTTCAGCTTTCTCACAGGTCGCTTTCTGGACAAGGTCTTCAAACTTTTACTTGGAGTGTTCTTGGGGTAATGGAGGGTCTTTTTCACAGAGGTGAATTTTGTAGGAGAAATTTTGTATTTGGTCTTTGATTTCTTGTGAGAGGATGTATCCAAAGAGACAAATGAAGAATCAGATGGAGTTTCATTTTCGGATTGGTTCACAAGAGATGCTGAACTATTTGATGCACTTGCAGAACGTGCCAAAGTGGCAAAATCTAACTTGGCATACTTTTTGGGAACCATATATACATCTTCCTCAATAAATCGTTTACTTGGTTTGATAACCCGAGATGATCTCGCACTGACCTTTGGAAGAACAAACTTGGATCCATGTTTCATTTTCTCAGAAGATGCGGAGGAAACAAAGGAGGTATCACCTGGAGGCGTCTGGACTGGTTCACTTATAGGGGGCATTGACTTTGTTGGTGACACACCAGGAATACCTTCAAATACAGGGCCAGATCCAAAGGAATGCTTACTTGATGCTCCTTGTCCAGTTGGTGAGGAGACCACACTGTCCAGTCTCTTTGAACGTTTCAAAATTCTTTTCCTAGTTCCAACTTGACTTTGTTTCTGCACAGCTGTTAACTTCTTTCCTTTCGCCTTGGCCAAAAGTTGTTTGGCTACTGTCCTATCCACTCTTCTGTTCTTGGGCACACCTGTCACAACACCAAGTTTGGGCGGTCTACCTACTCTTCTCTTTGGAACCAAAGTTCCATTAGAATGATACTTATAACCAGGAGGAGGCACAAGTTTTGTCCTCATTTCACCTTTCTTTGGTCTTCCCCTTCTTTGTTTAGGCACTTCCCCACTTTCTGGAACATTTTCGTCTTTCCTAACACTTTTTTCAACATTAAAGCTTTTTGTTCTCTGATTAATATTCCTTTCAACTAACACTTTCCCCTTTGATGATTTCTTGATTTCTGTACCATGAACTGTTTTACTCTCTGAGGTACTGGAATACATTTTTCGCATCTCCTCTTTTTCTTCAAAGAAATGACCTTTAAGCATATCACGGTAAGACATTGTCACTCTTCTTCTCCCTCCTTGTGATATGTCTTTTATTTTCTTTACAAATTCTGCTCTCCTTTTTCTAGTAGCCTGAGCAGGATGCATTTTGGATGGTGGTCTTTGAATGCCAACTTTGAGCCAGCCTTTGGAATGGTGAGACAGTGGTGCAGATGACTTTAAGACTTTCGACAAATTCCTTTTTTGTGGTGCTTTGATCTTTGGAAATTCTCTATGAATACCTGAAGAGAGCTGCACAGGCTTGTTATCGAAATCAAACTTTGAGATGCCTGGATAGGTCTGAACTCCCACTTCTGCAGCTGTAAATCCACGAAACTCTTCATCCTGTGAGACGAGCAAATGGGCAGAACATAAAGATCCATTGAAAATTAAGAAGTAGCAAAATTTACATCAAAATTAATTTAAGGATACATATTACATAACCACATATTACATAACCACATATTACATAACCATATATTACATAACCACACATTTTACATCAGGTAAAACAAGCATAAACTCATGTGAGCAAGTTTCACATCTTTAAAAGCAATCTGACATTATGACATATATTCTTTCAATAATTTAAATATTAATTTTGTTCATTATATAACCCCTGTAGGAGCTGCAATTTTATCCTTGTCCCGTGTACATAATATATCATCAACACAGTTAATTGAACAAATATAACATATTTCTTCTAATTTATTTGAAATTTTCCAGCGTATGAGAAATTATATTTCCTTTCCCAAATCTTTCCTCCTTAGGTGCAAAATCAAGAAAATTTAATAAGCTTTTTGAGGACTCTCATGCACCTTAAAAATAAAATTCCAATTGTTTTTGTATTAGTAAAATCAAATTAAATCAAACTATTTACACTTGATCATGACCAAATCTAAAAATTTGTGGTGAAAATACCTATCCAAACATGTATTGAAGGATATTTTGTAATTGATCAATTACTGTAGTTATATCAATGCATTTGATAGATGCTGCGAATAAAAGGCTGTTGTTAAGTCTAACATGGTTTGTTGATGTTTAATGGCACCATGGCAGTCAAGAGTCAAATGTGCCAAGAGGGTGTTTAAAACTAAGGTGTTTGAGTTAGGACAGAGAGGAGGGAGGGATAGAAGGAAGGAGGGAGAGAAAGTAAATAAGGGAAAGAAGTTTAGGCAATAAAAGGAAGATGAGGAAGGTAAGGTAGAGAAGGGAAGGAAACAGAGGTGTAGATCGGGTGGAATAAATTGCTGTTGTCTGACATGGCTTTCAAAATATATAAAGAAACATTTTTGAACATTTTTTGCAGGGAATGGATTGTCAAGGAGTTTATCTGGCAATTTTTAAGAGTTTCATGACCAGCAATGCAAGAGTTTTATGATAAAAATACAAATTCAACAAAATCTTACGGTTTTAGGCTTATGTGATAAGTTAGTTTTTGTATCTGATCATAGCAAAGCACATGCTTTGACAGTTAGTTTTGTTTTAGCCCTATGTGATACATTAGTTTTTGTATCTGATCATAGCAAAGCACATGCTCTGAAATACAGTTTTGTTTTAGGCCTATGTGATTCGTTAGTTTTTGTATCTGGTCATAACAAACCACATGCTTTGACAGTTAGTTTTGTTTTAGGCTTATGTGATACGTTAGTTTTTGTATCTGATCATAGCAAAGCACATGCTCTGAAATACAGTTTTGTTTTAGGCCTATGTGATTCGTTAGTTTTGTATCTGATCATAACAAATCACATGCTTTGACAGTTAGTTTTGTTTTAGGCTTATGTGATACGTTAGTTTTTGTATCTGATCATAGCAAAGCACATGCTCTGAAATACAGTTTTGTTTTAGGCCTATGTGATTCGTTAGTTTTTGTATCTGATCATAACAAATCACATGCTTTGACAGTTAGTTTTGTTTTAGGCTTATGTGATACGTTAGTTTTTGTATCTGATCATAGCAAAGCACATGCTCTGAAATACAGTTTTGTTTTAGGCCTATGTGATTCGTTAGTTTTTGTATCTGATCATAACAAATCACATGCTTTGACAGTTAGTTTTGTTTTAGGCTTATGTGATACGTTAGTTTTTGTATCTGATCATAGCAAAGCACATGCTCTGAAATACAGTTTTGTTTTAAGCCTATGTGATTCGTCAGTCTTTGTATCTGACCATAACAAACCACATGCTTTGACAGTTAGTTTTGTTTTAGGCCTATGTGCTACGTTAGTTTTTGTATCTGATCATAGCAAAGCACATGCTTTAAGTTACAGTATTCTTTTAGGCCTATGTGATACATTAGTTTTTGTATCTGGTCATAGCAAAGCACATGCTTCGAGTTACAGTTTTGTTTTAGGCCTATGTGATACATTAGTTTTTGACAGTTGGTGATCTTTGTTGCTGTATACATTATCATCTTAGCCTAGTTACTGTATGTACAACAGTCTAACTAACTGATACCTTTTTCCAAAAATCCTTTTCCTAAATCTTTATCTACTTGGCACGATGATGGGATGAAAGTTCTGTTCCATGTTTTGGTGACCATCTTGCCTGGTCACCACACACTTGTTTTTAACTATTGAAACATGCGCAAAATCAGATTGCATAGTTTGTTTCTAGCGTGATCTTCCACGCTAAGTTTTGATTGAGAGAACTTATTTTCATGATTTTGGTGCACAGTTGCAGAGTTGTAACCAAGCCATATTTTTGGAAATCAAGTCAAGTCACATGTCACTTGTTGACAAGTCAAGTCACAAGTCACTTGTTGACAAGTCAAGTCACAAGTCATTAGCAAGCAAGTCACAAGTCATTTGCAAGCAAGTCAAGTCACAAGTCACTTTCCGGCAAGTCAAGTCACAAGTCAAATTTTCATTTTCTGATATGGTATACAATACAATTGTATGAAAGTCTACAATTACAGATGAAGGAAAATATCTGGATTAAAATTTAAACTAAAATATCAGCACTCTGTAGAGCCCCTGTTGCAATTCCAACATGCCTAAAACAGTTTTTTCATTTGATCTCGATACCCATTATAATATACCTCAGATATCCTAGGACCACCAAGATTCATCCCTAAGTTTTGATGTGTGAACATCATTTGCATTCTGAACACTTAAAGATTATCTTTTGACTGATTCCTTCCAGACCATATCATTGTTTTCAGTTTCATTCAGCCTAGCATTCATTGTTTGAGTTCCATTCAGTTAAGATAATTCCATCATTTTCCAATCATGGCAAAAACCAATTGTTTTTATTACATTGATAGTAGAGGCCACTTGATTTAATTTCCAATGAGTCCAGAAAATTGATTGTTGGATTCTTATGGCATGAATTCATTGTTCATCACATTCTATTGGGAAGTTTTAACTGTCCTGACAGACCTTACCTAAAACATCCCCACCCCTCAATTTCTGCCCATCCCTTGTTTCAACACATCACAGATTGATATCATTTGTTTCTTAAGCAATAATAAAACCACACATCAAATTTAATCCAAATCCAATCATCAGTTCTTGAGATATTCAAATGACAGACAAACTCACATCAAAATGTCCCCAGCCCTCCATTTTCAACCCTTCCCCTGTTCCAATATGTTTCATATTTTAATCACTTTTTCTTTAAGCAGTAACAAAACCCCACACCAAGTTTGATCCAAATCCAGTCATAACCCACATACACGTATGTTATCACTGGGACATTTGTTTTGTGTAGGTAGGTTGTTGTAGATACCGTGCTTCCAATTCAAGTCACACTTAAGCAAAATGTATTTTTCAAAATTGTGTAACTTCACTTCCTTTGCACAGTCTGGTAAGATTGCACCCTCTTCATTTCATTATCCGAAAAAATGTACATTAATTGCCTTTTAACAGAAGAATTTTCCCGGAGTTAAATCCACCAAAAGTTTGTTGGTAACCATGTTTCAAAACTTTTGTCGAGTGTCACGCCTGTGCATTTGTACTCAGGGCTTCTTCATTGTACTAGCGTGTAGAACAAATTTATATGTGCGGTACCTACTGTATATGTCATCTTTAAAATCAGCAAATAATTATTCAACCTTTTTCTGTTTTAGAGTTATTCTAATGAAAAAGAAAGACAGGTAATTTGAAAGAGAGTTTCAGTCCAGCAAACGTCACGGAGCATCGTAACTTAGTTAGAATGAAATGAATAACGTTGCTGCATAGGACTTGAATAACTCCGTCAGGCCGTCAATCTGAAATGACAGCAATCAGTGAACGTCAGCCAACAAGAAAAAAAAAAAGAGATCAGTGGAGAAGTAAAAGGCCTGGAACGGGGTATATGACGATTAACTAACATAGATGCAAATCTTTTAGTCCAAAATTATCTTCAGCGCACACTTTGCAAACTATGCAGTCTGCCGCAAATTAAGTTTTAGGATGTTCCACAAAAACTGCAGATTGATTATTTGCGATGGCCCAGGAGGGTATCGGCACACACTATTGCTTTTTGAGGCGTAATCGGGAGAAGAACATAACAAAATAACACTGCCAAAGTGCCTGTTGGTGGCAGTAAGGCATATGCAGTGACACTCCAGATTGAAATGTTTTCATTTTGCACGGGCAAGTGACTCATGATTTCTAGCCGACGTTCGGCCATGGCTAAATTTCACAGAAATCTGCACAGTTGAATGTTTATCAGGTCTTGCATAACCATGTGGGCTTTGCGTTAGTAGTAAGGATAGCATTGGAAAAAAATGAAGCTTTTGATATGAATTTAAATGTTGCATGGTTGAAAGAGCTCTTCAAAAGATGCTCAACAAAAAAAGAAATGGTTAAATTGGTTGCAGGAATCTAAAGTTATGGTTCAGCAAATCTTAATGATATGCACAAATGTTGCCACGACAGCCAAAAATACATTTTTTCAAAAGCCTAAACTTTCATTTGGTAATTCTGAATATAGGAAAACTTACCTATCTAGCTGAAAGGGCAACATTCTCTCACAAGAAAAAAAACCTTACCAAACATTAATTATTATATATTTAATTTTGTATACTAGTTCAAATATTGAAAATACACATTAATTACATGTCACATTTTGACCTTTTGACCTAATTAAGTGGAAACCTGCATTTTCAATCATCTATAACTTCATAATTTAATACCCCATCAATTTTGAATTTCAAGAGGTTGACAACTGTACCCTATTCTAGGCAAACATGAAAATTCAACAAAAAATAATGAGTCATTAAGAAATGATGAGCTAATGAAATTAACAATTTCCCTGACGAACCAGATATCTATCGAAAGTCAAGAATGGCAACTGTGGCATATATTCCCAAAAATCAGCAATTAAAAGTTCATAACAGGTGTGTCATGATACATTCATTATAATATCCACTTCATATACTATTAAAGTGTACAACAAAGTTGATTTTGTAAACTTTTAATTAAATTAACCAAAAAATTGTACCCTAATTTACAATGACAAGCAGGGTTCTAGCTAGACAAGTTTGAGTGCAGGGCTCCAGTGATAATCCAGGGTGACCTCCTAGACCCCCCTCCCATGAAGAACTGTTCAAATTTAGTCCACTTCTATTGACAAATTGTCAATGAATATTTTTTTTTTTTTGTAATCGGAATGCTAGAAGAATTTACAAAATATTTTTGTATGTACAATGGATATTCAAAATACAATGGATATTCAACTGTCAAAGTGCCCCCCCTCAAAAAAAAAAAAAAAAAAAGTACAAATATATGCCGGAAACTCTTCTCTCAATTCTTATTATTATTCATCTTACCCAAACTTTTTATCCCTTTTATTTTCGTCCCAGTATCGTTCCACGAAAGCCAAGCGGCACATGTTCCTATGAACAACGCAACAACTTTTATCAATATAAAATCCTCAACAAATCAAAAGAATATCGATCAGTCCGTTATAATATTAAGTGCATGTAGGGTTTATAACAAATGTGACCGGTCTATAAGCACGTCTTGGGTCTTTGGGGGTATAATTTTTATTTTGTTAAAGTTTGTTTGTAAGGTAAGTGACGGACTTGGCAAGCTGCCAGCAGTGATTCACAAGGATTAAACCTAAACTGTGTGCATGTACATACGTTTATGCAAAGAGCTTTATGTACGGGTGATTTACATTCACTTGCGTTAAATTCCTATACTATAGTTCAGTTGTTTTGATCGGAATTTAATGTGTATGTTATGTTTTGTGTGTAAATCAGCAGATGACATAAATAGAGCGATATTAAAACAAGATCTGTTTAAACACTTGATTATTTAACCGAATTGAACTTTCGAGTGCTGGGCGCAAGAGTGAATCTTAGAGCCGAGTGGTGGGCGGAAATTGCGAGTCCTTATCTTGATCACACTTCTGAATTATTCTATAGCATGAGATTATTGACTTTAGTTTCAGATGATTGAACTTAAAACTGCCATATTATATGTATAAGGCTTTTCATATGTCATTGCCATGTCTTCAATCGTATTTTTTTTATAAACTCTACAAAATACAGTTTTAATACAAAATATAAGAATCATTTTAAACAGAAATATATCCGAACAACCAAAAAGCAACACTGCATTTCTTTCACTGCGGTTAAACTTTGGAGTGTGATGAAAACATTATCAACTGTAATAAGATTAATATTTTCAGAGAAGGTATAAGGACAAATTTAATTACATCTCACTTAAGAAATTGCCAAACATAACCTAATATTCATGTATCACTGTAGATGTTTGATTTTTGATTTTTTTTTTTTTCTCCATCTCTCTTTTCTTTCCAGCCATTCTAATATTGCTTTGAGTTTTCATATGTGAATTAATTTGAAGGAATTGATTAATAAGTATTATACTTCTTTTTTCCTCCTTTTTATTTATTTTGTTTTGTATGCATAAACTATTTTGTTAATGTTTTTGATGTGATGTACAAAGTTGGAAATAAACTGTTGTCATTGTCAAATGTTGTAGCCTAAGTTATTCAATTTTACATCATAACTTATGGTAGGACATAGTACTGTACAATATTATACCAGGCTAATATTTTAATTCATATGATACACTGTAACAGTTAGGCCTAACAATATTATGTTGGTAAATAAGAAGCATAACCTAACATCATAAGGTCTAATGGCAAGATAAGTTTTTTAATAATTTTACGGACAGATATTACATATTTATGAAATATAATACCATAAGGAATAGTACGTTATTATCATAAGAATTCCACTAATTTAAAAAATTTACCTCTAAACTTTTGATTTGGGAAAGCTATCCAAACGATGTCTTAATCGATAAATCGAAAATTAGGCTTCCTAATGAACTTCAGTCAAAAACATTAGCAAAATAATCAAATTCATGTCCATACCTATCAAGAAAAGTATTTATGTTTACAAAGACATGTTATGCATCATTTTAAAGCTTAAAATGTTTTGTTTTTTAATTACGTAGTTTTTCCCTTTTTTTTTTTTTAAATAATGTTCATTGAGCGCACAGTGATAGCATCACACGCCATACACAGCAAATTAAGTGACACAAGGCACTTTAACCCTAGATAGGCAGGTCCCTGCACTGAACAACCTGGAGTGACACGCAACACAAGCTACCGAAATCTCAAATCATGTTGCCGTGTGTAGCAAAAAAAGGAGCTTAACAATAAGAAATATACAAATTATATTTTAATCTTATTTCCCCTTAGGTCCGAATTTTTTATTTTTTTCCAATTTGCAGGAAATTTTGTTTGTGGGGCGCATTGCATGTTTTGAAATTGGGTGACAACGCAAACCTTATTAGTAGTTGTTCAATTCAGTGATTTGTAACTTACGTTTTACTTAAAGTTGAACATCCTCTTCTTAGTTAGGCCAAGTTGCTTCACATGCGGGTGCCAGACCAGGTGCCAAACCGCGGAACAAGCTGCGCGGGCCAGATCTTGCGCGCAAAGCAAACTTTCCAGCCTGGGTGACACTGAAGTCATCAGTAAGCTTGTTACTGTTAGGGCCTAACCACTAATTAGTTATTATACACATCCCTCAGTACAGGTTGACATGGGATTGCCATATAAGGGTTGTTATAGATTAGGTGCAATTCCTGTTTTTATAAATTCACACGTTGTAGAAAATTGATGATTGAAAAATATTTTACTTTTTGGATAATCTCATATCAATTAGTCTAAATAATACACTTTTCCCCCAAAAAAATCCTAAATCTTTACCTATTTAGCACCACTACGGGATAAAGTTCTCCGAGATTCATATTTTGGTCACCATTTTCTTAGTCATCGCAAGTTTGTGATAAAATATTCAATGTCCGCAAATAAGTTTTAGGATGTTCCACTATACTGCAGGTGGACTTTTCGCTGACATTTTTTTGTTCATATCATTTCATTAAATAGTTTTGGTGAAAAAACTGCAAAAACAAATAATTAATTTTTTCCTCAAATAATCTAAAACATATAACCCCTGCTAAAATGTTATAGCCCCAATGGCAGTGTTTTGAACTTTGAATGTACTCTGGAGAGCTCATTAGACGATTTTTATGGAAAGAAAAGTAGTCCAAAATACTTCACTAAAAGTAACTAAAATCACCTTAAAAACAGTTTTTGAAGACATGGATGGGCTTCAAAGATCGATTCTAATCATTGAGTGAAAAAAGGTAAAATGGTTTCATTTTCATAATGATCTTAAACTGAGATTTCCTATACTTTAAACACCTCGCTTAAAACAGCACAGGAGGGTATAGGATTGTGTAGTACTCTCGGATGGCCAGCCATCACCAACAGCACCCATACTAACACGGCTGGCATCAGTCCGATGGTACTACGGGGAGTATAGTAACTGTCGTGCACCCACTAACTTCGTGCACTACGTAATAAGTTCGATTCCACCTACCTTAGCAACCATTTTCGAACAATCGGACTAGTGGAGCTAAAACTTACATTCAAAATCGTGAAAATGACGCTTCGTGAGGTAAAGGAGAACAATATTTCTTACTTAATATGCAATATAACTCACATCCTAAAAAATATTTTCGTTTCAAAAGTCACTGGTCCAATTGAGCCAATAAAAACAGCAATTTTTCCTTCTCACTTAAACACACACATCCGTCTGCTGTCACTAACGTTAGGATAAAGGACGTTTTATCATGTTATGATGGCCTAAGTTATACAAAAAGTATAAACAAAGGTCACATCGGGTTCACAACTGATAAATATTTAAGACTTTAAAGGCTATGACGTTACAAAAGTTTATTTCCGTCCCGCAATAGGGTGTAAAAAATGTATATTTTCTGATAGTATTCTTATTCAATTGAATGATATGTGAGTGTCAATGGACAAAAATGAGATTGAAGAAACAAAAGGAAGGTCTAGGTAGATTCTTTTCAACAGATATCACTGAAAATTCGCTATTGAATCAGAATGTGTTTTAGTGCGATTTCTTATTAATCCTAAACTCGAACTACATTTTTTGTGGCGTATATTATTAAGACTTCTTTACTTCTTTTTTAGCTCACTCCTCTTCTTATTTCAGTATTTTAGAATAATTTCCAGGTACTTTGAACCAATAATTTTATATTATATGTTGAATGCTAAATCTACCACTTTAAACAATTCTATATAGCTGAAAAGAAATTGAAGGGGAAACTTATTGCTGCCTCATTAGTGGACAGATATTGGTTTTAATTCGCCTTTATTCCCCCTCCCCATCCCTGCACTAAGTCATGATATACACTGGGTTCTCTTTAACTCCACAATTGATTCTTAATATATAAATAAAAACAAATCTTATTCCCGTTCTTAATTTCTAATTCATGCTTTAACAGAAAGAAAAGCTGTATCGCCTGTACGATTCGCTGGCCATGAAAACAGCTATAAACCATGTGAAGCAGAAGAAATGGTCAATAAGAAAAGCGGCTAAGCTGAGCGGGGTGCCACCTCAAACACAGGGGGACATTCTTGGGGAGAAAAGTACAGAAAATGCAAAAATGAGTCCAAAATCCTTGATCCCCCAACAGGATGAGGAACATTTAGTCAAACATATACCTGATAAAGAGGAAGAAAGAACAAAACAAGAGAAAGAAAAAGAAGACAGGAAGAGGAAAAGGAAAGAGAGAAAAGCAGCTGGGGCAGATTTTAAACTTAACAAATCCAAGAAGTTTGGCACATGTCAATAAAGAAAAAGAAGCAAATTATCAAAAAGATGAAAACATAGCTCAAAGCTTCTGTCGCAGAGACAATAACAAAACATGAAAAAGTGGACAAAAAAAGAAAAGCAAAAGAATTTGGAATGGGAAAAGGAAATAGGGGAAAGGAAATAGGGGAAAAGGAAACAGGAGAGAAGGAAATAGGAAAAAAGGAAATATGGAAAAGGAAATAGGGGAAATAGGGGAAAAGAAAATAGGGAAAAGGAAATAGGGGAAAAGGAAATAGGGAACAAGGAAATAGGGGAAAAGGAAATAGGGGAAAAGGAAATAGGGGAAAAGGAAATAAGGGAAAAGGAAATAGGGGAAAAAGGAAATAAGGGAAAAGTAAGATGTAAGAGAATGTGCCAATGGATGAAACCACAAGTAATCAGGCAGGCCTATCTGGAAAAGTGAGCATTTCTTATGAAAATAATGATAGCGGTGAAGACAAAATGACAATTGCTGTGTTTGTAAGAGAGTTTTGCCTCCAGAACTGAGGACTATTTTACAAAGGATTAAATTTGTGGACTGGGGGAAATGCACCAACATTGGATGTGATCATTGGGTCCACTTAGAATTTTGTGTTGATGATGTTGTTGGTGATGTGTCAAAGAGTTTGTTTGTTTGTTTGAGGGCTTAACGGCACCACAACAACGAGGGTCAAATTATGCCTGAGAGGTCAGATCATTCTAGAGGTAGCAAGGAAAGGAAACAGGGGGAGAATGAGAGAAATTCAAGAACAAAAAGTCAGAAAGCTGTGATCGAGAGGGGAGGTGCATGGTTGAAATAAAAACAAAGTAGAGAGGGGGTGGAAGAGGAGAATTAAATATGGTTGTAGAGGGAAGCATGATAAAGTAAGGAGATAATTTTATCCAAAGGATTTTTCTGGAAGAACTCAGCAATTGAGTTGTGGGGAGCGAGGGAAGCTCTGGGAAGGTTGTACAGGGGGCAAGCAAGGAGAACATGATGGATTGTGGGGGTGCAATGGCAATTGTTGCAGAGGGGTTGGGGGGAACCAATGAGGAGGTGGGAGTGAGTGAGGTGGGTGTGACCAATTCTAAGACGGGTAATATGAACGTTGTCGATACGAGAGAGGTTGTTGACAGATTTGATCGGAAATTGTGGGCTGGATGACATGGAGTTTGTAATTAATTGGGAGTTCCATGAGGTTTGCCAGCGGTCACGAACAAGGAAAGCGATAAGCGGTTTGATGTCAGAGAGGGTTTTGGGAAAAGGGGTAGGGAGGAGGTTGAGGGCAAGCTTAGCTGCTGCATCAGCCCTGTCATTGCCAGGGATGCCAACATGGCTGGGTATCCAGAAGAAAAGAACACTTTTCCTGCAGAGGGTGGGAGAAAGGAGTTTCCGGAGGAGGTGGCATGTGAGGTTATCCCATTTAAGATTGAGTAAAGAAGAACAGCCTTCGAGTCGGAGAAAATGACAAAGTGGCTGAGTGGAGAGTACTCAATAAAGTTGAAGGCGAGGAGAATGGCCTCAGCCTCGCTTGAAAAGATCGATGAGTAGTCGGGAAGTCTGCTACTGAGGGTGATGTTTTGGATGACGGCAGCAGCAGCTGTCTTGTTGCCTTTCTTGGAGCCATCAGTATAGATGGAGCAAATTTTTCTTATGCCCCCATTGTAAAGACTTGGAAGAGTGATTTTTGATCTTCCCTTTTTTGTTGTTTCAATGTTTTATATACGTTTACTGTTTGAAAACAACATTTTGCATAGAGCCTACTGTTTTAAAGGGACTTCAAGTATTCCTAATGGATAAAAGCAAACGCCAAAGTGCGCCATCAGCTGCACGAAATTAGGAGACCCTAAAAATTGAACGAATACGCTCGAGTTTTGTTACAATTTGTTAAAGCTTGACTTTTTCATTGAAAAGTTTTTTTTTTTTTATCACCGTTACAAAGATGAGAAGTTTAGTGATACCCTCAAAGAATTCTTGAAAGGAAGTTCTCGTTTTTTTGATAAAATTTCCGCCATTTTCTTTATTAAGTGCACGAAATTCGGTTCCCCCATAGCTGATTGGCCTACTACTAGGGCCTAACTACTAATACTAACCAAGTAACATTACACCACAAATTATCAGCAAAGTACGCTAAACGTAAGCACTGTAACTTGCATTGATTTGTAGTTTGTATTTGTTAGTGTAAACACTGTGAGTGTGACTTAAAGTAACATTACTCGCTAGTGTAACACACTGCACACAGACTTTGTGTAACGTTAACTAGTCTGCCACTGCATGATTCATATATACAGTACACCAATGCATTACATGTATTAATTTGTATGCACACACACACACACACAGCAGACATAGCCTAACAAGCGACACTCCGTTGGCCTACTTTCTCACCTCATCGGAATCACCAAAGAGATCATAAAACGCTTGAAGGTTTCTTTGGATAGTGGCAGTTTGTTCGAAGAAGCTATATGTTTGGTTCCGAACATCTTCGGGCAGGTAATGAACCAAAGATCGGCCATATCTCTGTCCTGGCCTCCCTGGAAAGTAAAGACGCGCCATATTGAGTGAAGAATATTCGGTACCATGAAGCGTTATTAGTGTCTGACGTCACAAATTTCCCTGTTCAGATTTCGCACGGTGCATTCAATATGCATATTCAAATCGAATTCTGCCTTGTTAAAAATACCTATAATTATACTGGGCAAAGTGTTTATAATTTGCATAAACAAGTATTTCGCGGGTGATACAAAACAGATAATATAACATTCATTTTAGCCCCATCTGCCAGTCTTTCGAACATCTCTGTCGTGGTGACTAGACAGCCCACTCATTTCCAGTACCGGAGTCTTAAATGTATTGAAGTTCAATGTACTCATTCGCAACTGAGGAAGAAGATAACCAGACATTTTTTGTTGTTGTTGTTATTTTGGGAATTACAAGGTATATACAGAACTTAAAACTAATGAACAATGCACATCATCCTCTCTTGCCTCTGCATCAAAATCCTGGTGCCGCTTCTAAGTAGGGGATCCTCTGAGCTTACAACATTTCCCTAATGATCATCGCAATATAATTGATATTCAATATTTATATCATTAGTAGTTCTGCTCCTTCAAGTTTTAAACAGTCAGATCTGACCTGATAAATAAGCCTGCAGATCGGGTCAGACTTTTCCTCTTTATTTTCTTCACAACAAAGCACAAGTAATTATGGTCCAATTTCCCTTATCCATTGTATTTATTCTCCTGTTGGTCCAGTGAGTTGTTGTGGAAGTTGGTGTTGAATATTATAATAGCAATGGGTGAAATTCTTTTAATGGTGTGGTTGAGTGGTTATTTTAATTAAGATAAGTGGCCTTATTTTATTTGCTACAGTCAGTTTGTGGTTATGATTTGCTGATACAAATTTTTAAAGAGATGGACAAGGCATATGCAACATTTATTATGTTGCATATTATCTCTAGATTGTCCTTTGCTATAATGATTTATCACAATTATCCCCTACTATTACCTCCCCACCAGTGGCAGAGGAGCCAGGAGAAAACTTCCCCCGCGAAGTTTTCTGAGAGGGCGCCAAGTGCTCAAGGGGGCGCCAAAATCGTCCTGATATTATATATTTTTAGGCCCTGGGAAAAGTTATGTCTTGATCAATAACTTCTTCTTATATACTATTTGCACGTGGTATTCCATTTTTGTAGTCCAAAAGCGCATGAATTTTCCACAGAAAAGACGAAATTTCCGGGGACTTCACCCCGAACCCAACCATTGGCACTCGAGTGGGCCCCTGGATTTCGCGCCTGGATAATAGACGATGCATGGAGATATAATAGCTCGTCAGCAATATTCAATATCTGCCCCTGCCATGAAGGGCAGCAATTTTATAGAATACAGCTGGTAGAAGCTATTCGAGAGGGCGCCGAATGCTCACAGGGGCGCAAATATTATCTTAAAAATATATTCTTATATACATTTTATTCTCAACGCTGTAAATGTGTTCTCTCAATGCTTTATTCTTACATTAAAAACATGAAAACCATCCCTAGACTCAGATTAAAGAAACATATTGTAGTAAATGGGATTCTACATTTGAACATTCGTTCCAAAATATATATTCCTTTTATCTGTTTAACTGATTTTAGTGTCACTATTTTAAGCAATCTGTTGCTACAAAAATTAAGCCAAAAAACGCCTACCATAACGTCTACCCGGATTAAGCAATTTTCTGCTATAAAAATTGCAAGAAATGCAGTGATTCCGGGCTTCGCCCCCAGCGCCCCTACTTGCAGCTTCGCCCCATAGATGTGACACATTTTAAAGCCCTTTTCTGCTATCAAAACCAGAAGAAACATAGGGCTTGCCGCGAAATCCTGGGTCCCCGACGGAAGATTCGCGGCCTTCGCTCCTATATCATGCCTAAAGTTAACACAATTCTAAGCAAGTACCAGTTTGGTACTTCCTCCTAATAAAGAAAGAACGTCTTACTAATTTATTTTCTTCGGGCAATGTTATTTAATTTCTGGGAATTCTCCTTCAATTTTCGAGAAATTTCCTTCACTTTCCGGAAAAAAAATTCAATTTTAGAAAAGTTTGTTTTTTTTTTTTTTCGGGACATTTCCATCATTTTTGGAAAATTTCTTGGATTTTCGGGAAAATTTGCTTGAAATTTTTTTTATTATAGGAATAATTTCTTCAATATTTAGGACATTTTCTTCAATTTTCGTAAATTTTCTTCATTTGGGGATATTTTCTTGATATTTAGAAAGCTTTCTTCAATTTTCGGAACATTTCCTTCATTTTGCGAAAATTTTCTTCAACTTTTTGTTTTCTTTCAAATTTTGGGAAGTTTTGAAAATTTCATTTTGAGAAAATTTTCGGCATTTTCGGGAAATTTTCTTTGTCCCTAAATTCGAAACACTGATTTTAAGCAATTTTCTAAACGGTGCCATGCCAATTTAGATCTATGTGCCCGTTTAACTTAAAAGCATTTTTTTTATTTTTTTGGGGGGGGGGAGCGCCAGAATGCCCTTCCCCTCCCCTCCACCCCACCGCCCGTAAAACATGACCCATCACGCCACTGCTCCCCACTCTGAAATTTCTTCATACCAGAACCGTAATTCCTTGAGAAGAGGAACTTCCTCCACACTTTTTAGGCATTAATTACAATAAAACACAAGTGGTTGAATAACAATGACCCCTCCCCCTCCCGTTCCCACTGTATGGCCAAAAAACCCTTCCTCTCTTACTCTCTGAAGGAGAAACTAGAACTGCGTCTCTGGTTTATACAATCCTGTCAGTTGCCGCATGGCATGGGGAAAAGACAAAGAGGATGAATTTGTTATTCAACCCCATTGACTTTCATTTGTTGTTATTATATAGGGGAAAGTCGAGGAATTCATCCCGAACGCGACGGCAAAGTCGAACACTATATCTCAAGCGGCAGACTAGGTAGCTAAGTTTTAAAGGAAAGGTATCGTCTCATAAATAGATTTGGAAGTGAACACCGCTGTGCTGGTAACGACACTTCCGGTTTTTAATTTTCCTCATTGAATGCCAAAAATCATGTTTTCGATAACAAATGTAGGCCATCTATGGCTTTCATTTGTTGTTATTATATAGGGGAAAGTCGAGGAATTCATCCCGAACGCGACGGCAAAGTCGAACACTATATCTCAAGCGGCAGACTAGGTAGCTAAGTTTTAAAGGAAAGGTATCGTCTCATAAATAGATTTGGAAGTGAACACCGCTGTGCTGGTAACGACACTTCCGGTTTTAATTTTCCTCATTGAATGCCAAAAATCATGTTTTCGATAACAAATGTAGGCCATCTATGGTCAGTCCGGGGGGAGGGGGGGGGGGGTGTGAACGATAACATCGCAGATTTCTCGCAATCAATAGGAAAAAATGAAAACCGGAAGTGACGTTGCAAGCACGTCAGCGTTCTGAATTTATGTATGGGACGATGTTTTTTCTTTAACAGTTTAATATTACGTGACACTTTCATTATAGTATAAAACCTCATGTTGAATAGTGCTTCCACGAAACGAAATAACCTGAAATTCGGGTAATGTTGATGTTGGTCGCGCCTATTTCCAAAGCAGTGCCTTCCGAATAAGTAGGCCTAACAAAAAACAAAACAGCTATACGTAGGCAGTATAAGCAATAAAACACGAGTCTATCATAAGGCAGCCATATGAAAGGCAGTGGTTCACACGGCCGGAAGGTCATGGTATACACATGACATTATTTCATTAGTATAGGGGCTTAGCCAGCAATGCCTTACCCTCCCCACTCTCCAAATAAAATTTAAAGCCTGTAATAAATTTAGCAAAAATACTCAAATGAATAAAAAAAAATATAAAAAAAAATTCCAATTTAGTTCCAATAACCTTTCATTTTGGACCAATACAGGTACACATGTGTTTTTATGGACTGTCCACACCCTCCAACTTGACCCAGACCCACACACCCAACCCAAAAATTCTAGCCCGACACACCTCCGCCCACTATCTGACTATATAAGGAGCTTTCGCAGTTTAGCTTGCCAATGCTAGACAATTCAGAGGATTTGGTGCATTCTGACCACTGGTCATTTAGCCCTTCCAAGAAATTATGCCAAGAAAGCAGTACTTCCTTCATTATACCATCCTAAATTTGAAACCATTTATGAAAATTATCTCACCCCCTTGGATGGGCTCAACATGACTTAAACTTGATGGAATTATTTTTAAAGGTATATGAGGGCAAAAGAGGTAGAGGAAGGCAGCGAGTTAAATATGTCCAAAGCTTACACAACTGGGCAACCAACAACAGCCTAAGTAACAATAAGTTTATGCATTTAGCTCCAAAGAGAAGTGACTGGAGGGCCATGATCGCCAATGTTTGTTCCAGACTGGGCACCTAGAGAGAGAGAGAGATAGAGATATGTACAGGTAGCGATTTTGCCATAAATATGTCTCTTTTAATATTCTGAACATTTCATTAACATACATGTGTCAAAATAATTCACTAGTTTCTGAGATATTTGCGAAAAAGTGAAAAATTAAGCTCAAGAAACGGCTGGACTTCCACTATTAAAGAAAGGCGTGTGGCGTAAGAATAAGGACACAGCGAGGTCTACAATGCATAACTTGCTGTGTCACATTGACCTAGGCTACTTCAAAACATCAGTTTCATTGATTGAAACAGACATCAGAATATCGCCTAATTAGCGATATGCTAACTATTTTGTGACATTTTCTCGTGGATAAAGAGGAAATATCGACTCAAGTTCCGATTCATTACTTCTTTATGATTGGCGAAGTCCACTTGTTACGTTAGGTCGTAAGTATTACTGTATGGTACATTGTAACTTTCACATAACGTTTGTTTGTCCTGTCTTTACGTCACGAAAAAACCAATACGTAATGAGCATACGTTTGGAGACCTAAAAATAAGCCAGATTTTTAACATTTTGGGATCGAATTTGTAAGAAAGTATTTGTGGTGAGTGCGTATGAACTTATAAAGGGCATTTGTATAAATTATGCAAAGTGGTTGCTACCTGTTTATATACCTTTATAATGGACATATGCCTTAGTATAACGGCATGTTTTTTGCTATTTTTGGCTCCAATTACTTCTGTTTTCTCTTCCCGAAAGAAATATGGTTATTCTTTTTATTTTTTCTACCCACCCAAAGAGAGCCCGGCGAAGTTTCATATATGCCTCCCCCTCCTACTACTACCTGACTACGCCAGTGTTCAAGCATTATTGTTTGCGATTGATGACAGATCCACTGTCACAAAGTACAAAAAGCGGTACCGTGTCGCTGCCTTTATTATATGCAAAAATGCACTGCCTCATACAAATAGCTTTCATTTGTTTACACACTATAATCAGAATCAGGTACCTGATATTTAGAGGTCCCTGCTATAATCACTGCTTTGCGTACAGGGGCTACACATTCGCTAAATGTAAGGCACTATAATACTGCCAATAACTGAATACGTATAACCAAGTCGTTTGAGGTTTTTGGGACTTCATTAGTCAGTAGGTTTTTGTTTATATTGGGGAAATCAAGGGCAGCATACAATTGGCATGGTTATAAGCGTTTTTCGTCTTTTTTTCAAACTGACAAATAGCGGCAGCATTTACAGTATGTAAGTTTAGTACTGGGTGAAGTTAGCCTTACTTTTTAAAAGGCAAAACTTCCTACTGCAGGGAGGGGCGCAACACTTTTATTGAAGTGTATAGCGATTGTGCAATTTTTGGTTGGACCTCGCAAAAATCTGGAGGCTCTGAATTTGGGATTAAAATTTATTTATTCAAATAATCATATTCATACACAAAAAATTGGCATTATTTTTTTGGTTATTTTTACATGGAGTATATTACCTAAGTCCCCTAAATTTTGGTAAATGGATTCCAAATTTCGAGAAAGTTGGGGGTGCATTTCAGGAAATCAGAAAAGTGTGGATCGAAGCACTGAGTTTGAAGACAAACTTGGAAGTGATTGTTACTTCCATGCAGAAATTTTTGAAAAATAAGAAAATTGATTTTTTTTTTAGAATGTTCACGCATCTCTCATAATATCGCATATTTTCGTTGTAATGTAGGAATGACCGTGACAGTGACACTGGGAATGAATAGTTGTGCAACCTAAAATATGCGGTGATCTGATGATAGTGGAATTTGTATTAGGACGACACAGTGGAGAAAAACTGCTGTCGTGTATGTGGTGTTGTGGGGAACAGCTAGTATTGGGGTGTGGGGAACAGCTAGTATTGTAGGCTGTCCCCACTAACATAAAAATAGCGTTGTATAACGTTATCAAAATATACGTTATCGAAAGGTTGTATTAGCTAACTAACTAACTAATGGTTTAATATTTTCATGTGGTGCAATGCCGAACATCATATATGCTCGGCATCCCCCCCCCCCTCCCCAAACTGTGTGGAATGCCGAACGTTACATATTTATATATATTTTTTTATTTATAAGTGGTGGAATGAGAAAACCATTCCCTAAGATATACAAAACAAAGATGATGTCATTGACAAACCATATCAATAATATTTGCTGAATACCGTATGTTATTAAAGTTGAGTTACAATCAGGGGCACAGGAATGGTCACCTCTCTGGGAAAGGCGGCAAAATGCATAAAAAAAAATCCCGGTGACAAGTTAAAAAATTGCACTGTAATTAAATTTCAATAAAAAGTTGTTGCTTATCGGGAAATGTCCTACAATTTCTGGGAGACTTCCTCTCCATCTTCGGAAAAATTCCTTCATTTTCTGGAATTTTTAGCCAGTTTTCGAGAAAGTTTCCTTAATTTTCAAATTTCACCTCCCAACCGGGCAGAAAACATGCAACCGGAAGATGAAATCCACTCGGGAGTGGGGAGGGGGAAGTGGGGAAGGGACCGATAGCTTTTTAACATATCCCCCATCCCTTCTTATGATTGCTGAGGTTTTGCCCCTGGAAAATATTCCTATGAAAGGAATTTATTAAGATAATACATAAATAAATCAAGATCGTCAACTCAACAGTCAAAATTGAGTTACAGACTCGGGAAATCTTCAATTTTCGGAAAATTTCCTTCATTTGGGGGAATTTCCTTCAATCTTCCTTCATTTTAGGGAAATTTTCTGGAAGATTTTTTTTCTTCTCAGTTTTCGAGGAATTTCCTTCCTTTTTCGAAAATTTTTGCCTAATTCTTATGAAAAATTTGCTTACTTTCATAAAATTTTCTTCATTTTCTGGGAAGTTTGTTCAATTTTCCTTCATTTTGGGAAATTTTCTTCATTTTGGGAAATTTCTTTATTTTGGGGAATTTCCTTCATTTTGGAAAAATTTCCTTCATATTTCTGCAATATTCCTTCATTTTCGTGAAATTTGCTTTAAATCTCGGGAAATTTCCTTCAATTTACTGGAATTGTTTTGTTTTTTCCAATTTTCGGGGAATTTTCTTACTTTTTCGCGAAATATGCTTTCATGTTTGGGAAAACTGCTTCATTTCCTTAAAAATTTCTTCAATTTTCGGGAAGCTTGCTTCATTTTCATAAAACTTTCTTCAATTTCCGCGAAATTTGCTTTAATTGTCGGGAAATTTCCTTCAATTGGGGAAAATTTCCTTCAGTCTTTCTTCATTTTAGTTAAATTTTCAGGAAATTTCTATTATTTTCTGGATGTTGTTTTGTAATTTTCGAGGAATTTCCTTCAGTCCTTTTTCAAGAAATTTGCTTTTATGCTTTTAGGAAATTGGCTAACTTTCATTAAATTTTCTTCATTATCGGAGAAAATTCCTCAGTTTCATTTTCGTGAAAATTTCTTAATTTTCCGGGAATTTTCTTTAATTTTGGGAAATGTTCTGAAATTGTTGCCAAAAATTTCCAATAATTTTACGACCCCCCCTCCACCCCCCCCCCTTTACAAATAGTTTTGGGGCATAAAAGACGAAAATAAAATTTGGGTACCCCTCCCCATGTCATATATCTTCCTAGCAGCTGCAGACTTTCAATAAAATGTGTGGAGATGATATATCCCTCAGTCTGCATGTTTTGTCCGACTCTAGATTTCTTCAAAAGGCTATACCCCCCTCCTCTCCCTCCACCACCACCCCCTCTTCCTAATCCTACGTCTCAAGTTACAGCTAAAATTCAAAAGGTTTTCGGAACCCCCCTCCCCTTCCCTTCCAAAATAGATCAAGTTTGCTCTTTTTTTTTTCTTTTACACTAAATTTGTGATGTAGGATTAGGCATGCTGGTGAATCTGACTTTTTGGTTAAATTCTTTTACCTATAAATTGTTTTTGTTCAATCATCATGGAGTCATGCTGTCATTCATGAAATTGTAATCATGTAAGCCATACATGATTACATACAAGTTAAAATGACCTCAAGAATTAACCAAAAAACAAAAAAAACTTACTTGAGTCGCCAAAACAGGAGTCAAGTCGGCCTCGTGTGAGTGTTGTCGATGTCATCTTTTCGAAGATTAGGAAATGAAGAAGAGAAACCGTTATTTCTGTTCAATTCTTATGCACTTGTAGGATTGGTAGGAAAGGAACTCGTGTCACTCACAATGCGCTTAATTTCTTCTTTATTATGAGACGCGGCTATGTTTCACACATTCACCGTCGACTGAATTTACATCCCCAAATACTAAAAATATCAACGTTTCACCTGGTTTCGGAATTTGAGTTTAATACAATGTAATAAACCGCGCGTATACAAGGGAGGAGAATGGAAATGCACAAAGAAAAGACTGAAATAGCAAATGTGACAATCCGCGCTCAATATAAGAGGATGTGATTAATTGCAATTTGCCCCGCCCACTATGCATCTAATGATAGAATTCAATGATTTCAAACCATGAACACGTACATACTAGATAATTACAGAACTACACCAAATATGAAACAAAGCAGACAGGCGGTTGTAAAAATATGAGCATTTCAAGATATTTACATTAAGCCCCGCCTACTCATTAATATGCACGTCATTACCACCAAAATCAATACGGCTTAACTACGTACCATGGGCTATTTGTGACTACCATATGACACGAATCCGGTATACGGTTCTTGAGATATCGTGCTTACAAGCTTGCTGTCAAATACATACAAACATACATACATACATACATACATACATACATACATACATATGCATACATACATACATACATACATACATACATACATACATACATACATACATACATACATACATACATACATACATACATACATACATACATACATACATACATACATACATACATACATACATACATACATACATACACTGTACATACACTATACACATACACTGTACATTCATACATATGCGAACGAGTAATAGATATTGTGTGATACAGGGGAAAATACAAAATAAAATACAAAGATTTCATTATAAGGTTTATATTCCGCTGAGGAGATACCTAGATAGATATCGATTGAAGTATTTCATTTTAACTTTGTATATTTTTTTTATTAGTATTTCAATTTAATTCTAAATATTTTTCAAACTGTCTTTAGATGAATATATACTTTATTATGTTTCAGTATATTGTAGCATTTCGATTCAGCGAGACCAAGCCTGAGTCCCGTTCTTGCCAGACACGGACTCGGACACCAACTTCAGCAGACTCTGACACCAACTCCAGCGGACTCTGACACCAACCTAAGCGAACTCGGACACCGACTACAGCGGACTCGGACACCGACTCCAGCGGACTCGGACACCGACTCCAGCGGACTCGGACACCGACTCCAGCGGACTCGGACACCGACTCCAGCGGACTCGGACACCGACTCCAGTGGACTCGGACACCGACTCCAGCGGACTCGGACACCGACTCCAGCGGACTCGGACACCGACTCCAGCGGACTCGGACACCGACTTTAGCGGACTCGGACACCGACTCCAGCCGACTCGGACACCGACTCCAGCCGACTCAGACACCGACTCCAGCGGACTCGGACACCGACTCCAGCGACTCAGACACCAACTCCAGCGGACTCGACACCAACTCCAGCGACTCGACACCAACTCCAGCGACTCGACACCGACTCCAGCGGACTCGGACACCGACTCCAGCGGACACGGACACCAACTCCAGCGGACTCGGACACCAACTCCAGCGGACTCGACACCAACTCCAGCGGACTCAGACACCAACTCCAGCGGACTCAGACTCCAACTCCAGCAGACTCGACACCAACTACAGCGGACTCGGACACCAACTCCAGCGGACTCGGACACCGACTCCAGCGGACTCGGACACCGACTCCAGCGGACACGGACACCAACTCCAGCGGACTCGGACACCAACTCCAGCGGACTCGGACACCAACTCCAGCGGACTCGGACACCGACTCCAGCGGACTCGGACACCGACTCCAGCGGACTCGGACACCGACTCCAGCGGACTCGGACACCGACTCCAGAGGACTCGGACACCGACTCCAGCGGACTCGGACACCGACTCCAGCGGACTCGGACACCGACTCCAGCGGACTCGGACACCGATTCCAGCGGACTCGGACACCGATTCCAGCGGACTCGGACACCGACTCCAGCGGACTCGGACACCGACTCCAGCGGACTCGGACACCGACTCCAGCGCACTCGGACACCGACTCCAGCGGACTCGGACACCGACTCCAGCAGACTCGGACACCGACTCCAGCGGACTCGGACACCGATTCCAGCGGACTCGGACACCGATTCCAGCGGACTCGGACACCGATTCCAGCGGACTCGGACACCGACTCCAGCGGACTCGGACACCGACTCCAGCGGACTCGGACACCGACTCCAGCGGACTCGACACCGACTCCAGCGACTCGGACACCGACTCCAGCGACTCAGACACCAACTCCAGCGACTCGACACCAACTCCAGCGGACTCGGACACCAACTCCAGCGACTCGGACACCGACTCCAGCGGACTCGGACACCGACTCCAGCGGACACGACACCAACTCCAGCGGACTCGGACACCAACTCCAGCGGACTCGGACACCAACTCCAGCAGACTCGACACCGACTCCAGCGGACTCGACACCGACTCCAGCGGACTCAGACACCGACTCCAGCGGACTCAGACACCGACTCCAGCGGACTCGGACACCGACTCCAGCGGACTCGGACACCGACTCCAGCGGACTCGGACACCGACTCCAGCGGACTCAGACACCGACTCCAGCGGACTCAGACACCGACTCCAGCGGACTCGGACACCGACTCCAGCGGACTCAGACACCGACTCCAGCGGACTCGACACCGACTCCAGCGACTCAGACACCGACTCCAGCGGACTCGGACACCGACTCCAGCGGACTCGGACACCGACTCCAGCGACTCGACACCGATTCCAGCGGACTCGACACCGATTCCAGCAGACTCGACACCGACTCCAGCAGACTCGACACCGACTCCAGCAGACTCGACACCGACTCCAGCGACTCAGACACCGACTCCAGCAGACTCAGACACCGACTCCAGCAGACTCGACACCGACTCCAGCAGACTCGGACACCGGCTCCAGCAGACTCAGACACCGATTCCAGCAGACTCGGACACCGATTCCAGCGGACTCAGACACCGATTCCAGCGACTCGGACACCGATTCCAGCAGACTCAGACACCGATCCAGCGACTCGACACCGACTCCAGCGGACTCAGACACCGACTCCAGCGACTCGGACACCGACTCCAGCGACTCAGACACCGACTCCAGCGGACTCGGACACCGACTCCAGCGGACTCGACACCGACTCCAGCAGACTCAGACACCGACTCCAGCGGACTCGACACCGACTCCAGCGGACTCGACACCGACTCCAGCAGACTCAGACACCGACTCCAGCGGACTCGGACACCGACTCCAGCACTCAGACACCGACTCCAGCGGACTCAGACACCGACTCCAGCGGACTCGACACCGACTCCAGCGACTCGGACACCGACTCCAGCAGACTCGGACACCGACTCCAGCGGACTCGGACACCGACTCCAGCAGACTCAGACACCGACTCCAGCGACTCGACACCGACTCCAGCGGACTCGACACCGACTCCAGCGGACTCGGACACCGACTCCAGCGACTCGGACACCGACTCCAGCGACTCGGACACCGACTCCAGCGACTCGACACCGACTCCAGCAGACTCGACACCGACTCCAGCGGACTCAGACACCGACTCCAGCGGACTCGACACCGACTCCAGCGGACTCGGACACCGACTCCAGCGGACTCGGACACCGACTCCAGCGGACTCGGACACCGACTCCAGCGGACTCGGACACCGACTCCAGCGGACTCGGACACCGACTCCAGCGGACTCGGACACCGACTCCAGCGGACTCAGACACCGACTCCAGCGGACTCGACACCGACTCCAGCGGACTCGGACACCGACTCCAGCGGACTCGACTCCAGCGGACTCGGACACCGACTCCAGCGGACTCGGACACCGACTCCAGCGGACTCGGACACCGACTCCAGCGGACTCGGACACCGACTCCAGCGGACTCGGACACCGACTCCAGCGGACTCGGACACCGACTCGCATGAGATGGAATCCACTACTAACTGCTCTATACACTCGTAACGCTTCCATTAGTTGCAAGTCCATTACTTATGATCTCATTAATTAAAAGAAAAATAAGAAAAAAATACACGTGAAGTGTAATTGCAGCTTAGATGATAGTCCGATTCCAGTCCTCATTTTTACACAAATCTGATACACATATAAACTGAAACATTCCATAAAAACAAAACAAAAATTGTGGTGCTCGCTGATTGGTGGCCAAAATTCACCTTTACATTGTTCACCTTCGGATATTATGAAAGGCAAAACAATAAGATTTATTAGCAATTTAAATGTTTTGCTATTATTTTTTTCTTGAAATAAAAAAAATCAAAGCATCTGTTAAGTTAACTAACTTCGGTTTAACAAACAATATGTGCGTATTGATCAGCTGATACTCTCCATGATAAACCACATTTCAACTGATATACTTTTTGTTGATATATGCCTACATCCTATCAACCACAGTACCAGTCTTACCCTGCAGCTGTTTAGAGATTTATATAAAACTAACAATTTGCCGATTAAGATGATAAAATTAGCTCAATTTTTACTGTTATATTAGCATTGCTCTTCAAATTAAAAGAAGTGCAAAATGAAACTTTTAGTTTAAATTTAAGTTTAAATTCTTTTTTGAAAACCTGGAAATTACAACTGTACAAGTCAATGGTGGTTTCTTCTTGTTAATGTATGAAAATATAAATCGTATACTTGTGGATTACCATGAGAAAAATGAAACTGTTCACCTTTTAAGAATTAAAAAAATAAATATTCAATAGTCTCTTCTTAGCGACGACGACGAGTGAACACATGATTACAATGACGGGGTCGTCACCTGCGTAATCGGTTATGATAGTAACAATGCTATCACGAAACGCTTAATACGACCGGACGAGAACACAGGTACGACGTACGGACAGACGTAACATCGACAACCAAGTCAAGGTCCACGGCCTTGATAACTAGTTGTAGTGCACTGGCGTGTCTACCCAACCCAGGCTTGAACCCAGGACCTTGTGGTCTGTAGACATGTATTATAACCGCTACACTACAGTAGGTAGATGTCTCTTCTTGGTCTTTGCAAAAATGTTATAAACGATTGTTGATTCCATCCACATGTCCCTTAAAGCGGTTTTATTGTAGTTCTTGCAGCTAAACATGTACTGTGGTGTTATTCACACCTCTTCTGGCTTCGTAAATACAGCACCAAAAAGGGATCATTGGCAGCTTGTTTCTTTTCTCTGATAAAACACTGACAAAGTATAATTTTACCTCTTCCTGGAGAAGATGAATGTAAAAATATAAGCAACTTGAGAAATGTATTTATCAATATGCACATAGTTGGTGCCAAAACCAATCGCGACACAAGAGAAACAATTAAAACATCAGTCAGCTGTCAGTGACTATGTCAAAGAAAGATATGCCTATACAATAACTTATAATGATCGTGCTAACTGCGAAATGTTTTCAGGCGCGGATCCAGAGGTGCGTACGGGGCGGGGTGCCCCTCCCCTTTCTGACCACATATACCCTCCGCACTTAGTCTCTTTTTGCTTAGAGTTTCCCATTCTAATTGAAATTATGGTTGGTATCTACTCTACATTAAGTCTAGAGCTTGTAGTGTGAGAAGAATTACGACTTTGTAAGTTTTGCACAAAGAGTATCAAAGCTGGTTTTATACATGTACAGGTATGGATATATAATATATATATATATATATATATATATATATATATATATATATATATATATATATATATATATATATATATATATATATATATATATATATTTAAATATATATATATATATATATATATATATATTTATTTAAATATATATATATATATATATATATATATATATATATATATATATATATATATATATATATATATATATATATATATATATATATATATATATATATATATATATATATATGAAAAACATGATTGCCTCTAGTTTTGGTGAGAAACCAAACTTGCTCACCAGGTGTGATTTTTCTTCCTCACTGCCGCCATCACACTATGAATCATTAACTTTATCATTATCATTGTCTTTTGATGGGGTTGTCTTGCATTTTCCCTGTAGTTATGCTATAAAATGATACTATGCAGTGGCGTAACATTGGGGCCAGAGGCTCTCCGGCGGTTGCTAAGATGTGCCCTTCTCTTATCGCCTTCCCCAATGTGGGTATCCCTTTCATGGACTTCAGCGGTTGCTAAGATGGGTGCCCTTTTCTGATCGCCTTCCCTAATGTGGGGGCCCTTTCACGAACCTCGTCGGTTGCTTTCACAGACCTTGTCGGTTACACCTTTTTCTGGTCACCTTTCCCGATTTGGGGGCTCGGATATCATTGACATTTTTGCAGAAAAAATATAAAAAGGCGGGGAGGGGACATGCGCTTGTAAAGTTATATGAATGAGACGCAAATTGACGTGAATCTCATGTGTTTTGTGTCATTAATTTTGTCGGCTTTTGTAGACAAGAGCCACTTTGGACAAATGAAAGTCCTTTATATAATTTAGAGCTGGCTCACCAATATCACATATTAGTGAGGTGCTTTGAAATTTATAAGAATTCCAGATTTGTGGCAGATATACATTCCCAGATCTGAGCCAGATATAATTGTCCAAATCTGGACGAAATATAAAACGCAGATCTGGGCCAGACATAAATTTCTAGATCTGGGCCAGATATAAATCCGAGATCTGAACCCGTGATAGGATTTTACCATCCCGTTTGCATGATCAATTTTTTGTGCCTTTTTTCATTGCAAAGAGAACATGTCATTTTAAAGGTAACATTTCTGTTACAATGTGGTATATTTTGGTTTAGCAAACCCTGCCGTAAGCAGTAAAGCAGAACTATACTTTGAAATTGCTTGAACGAAAAAACAATGATGTTACTCTATAACCAGAAACCAAAAGTGGTTTCGATGCCTTTTTTTGTTGTAAGAAGCTGTTGTAGTGCAGGTGGAATGATAACGTTGTTTTATGGACTCTTATTAAATGTCACTCCTTACATTGTAATTAACATCTGAGGATATTGAGATCTGCTTAATTTTGTTAATCACTTAGAGCCCCCAGTGATACTCCATTTGAATTTCAAGTCGGCATGTTTTATGGCCATTTTCTCTCCAAGCAGAGAAATGTTGAATATATTCATATAATTAAATATAGTCCTATAGAGCAGTTTTAAAGCAATAGTAACTTTGAGCCCCAGTATACGGTGCGAATGACTCTTTAGGGTCAATCTCCCCCTCCCCTAGTTGTGGGAAGGAGCCATGATTAAATGTCAGGGTGGGGGGGGGGGCAAGTCAAACCAAACTAAGGATGATGTGATAACGTGTTTTATGAGCCGTTTTGTGCTTATTCGAACATATTTGTACAACGTGAAGAGCCTTATAAGTGAATGAGTGGAAAGCAGAGAGAAAGGTACTCCCTGAAACTGTAAAAGGAGTGCACCATTCTTGTTGTACGTTTTCTTTCAATTAGGAAATCATTAACAAAACATTGAAGGAAAATTTGGCAAAATCGTTGGAAATTTGGTAAAGTTTGGCAACATTTCCCGAGAAAAAAATTGCTCCGCCCCAAATCAAGGAAATTTTAGAAATTTTCCAAACATTGCACGAGAATGACAGATAATACCAAACATATAAAGGATTAAAACAAATATTGAAGGAAATTTTCCGAAAAATGAAGGAAAATTTCCAAAAATTGAAGAAATTTACACGAGATTGAAATGAATTTCGCACACATTGAAAGGCATATCACAAATATTTAAGGAAATTTCTTGAAAATTTCCCGAAAATTTACCAAAGATAGAAAATTGAAGAAAATTTTTACGAAAATGAAATAAATTTCTCAAATATTGTAAGTGATTTCTTAAACATTGAATGAAATTTCCTGAAAATTGAAGTAAGTTCCTAAAAATCGAACAAAATTGATACAAAATAAAGGACATTTTCCAAAAATTGAAGAAAATTACACGAGAATTAAATAAACTTTTCTCACACAAATATTTAAGAAAATTTTCTAAAAATTGAAAAAATTTAACAGAAAATCGAAGAACTCGCCCAGAATGAAAGAAATTTTCCAAAAATTGATAAAAATTCCGAAAATTGAAGAAAATTACACGGAATTAAATGAATTTCTCAAATATTAAAAAGTGATTTCCTAAATATTTAATGAAATTTCCCGAAAATTAAAAGTAATTTACTGAAAATCGAAGAAAAATTGCTACATTATGAAGAATTTTTTTTTTAAATTGAACGAGAATTAAGGAAATTGCCCAAAATTAAATCAAATTTCCCAAACATTGTAGGAAATTCCCCAAAAAACAATGAGAAATTTCTCAAAATTGAAAGATATTTTTCCAACATTCACTGATTGAAGGAAAATTTCAGGAAACTGAAGAAAAATTTCCGAAAATCGAAGAAAAATTGCCCTAAATTAAAGGAAATGTTCCGAAAAATAAGAAAATTGCAAAAAAATTATAGAAATTTTTAAAAGATTGAAAGATATCGCCCGAACATTGAATGAAATTTCCCGAAATTTAAGAAAATGTACATAAACCGTGACTAAAAATGATGTTATGGTAAAAAATTGTCATCGGAAAACCTCAGGGGAGGCCATAGCCCCGGCACCCGTCCGATCCGCCCCTGGAATGAATCTTTGATTGGTAGGTGTTAATACACTATAAATATCTGTGTTTTAAACTGACAAGGTTTTACATTAAGTTTTAAAATGTTGGGTATTTTACATCCAGTTTTCAACAGTTAAGGTTATATAGAGATGATCCACTGCCTGTGAAGAATTGATGCATGAGGATCCGCCGGGAATTCAACCAGGAACATCTAACTTGGCAATGTCGTGATATGACCACTAGACCAAAGTATTTGTTTCTTTTAAGCTTTTAGATAACTATATAAAGTCACTGATGACCAATCTGTGAAACATCCTTTGCAACTGTTGCGATTGTTTAGCATTTAGTAGGAATGCACATTAAATGCATTTCAAAGGTGGCAGTCTTGCCACTGTAACCGACTATTAATTAATCTAGTATCTGTCCTGGAAGGACAATAATGTTATTATAGACAACAAAGAAAGACTAATTATAGGATTATGAAAGGGTAGTACTTCACAACAGTATAAAAAACAGTCTGAAATTGCCCAGTTTCTGATGCTTAATAAAGTTGATTGTATTGTATTGTATTGTAAAAGTGATTAACTTAATATAAATTTACAGGTTGTGGGTGCAGTCAAAATATTATTTTTTTAAATTTCAAAATTAATCAAATTAATTGAATATGACATTTTGATAACATAAGCATGTGCACACTATCTAACGACATAAGCATGCCACATAAGAAGCAAAACTGGCATGCACTTGTAAAGTTTTGAAAAGTTCAAGATTTTTGCACTAAGCTCCACCCACTCATTAATATGTGTGATATCGACACCACTGCAAAACAATAGGGGTCATCTTTGAGTCATGATTAATCAATGCACCAAATTTCACATGCCATTGATGTATGGCTCACGAGGTACTGTGTTTAGAAGCTGTTTTCAGTAAAACCAGATTATGCCCCGCCCACCATTCATATCGGTGATTTGAACAATTTTTATAAGATGGGCATCTATACACCAACCATAACACCTTATTTATGCCAAAGAAGACATATGGTTATCAAAATATGAACATTTAAAAAAAATACATTTCCCCCGCTCTCTCATTAATCTGCACGATATCGATACTAACAACTATAGGAAACATTTAAGGGTCATGATGCATCTATATATGTGCCAAATATGACATGGCATAAATGTAGTGTTCAGGATATATCGTGTTTTACAATCAGGCAGGCAGGCACGGATGGCAGGCAGACGACTGAATAGGTTCCTGATACTGATAGTATCGGAACTAAACACCATCGGATATGTCAAAAAAGTAGTAAAACTGAATATAGGAATATATATATAATACACCACCAGAAGAAAGTTCGATGAAAAATAATATAAATAACGGAATGAGCCACCATTTTGTTTCTTTTAAAGCCCTCTTTGATATAAGATGGACATGCTTGACTACTGAACTAATCCTTTGTTATGACGACTGCATAAGTTCCTGATACTGATAGCATCGGAACCAAAAATCCATCAGATATGTCAAAAAATAGTAAAACTGAATAAAGGAAAGGTATATATACACCACCAGAAGAAAGTTCGATGAAAAATGATATGAATATGAAAAATTAAATAAACTTTCGTTAAGATATATTAACAATTATTACTATTGCGAGGGATGAAGATGCCAGCTTTCCATACTGCCATAGTAAACTTATTTCTACACACTGTCAGATAAGACAGAGCTTTAAACTTAAATATCTCCTTAACAGAATGAGTCACCATTTCGTTTCTTTTGACGCCCTAGGCCTCTTTGATATAAGATGGACATGCTTGACTACTAAACTAATCCTTCAAATGTCAAAAGAAAAGAAAAAGACCACCGGCAATTTTTAGACCGATATAATTTCTGGTTGGGGTGGAAGTGAGAATTGAGCTATACCATATTGTAATATAGCATATTTCACCTCTCTGGCCAGTTTTCCAAAGGAATTCCACCCAGGCCTCCATAGGCGTATAGGAGACGTTTGAATTTGGGGCGGTCTTGATTTTGCCTGAATAAGTGGAGTAGCCCCCTCCAAAAAAATTAATAATAATCAAGTAAATGTAAACCTAAAAGAAGTTGTGTTTACGATAGTTCTGGCAAAGATGTCAATTATTTTCTCCGTATCATTTTCTTTTGTCTGCTTGTAGTTATGCAATATTTTCTATCAATATTCATCTAAGCTTCCCGAAAATGGGGCATGCCAATATTGTTTCCCGACATCTACGACATTGCTACTTGCAGCGCCCTCACTTAATATTTCCTAAAAAGTGTACACGCTGTGTCCATTTAAACCATTCCCGAAATAAACTCCGTACGTTAAGCTAAAGCTAAAAAACTCTGTACGTGCAGTATGCAAATTGCACGAAAATTGAAGCAGGGGGGATCTCCCCCTGCACCCATCCTCTTTCACCCAGTGATATGCGTCAATGAAATAAGTAGAGGATGCCTCTAAAATTATGTGCCCTAAGTTTCAAATTTTGCTTTCCTTAATTGGTAGCATCTCACTACCAATCCAAATGGGCTGAAAATAGACCATTTTAGAGCCTCGAAGGGGTCAAAAGGCACAAGCTTTAACCTTCAGGGGATTCTCTCCTTGGTCTCAATGGTAGGGTATTGAAGCCTGGGGTTTTGGGGTTTATTTGAATAAATATCTTCTTTAGCAGGAGTCTGGATATGCGTGACTTGCGGAGAAGAAGGTACAGGCTCCTACTGTTCCACTTATCCTATATGTACCTACTTCTCCTCAAGCCATGCATATCCAGACTCCCACTGTTTCACTTGGCCTATACCTTCTTCTCCCCAAGCCACGCATATCCAGACTCCTGCTGTTCCACGTAGCCCATACCTTCTTCTTCTCAAGCCACACATATCCAGACTCCTGCTGTTCCACTTAGCCCATACCTTCTTCTCCTCAAGCCATGCACATTCAGGCCACCACTATTCCACTTAGCCTATACCTTCTTCTCCTCAAGCCATGCATATCCAGACTCCCACTATTCCACTTAGCCCCTATACCGTCTCCTCCTCAAGCCACACACATCCATGCTCCCACTGTTCCACTTAGCCTATACCTTCTCCTCCTCAAGCCATGCATATCCAGACTCCCACTGTTCCACTTATCCTATACCTTCTTCTCCTCAAGCCATGCATATCCAGACTCCCACTGTTCCACTTATCCTATACCTTCTTCTTCTCAAGCCACACATATCCAGACTCCTGCTGTTCCACTTAGCCCATACCTTCTTCTCCTCAAGCCATGCACATTCAGGCCACCACTATTCCACTTAGCCTATACCTTCTTCTCCTCAAGCCATGCATATCCAGACTCCCACTGTTTCACTTAGCCCCTATACCTTCTCCTCCTCGAGTCACGCACATCCAGGCTCCCACTATTCCACTTAGCCTATACCTTCTTCTCCTCAAGCCATGCATATCCAGACTCCCACTGTTCCACTTAGCCCCTATACCTTCTCCTCCTTGAGCCACGCACATCCAGGCTCCCACTATTCCACTTAGCCTATACCTTCTTCTCCTCAAGCCATGCATATCCAGACTCCCACTGTTCTACTTAGCCTATACCTTCTTCTCCTCAAGCCACGCATATCCAGACTCCTGCTGTTCCACTTAGCCCATACCTTCTTCTCCTCAAGCCACACATATCCAGACTTCTGCTGTTCCACTGAGCCCACATACCTTCTTCTCCTCAAGCCATGCATATCCAGACTCCCACTGTTTCACTTAGCCCCTATACCTTCTCCTCCTCAAGCCACGCACATCCAGGCTCCCACTGTTCCACTTAGCCCCTATACCTTCTCCTCCTCAAGCCACACATATCCAGGCTCCTACTGTTCCACTTAGCCTATACCTTCTTCTCCTCAAGCCATGCATATCCAGACTCCCACTGTTCCACTTAGCCTATACCTACTTCTCCTCAAGCCATGCATATCCAGACTCCCACTGTTCCACTTGGCCTATACCTTCTTCTCCTCAAGCCACGCATATCCAGACTCCTGCTGTTTCATGTAGCCCATACCTTCTTCTCCTCAAGCCACACATATCCAGACTCCTGCTGTTCCACTTAGCCCATACCTTCTTCTCCTCAAGCCATGCATATCCAGACTCCCACTGTTCCACTTAGCCCCTATACCTTCTCCTCCTCGAGCCACGCACATCCAGGCTCCCACTATTCCACTTAGCCCCTATACCTTCTTCTCCTCAAGCCATGCATATCCAGACTCCCACTGTTCCACTTAGCCCCTATACCGTCTCCTCCCCAAGCCACACACATCCATGCTCCCACTGTTCCACTTAGCCTATACCTTCTCCTCCTCAAGCCATGCATATCCAGACTCCCACTGTTCCACTTATCCTATACCTTCTTCTCCTCAAGCCATGCATATCCAGACTCCCACTATTCCACTTAGCCCCTATACCGTCTCCTCCTCAAGCCACACACATCCATGCTCCCACTGTTCCACTTAGCCTATACCTTCTCCTCCTCAAGCCATGCATATCCAGACTCCCACTGTTCCACTTATCCTATACCTTCTTCTCCTCAAGCCATGCATATCCAGACTCCCACTGTTCCACTTATCCTATACCTTCTTCTCCTCAAGCCACGCATATCCAGACTCCTGCTGTTCCACGTAGCCCATACCTTCTTCTCCTCAAGCCACACATATCCAGACTCCTGCTGTTCCACTTAGCCTATACCTTCTTCTCCTCAAGCCATGCATATCTAGACTCCTGCTGTTCCACTTAGCCTCCATACCTTCTTCTCCTCAAGCCACGCATATCCAGGCTCCCACTGTTCCACTTAGGCCCTACACCTTCTCCTCCTCAAGCCACCCATATCCAGGCTCCTACTGTTCCACTTAGCTTATATTCTTCTCCTCAAGCCACACATTTCCAGGCTCCCACTGTTCCACTTAACCTATACCTTCTTCTCCTCAAGCCATGCAGGTTCCTACTTTTCCACTTAGCCCATACCTTCTCCTCCTAAAGCCACACATATCCACTCCCACTGTTCCACTTAGCCTATATTCTTCTCCTCAAGCCACACATATCCAGGCTCCCACTGTTCCACTTAGCCCCTATACCTTCTCCTCCTCAAGCCACACATATCCAGGCTCCTACTGTTCCACTTAGCCTATACCTTCTTCTCCTCAAGCCATGCATATCCAGACTCCCACTGTTCCACTTAGCCTATACCTTCTTCTCCTCAAACATGCATATCCAGACTCCTGCTGTTCCACGTAGCCCACACCTTCTTCTCCTCAAGCCACACATATCCAGACTCCTGCTGTTCAACTTAGCCCATACCTTCTTCTCAAGCCATGCATATCCAGACTCCCACTGTTCCACTTAGCCCCTATACCTTCTTCTCCTCAAGCCACATATCCAGACTCCCACTGTTCCACTTAGCCCTATACCTTCTTCTCATCAAGCCACACATATCCAGGCTCCTGCTGTTCCACTTAACCCCTATACCTTCTTCTCCTCAAGCCACGCACATCCAGGCTCCTACTGTTCCACTAAGTCCATACCTTCTTCTCCTCAAGCCACACATATCCAAACTCCCACTGTTCCACTTACCCCCTATACCTTCTTCTCCTCAAGCCACACATATCCAGGCTCCTGCTGTTCCACTTAGCCTGTATACCTGGGCTATATACCTTCTTCTCCTCATCTCGGGCCAAGTTGGCAAAGGCCAACGCAAGCATCGTCAACCTCACACCCACTTAAGAGGCGGATCCAGAGTAAATGGTGGTTGGTGTGTGTATGTGTGTGTGATGAGGGTGGGGGGGGGGGGGAAATAAGATTATCCCGATGATACTTTTTCACCATGAGATAATTCTATGGTATGGTTGATAAAATATTATGACAACGAGATAAGATGTATTTAATTCTTCATATATTGCTTAATTTTTCGGTAAATTTCTCTCATTTTGGGGAAATTGCTTACATAATTGGGATATTTTATTCGATTTCGGAATATTTTCAGTAAATTTCCTTCATTTTGTGAGAAGTTTCTCCTTCTGTTTTACCACTTTATCAATATTGTTCCAATGATATCATTCACTTTTTGGAAAATCTCCTTCATTTTCAGGAAAATGTTTTCATTTTTGGGCAACTTTGTCCGATTTTCAGAAAGTTATTTCCGGGAAAGTTACTTTCATTTTCAGGAAGTTTCTAATTCACTTTGATTCAGATTTTTCCAATGGTTTAACCTAATTGGAAATTCTTCACTTTCAGGAATTTCCTTCATTTTCGGGAAATTGCCTTTATTATTGGAATATTTTATTCAATTTTTGGGAATTTTCTTCAATTTGGGGAAAATTTCTTTTTTAGGGGATATTTTCCTGAATTTTCAGAACATTTTCTTTAATAGTCAGTCGACACCAGAGGCGGCAGAACGAAAAAAGTATTGGGGGAGGAGGCTGAAATGGACAATGTATTTTGCTGAAACCAAAGGTTTTAGCGGCAAGTGTGAAGCGCTTTGAGTCCAGAGTCCCCTTGTGGGGTCCAGGGGACTTCAGGAAGCTCTGCGACTTTAAGAATTCAACAACTATATCCGTTGCCATCCACCACCATCTTCCATCTGACCTCTGGCAGTCAAACGCCAATCAAAAGAGCCACCAGTCAAAAAACATACTACCAGCTCTCACCTTCCCCATCTAAAGCCTACACCAACCATTCATTGACACGGCTTACCAGCTTATTACCAAGTCTGCAAGCAAAACAAAGCAAAGACCGGCTCTCTTCTTCAACCTCTGACCATCGCGCCTGTACCATTACCTGCTTACTGACCCTACCGTGGTTGTGCACCGTCTGTTTAATTGAACGAATATTTTGTTCTCATTCGTTTGTACCCTTGTTTCATCAGTCATTATCGTCACTGTCAGCATAAGCGATGTCAAATCTCTTGGAGTCCCAAAATAGAACATATAATACATACATTTTCAACAAACTTAAGGTAAATTAGATTATGCAACTAATCATATAAATCAATTTCTCCTCGAAATACCCAAGCTTTCTCTAAAAAATGACATATATCAAATAAAAGGGATTTCCTTTTTGTGCCTAACATAAAATGGAATCGCTGAAGTGTTGGATTAACATAAAAATACTTCGGAATACACAAAGCATTGGCATTCGAGTAAAAAATGAGACTAATCTTCTCGTTTGTGCATGTTACAAAATGTGCAAGTGCAATTTTCACGTGGAAATTTGTTATGACAGCCTTTATGTGTTTTGAGATTTAGACAACCACATCGAAACTTGGATAGCAATGAGCATAATTTGTTGGACTGGATGTGTGTATTGTAAAATTCAAATTTATGGGGTTAGATTTCATTATATAAGCAAAGACTATTCATAGAAGTAATTTCTGTTTTCCAAGTCTGGTTATTTAAATCAATAATTCTTTGCAGGAAACTGAGTAAAAAAAAGAGAGTGATCATTATTAACACCTTGATTTAAACAGACATCCCCAAAACCTGTAGATAAATGTATCTGTTAAATATCTGTGGCCCAGCATGGTATATCATTACTAGCCATGCTTATTTTTTCCTAGAAATGCATTTGAGGGCAACGTCCTTTTAACAGTGTATTATAGGAGTCCTAGGAAAATATAACACGGTGCCTTTACATTAATCTTTTTTATAAGTGATTAGATTGCTTAGAAAAACAAAAGAAAATAATTACAACGAAAAGTTAAAATATTTGCATTGTTTCATTAAAGGCGGTTCTACTCACCTGTTGCAAAAATAAACCAAACTACTAAAGCAGTGCATACCTGATCTAATGCATTGGCCATGGAAATGAAAATACTCAAAAGAAGCATTTATATTTCGCAGCTTATGAACTAATTCAAATAAAATTAAAGCCTACTCACTAATTACCATTTCATTGGACTCACACAATACCTTGTTATTCTTAAATATCCCTACTTTAAATAGAAAAATCATTGCTTTCCGCCCCTAATAATGGCACTTTCCGCCCCTGGTTCATAGGGGTGAAGAGCACCGTTTTAAGGGGAAAAAGCACCCATTTTCAGGGCGGAAAGCACCGGGGTCGGAAAACTATGGAATTCTACCTGGAGAGGTGACCCTTCCTACGCTCCTGCCTAACACCATTTGCCAATATTGTTGGGAGTTAGTGTACAGGGTTGGAAACTACATTTCTCATCAAACTGAAAAAATCTTCTGGAAAATGATCTCGAATATATTGCAACTTCAAAAATATCCAAGATCCTATAGCGACACCTTCACAACACATATTGCAATCTTGTGTGAAAAAAACAATCGAGTTAAACGTTTAACTTTAAGCTTGGTGGTGGTGGTGGTCATCTTTAAATTCAACTTGTAATCAGCTTACGTTAGAATTCTTCTGGCAGTTCTCAACTTATTGTCTTTCTAAATTTTCGAACGTGAGACTAGGTCTTACTGGTGGAGTCACAAAGCTTAGAAAGTTCTTTTTTAAAGTGTTCTTAGTACGATAGGCCATATGTATAAAAAAGATTGAACAGTTGAAAGATGCAGCACAGTCAACGTCGTAGCGACCACGTACTGTCGATGTCACATATGTACTTGTACCGTACCTTAACACTACTTTGCTATTATATTTTTGGGAAAACGATTCAGGGCCGATACTAGAATCAGGGATTAAAATTTGGATACCTCAAAGGACGAAAAGGAATTTAAAATCCATCACAAAAGAAAACAACTGTCGGAGGGACAGTGTATTCGACTATTCAAAGCTAGTTTAGAGAATGGGCTTATTGAGGGAAGTACAGAAATAGGGTAGCAGGGACAGAGGATTTCAAATTACCTGAGCTTTGAAAGATGCACTTACATTTGCTTTGTTAATTTTCACATTATACTACAAGCTTCAAAATATCTTCAAGTTTTCATAGAGATATTTTAAGACAAAAAAAAAAAAAGCTCAAGGTTACCTCACCCATGCAGTAACTCAGAAAACATGTAAAAGCTAGCAGTCTTTATAACCATAACACTTATTTTAGTTCTATCAATTGATCAACAAAGAAAGGAGAGGCCCTAACTTGCCAATGTCAATGAAAGAATGTCATTAAGCCCCCTTTCCAACATGTACCCTCCCCCAACCCCTACAGATTCCCAGAACTACATCCTGGATTGTAATACAACTTCCAATTCAAGAAAATATGTATGTCAGGCAAAATAAACCAACATGAAAAATGTACAATAACAGTAAAGCAAAATTATGGGAAACAATATTGCTTAACGTATGACAAACTAGACATTGGAAAGGATCAAAATCCGCTCACCACTAATAATGCATATTCCAGACTGTCCCACATTCCATCCCAACCTGTCCCAAATGTCACCTCATGCCTATAATCCACGATACTGTATGTCATTCCACCACTTGCATGACCCACATGCCATCACAACTAAACTTCATGACAACCCACCACATGCCATTCCACCCTGTCCACCCATCCTGTTCCACATGCCAACCCACCCTGTTCTACATGCCAATGCATCCTGACCAACATCCCATACCAACCTGCCCTACATACAATTCCACCCTTTCCCACATGAAATTCCACCCTCATCCTAATTCCTTCAGCTACTTTATCATCATGTCATCTTCTACCCCACATTCCACTTATTGTTAAAATATTTCCCAAACCCCTAATTTAAAAATCTTTAGAAGCAAGGAAACTTTTATTTGCTTAGAACTTTATTGATGGCAAGACAAACATTTTAATTCCTATTCATGTCAGGAATGTTAATGTCATAACAAAACTAGAAATATGAATCTCGCCTGCCATATATTTTTGATCTCAGGTCAAACATTTTACAGCAAAGTCTATTTTTATGCAAATAACCTAATTAATATGCACACATACCTCACCATTAAGTGTGAACAATGATCTTCACATATACTGTATATCATTTGTTTAAGCAAAATCACAATACCCACTTTAATTCAAAAGATACCACAGATACAAATATTTTCATTGCTATGTAAATGAGCTAATTAGTATGCACACACAACCCCCCCCCCCAATCATGCTCAACTAAATAGTTTCAATGTTCTCTACCACAGAACCAAGTTATTATCTCAGATTAATTATTTGTACGAAAGTGTATTGTTATGCAAATAAGCTTATTAATATGCACATTACACCTCAGTATTTGAGTGTAGACTCACATATATGATCATTTGTGTAAACAAAATCCCCACACCCACTTTAATTTAAGAGACATAGATACAAATATTTTCATTGTTATGCAAATAAGCTAATTAGTATGTGCACACAACCTCCCAAACATGCCCAACTGAACAGTACCGTTGCCAACTACCATTGTACCAAGTTATTATCTCAGGTTAAATATTATCAACAAAAGTATATCGTAATGCAAATAACCTAATTAATATGCACATTACACCTCACCATTAAATGTAGACAATGCTCTTTACATATATGATCATTTGTGTAAACAAAATCCCCACTCCTGCTTTAATTTAAGACATATCATAGATACAAATATTTTCATTGTCATGCAAAAAATCTAATGATTATGCACCCACAACCCCTCAATCATGCTTATTTGAACAGTACCCATGTCCTCTACCCATGCCAAGTTACATAAATGTACACCATTCATAACTTAGGGTATGCGCTCATGTTGGACATTTTGTATGAAAGTATATTGTTATGCAAATTACCTAATTAATATGCACACTTCACCTCACCATTACGTGTAGACAATGCTCTTTACATACATATATGATCATTTGTGCAAAAAAAATCACATCCATTCTAATTTAAGAGATACCACAGATACAAATATTTTGTATTGCTATGTAAATAAGCTAATCAGTATGCACACACAACCCCCTCCCTCCAATTATGCTCAACTGAACAGTCCCAATGTTCTCTACCATAGAACCAAGTTATTATCTCAGGTTAATTATTTGTACGAAAGTGTATTGTTATGCAAATATCCTAATTGATATGCACATTACACCTCACCATTTGAGTGTAGACAATGCTCTTCACATATATGATCATTTGTGTAAACAAAATCCCCACACCCACTTTAATTTATGAGATATAGGTACAAATATTTCCATTGTTATGCAAATAAGCTAATTAGTGTGTACACACAACCTCCCAATCATGCCCAACTGAACAGTACCGTTGCCACCTACCATTGTACCAAGTTATTATCTCAGGTTAAAAATTTTCAACGAAAGTCTATTGTAATGCAAATAGCCTAATTAATATGCACATTACACCTAACCATTAAGTGTAGACAATGCTCTTCACACATATGATTATTTGTGTAAACAAAATCCCCACTCCTGCTTTAATTTAAGACATAGATACAAATATTTTTATTGTCATGCAAAAAATCGAATGATTATGCACCCACAACCCCTCATTCATGCTTATTTGAACAGTACCCATGTCCTCTACCCATGCCAAGTTACATAAATGTACACCATTCATAACTTAAGGTATGCGCTCATGTTAGACATTTTGTATGAAAGTATATTGTTATGCAAATTACCTAATTAATATGCACACTTCACCTCACCATTAAGTGTAGACAATGCTCTTCACATATATGATCATTTGTGCAAAAAAATCACATCCATTTTAATTTAAGAGATATTATAGATACAAATATTTTCATTGTTATGCAAATAAGCTAATTAGTATGCACGCATAACCCCTAATCATGATCACATGAACAGTACCGATATGCTACACAACCCCTAATCATGCTTACATGAACAGTACCCCTATGCCAAGTTACATAAATGTACACCATTCATAACTTAAGTTATGAAAACTTTAACCAAAAACTTTTAACCTGACAAGTATTTTCATTGTTATGCAAATAGGCTAAATAGTGTGCACAAAACAACCCCTAATAATGCTTATTTAAACAGTACCCATGTCCTCTACCCTATGTCAAGTCACATTAAGGTATATCATTCATAAGTAATGAAAACTTTAACCAGAAACTTTTAACCAAAACTTTTAACCAGAAAAATATTTTCATTGTTATGTTAATAAGCTGATTAATATGCACACACAACCCTGCAATCAAGCTCATTTGATCAGTACCCATGTCCTCCACCCTATGTCAAGTCCCATGAATGTATACCATTCATAACTTCAGTTACAATAACTTTTAACCAGACGCCGACGCCGGGGGCAGTAGAATAGTTCTATAATTCTTCGAATAGTCGAGCTAAAAATAACTGTATCATACGCTTTACGTCATCTGAAGCTACCTTTTTACAATGTTGTAAGACGATAGATATGCAAACTGGGAGCCTATGCTGTAAATCAGGGTTTTGCGTGATTTTAATCAAATATCACAGCTATTTTTGAGTGATAGTTTTTAAACCAAAGTTATACCCCAAACGAGCTATCAGCTACAAGTGCTATACTCCAATTTGGCTATATATATATATTTAATTTTTTTAAATTTCGAGTATGATTTATAAATAGGAAGATACAATAATATACAATACAAAACAATAAACGAAAGGAAAGAATGTACAAACTGAGACAATAAAACGATTAAAGATATAAAAATGAATATAAAATGATAAGTTAAAAAGTGTTTTAATAAGGGCTCTAAAATACCAAAATAAATAGAAATTGCAGCTTTATATAGAAATTTTTAAAAACTGTTCTAAAATTTGGGATGGTGGCTGGGTTTATCAGATTATAATTTGTTTTATTACACATGGATGTTATTTCTAAATCTAATGGGTGGTCGTTGAAACTACGCTTTTGGGCAAGTCTGCCAAATTCTTGTGGATACGTGCGGAGAGAAAAATCTGCTTCTTAATCCATAAAAATCAAAGGAAATGGTTTTTGAAAAGTCTGGGTTAAAAAGCAGATTTTTCTCTCCGTACGTATCCACAACTCTATTGACAAAATTTTGATAGTCACCTTGATTTTTGCAATGGGTTTACTTAGAGATATTGCACCAAATGGTGGTATCAGCATATTTGACAACAGCACTATTTGCTGCATCGTTGACTTTTATTTATAAGTAAATCACAGTCTAAACAATATATTGGCACAATATCTCAAGAAACTTTTAATTCTATTTTTATCTTTTAAAAAATGGTACCAAACTGGGACTGCATAAATGATATGAGGCAAGATGGAGGCTGTCCTAGTCTCAGAAGGGAAATAAGAAATGATATAGGTTAATGTAGAGATAATATAATACAACATCTTCGAAATATGGTTAGAAAACAATAACTTATCATCGATGTAGACTCCCAGATAGGTTATACAGGAAGTACGTTCGACACAATCACCACAAATAGCTGTTCTTTGATTCTTTGTTTCAATCAACCCTTTATGTTTTATGTTTATATTTTCAAAAACCATTTCCTTTGATTTTTTTGGGGTTAAGAAGCAGATTTTTCTCTCTGCACATATCTACAACTCTATTGACGAATTTTGATAGTCACCTTAATTTTTGCAATGGGTCTGCTTAGATATATTGCACGAAATGGTGGTATCATCAGCATATTTGACAACAGCACAATTTGAGTCTGAACGAATTTCATCAGTAAATATTAGTAAATAATGCTGAAAGTGGACCTCCCTGTGGAACACCAATTTTGATATATCAGAGTACCCTTTTTGTAGTTTGACTTGTTTGTTTGATGAAGGCTTAAGTTTGACTTGTCTAGACTATCCTTGTATGAAGTCCACCAGCCAGTGGATAAGCCACTTTTCTTCAATGAAATTGGTTAAGTCATTGATTAGACGATTTGGCAAAACTGTGTTAAAGGCGCTTGAGAAATCAAGAAACAAGAATTTGGAAACAGTTGTATCTCTCTTATTTAGCTCTGAAATTATACTATGGACAAGAGTAAGTATGGCATCAGTACAAGAAATGCCTTTTTTTGTGTATGCAAATTGCTTTTGATCACCCCTTGTAATTATGGACTGCATGGTATTTTCTGCATGCAATTAAACCCGATACTTGAAATATTAATAGGTCTGTAATCATTTACTGAAGCAGGTTTACCTATTTTGGGTACAGGTGAAGTCTTGGCATGCTTCCAAACTGATGGAATGGTACTTTGGTAGATACTCTTGTTCTTTAATACAGTAAAGATATCAGCTATTTTATTTGAGCAGTGCTTGAATACCCACCATGGGATATTATCAAACCCTGTAAGACAAATCCCAAACAGGCTATTATGCCCAATTGGCATATGTGCCAGTGTGTATTTTAAGGCTTGAATCAATGAAATCATAGTTCTTTATCCTTCAAAATGTTCTGCAGCAGTTTCCGAGTCAATGTTATTAAATATGCTAAATTCATTCGGATCGGGCTGAGTAAAACCAATTTTTTAGAATCTTTTTGGTGAGAATTAGAATGCAAAATTCATTAAAACTATGCACCAATACAAAGTGTTGTTGCATCCCTGGATCGATCTATGTAAGGCACACATGACAACACAGCAAAATATTGAAGAAATTAACGCTTAAGATATGATAAATGCTGCAAAAACAACACTCATATCCGAATGAAAATCTGGATTGTGCATGACCAATTGCTTAAGCTCAAAATTCCTTAAAGGGATGTTGAGCTAAAAACAACTTAAAAGAATGAAAATCAAGAAAAGTTTACATGTTTTTTCCCTTTATTAAGAAATTCATCTGTTGTGAAAATGGAATTAACCCAATTATCAATGCACTGGTCATAACAATGCAAAAACTCAGGCTAAAAGAAATTTTATAATCCATGATAGCATATTGTTCAATAAGAAAGTATATACCTCCAATTGGGTATATGACCTAGTGCACCTTGGTTTTTCCAGCAGAGTAAACAAACTAAACTATATGATTTGTATCAAAACATATTACACATATAGCAGCACTCCTCAGTACTTCTGAATTATCCATAGCTGACGATTGATTTCAAAAACACTGTGTTGCATAAGGAAAGTGATACAGGGTTGTTTTGAAGCCTATACATAAGAAGCACAGTGGCATTCCAATTTGTGACAGGGGGCACCCTTTCAGTTGACGTGTTCTTACATGTTGGTACACATCCAAGAAGATTTACATCGATTCCATGTATAGTCAGCTACCTGATGTTCATTATTAGCTTGTAATTCATTACTTGCAAAGTTCAAGTTTTAATGCCATAATCAAATTTCCATTCAACCAGTTTCTTCTCATGGTTTCATTGTAACATTTTTATTTCAATGAAAATATTATCTTTGGCAAGATGGTCGGTCAACTGTTTATTTTCACATCTGATTCTCGAGCACCTCGTCATAAACTTGCCTTTTGTTCCTCTCTGTAAAAACAATTTTTGTACATCATTACATATTTCACTTGTTTGAAAGTAAGGTACAATAATAATCTTTTACAGTTTGGAGAAACTCCTCAACTTAAATTCCAAGTATTGATAACATACTGCAATGAATACACAGGTGGAACTACAAAAATTAAATCTTTTCAATGCAAGGGTGAGATAGGTCAAGGTCAACTCATGGCTACATAACTTGATGGCTGGGATACTATGCACACTGACATACAAAAAGGTTTGAGCATCAATGGTTGTACTTGCTAACAGTAGTGATTTCCCCCACTAGTGAAAAATATACACATGACAAAAAAGGAGGGGCATCATAATCTCAGGCGGGTGGTTTTTTATATAGACCTATTACCCCCACCATAAATGATATCCAGTGCCACATAGTGATAGTGTTATGTGCAAGGTACATCACAAAAGTGTAAGACTGTGTCTCCCTCCCATCTCCCCCCCCCTTCCCCCTCTTCCATTAAAAAAAACGTTCTGGATCTGACACTGCTTGCTTAATCACCTCAGAGATATCACTTAAAACAACCTAACCTTTTTATTTCATATCCCAGCAATTCAGATACTTTTGCCACCACAAACTGGACATCCTCTGGGTGGGAGAAACGGTGGTCAGCACTTTTCCGCAAATAAATGTCAACATCTGAGCTTTGAACTGCAGATGCTAGATCTAAGGAGCACTGATATGCAACGATGTCATCTTGCATCCCATGCAGTAATCTAATGGGGCAGTTGATTGCAAGAGGAGTCGAGGTTAGACGATCAATCACATCTTGACCCATCATTTCCAAAATGATGTATGATCCTGCTTTGGTAGGCTACTTCCAACCTAGATAATGAGAAAAAGTTACTTGAAATGTAAGAAATAAACTGCTGATTGTGGAGCAACATCTAATCCAACTAAAATGAAGAACAGGTAGGGGCGTTTTAAGTATGTGGCAACAAGGATCCTTACAAATGCAACCAGTGAGTTCACAAGTGGTTATCAAAGGCCGTGGCCATCTTGATATAATATCCAGCACTGGATGCTTTCGGGACGTTAAAGCTTGCTATGCTATGCTAAATGGGCTGTTCATCGTATTGATTATCATCAGCAATGAGAGGTTTACAAGTAGCATTTCAATCAAAAATGGGAATGGTATTTTAGGTTGTCTCAAGAAAGTCTGTTGTAGAAAGTGCTTGACAGTAGAGCTCAATATGTTTAAATACAAGAAGTGGTTAATATTTTTGGTAAGTCAAGGTCCAGTCAGATAGTCATTGCAATGAAATTTTGGAGAAAAAATTGGTAGAATTGATTGCAAATATACTGTATCATCTGTATTAGTAATGTGCAAATGTTATGGGTTTCCTTAAAGTATATGAAGACCATATTTTATGAGCTTTTATCTTTATTAAAGGTGCAGTGGCTCAGTAGTTAAGGGAGTCATGCTTGTATGCGAAAAGTACCGGGTTTGATTCCCGCTGCGAAGTCCAGGGGCGAAGTCCTGGTAGGGGTACAGGGGTGAAGCCCCCGGAAGCTCTCGCAAAATTGACATCTTAAGGGCAAAAAAGATTATCACAACACATAGTAAGTTGCATTACAAAAGTTAAAATTCATGTCAAAGAGAGCTATAATACACCATATACAAAACACAAAACCATGAAAATGAATTATGTGGAAATGTTTTATTGTTTACGTTTGTACATGGTTAGGTTTATCGTCACTCTTTGAAAAATATGGGTAGTCTAAAAGAAAGGTTTTCAATAATTTACTACAGACTTATGTAAATGTTGTCAAACTTTTAAAATGAGCCTGTTCTGTATCACGTGCCCCCGACACCCACACCGTCTCTCCTTCTCTTCTCTCTGTGTCTTAGTTCATGTATCTAAATTCAAATCGCATAAATGTTTAATACATTATTACCGAAGAATCACCTTTTTCTGAGAAAGTGCCCGTTTGAAATCTAAAAACATAATAAGCACTTGGAATGTCAAAGCTTGTTGAAGTACCCGAACAGTTCTCACCATTTGACAAATCTATACTCTCGGGGAAGAAAAAAAAAAGCTAATGTTCCCATTTTTTGAGTTGCGGGTATGAAGTGCCCTGTTATTATAATTTAACAAAAGTAATGCAGCATATTCCTAAATATCACGATTAACCGACCTCAAACATACATAGAAACTTAGAGGTAGCAACATCATGAGCTTAAAATATACAGAAAACCATGCAAAAAGCAAAATGCTCCATCAAAATTAACCATGTTACAGTCAGCGTTTCAAACTTAGATATCCGATTAGCATAAAACGCGCAATATTTTGGGACCTCAGAATAGGACAACTATATCAGACTATAAGAAACTACTTCTACTTCCTTCTCAAAAATGTATTTAATGAGAGAAGTTGGCCACATTGAACAGAAAATTGGATATTATCATAACCTTTACCCAGATTTAAAAGTAGAATGCAATCTGAGAACCTTTGATGTTTCAAATTTTGGAAAAACATGAAAATTACATTAAATAATGTTAGGAGTATCCCTGTTCATACATACATGTAATTACTGTACAAAGGCTGACTTTGTTACAAAGGTTGATTTGTCATAACTTAAAAACTATGCGTGTTATTGCCACCATTTAAAGACTGTTCTACTAAGAATATACAGTAATGCATGCTCTTTTAATATATCTATTCAAGCAGATTAGACCGATGGACTATCCATATATCTTTAACAGATTGGTTAAGTAGTCATGCAAGTTCATTTCAAATGAAAGAGGATCTTAAAAGAAACAAACTGGTTAAGGAAGCATTCCAAACTTTTATCCCATTAAAAGTAGATATTTTAGTTATAAAGTTCTGGTATCAATTTGTAGAATCAGACACAAGTTAAATAAATTTCTTTTAAATGCATTAACAATTACAAAAAGAAATTGGTAATGAGGGTGCCAACTTCCCATAATCAGATAGTAGACACACTACCATAGGCATACGGAGCAGGGGGCAAGGGGATCTACAACCCTCTACAACCCCCCCCCCTCCCTCCACTTTTCAGATGAGAATTACAGCCCTAAAGATCTGGGATCAGGGGTGGCGTCAGCTAGGGGTAAGAGGATTCCCCTCCCCTCCACACCATTGAAAAGAGTCCGGTATGCTAATGATTTTAATTCAATTCAAATTTCCTTAATCCAGCCTGAGGATTTCAGCGGCAGTTTTCCAGCTTACACAGCCCGCCAGCACATGGTATTGTAAGTCATTCAGGAACTATCATAGCAAACGGCAACAGATGAAATTACTAGATATCCAGCTTCTTTTTTCTCCCATGTGTAAATTAATTGGGAATGAGATGACATGAATGTCAAGAATGATATCAGGTATATAATACAATCTTGATAGTAATGAGGAAAAGTTAAAACGCACTGTTATTGGTTGAAAGTTCAGAAGTTTCCCAGGAAAGTCCACTATATAGTGAGATACGATGGTTGACTGTGTATGCAGAAGAATCACATGTACACGCACGCATGCTCACTCACGACATGCACCTGTCTCTTTCCCATTCTTAAAAGTTAGTTGAATACAAGTTGGTTTGGACAAAGCTGCATCTAATTTATTATAATCCTTCATCCGAGTTGGATGAATGAACATAGCACTGTGCAAGTGACAGCCAGTGGTGTAGAGCTAAGTTGTGAGCGAGGGGGCTCTCTTCCCCAATGTTTAAAGCTACAGCCTACCATAGTTATGATCCAGTACTTGTCAAAATAACATTTGATTACATGATTGCTGGGCACTTGGCACTAATCTCAACTGACACTACTGCACCACACGCATATCAATCTGTTATTGAAGTTGATGCTAGTGTACCTATAGCACCAATCTGAATTGACGGCACCAATCTGAACCGGCGGCATCAATCTGAACTGACAGCACCAATCTGACCTGAAGGATTAAAATATTCGCCCCTTCCACCTCTGGCTATGCCACTGATTTTGATATCTAGCTGAGTCAGGCATGGTTCAGATTATATTATCTGATTTAAAAAGTACATCAGACGTTTTACATCTATGCCTGACTAAGATCGGTGCCCAGGTATGATGTTGTCATTATCATCATGCCGAGTCGGGAGGACATGATTCTGATATCTAGCCGAGATGGGCATGATTCAGAATATCTATAATAGATAATATAATATCTATAAACATAAGGTATAACCATATTAATTTTCTTTTCATTTCTCTTCACTATACAATGTCTTTTGCCCAACAAGTCAAAATTGGAATTGCCCAACGAAAAATAAAATTATAGGGGGGTGTGACACCACCCTGAAGTTATGTCCCCAGTACAGCTAACTTTAAAGGTCTACCTTATAAATAAAAGCTCTGAGTTAAAGTTCTAAGATATTTATATCTCCCTAAATGGATAGATTTGTGCTGTATTATTGGTATTTAATAGATTTTAAAACTTTTGTCAATTAACATTTATTCACGACATGCATGTACATTTGTATTATTGATTAAAAAAATGTTCATTTCACTGCTATTTTTAAGGGCAGAAATTATAGAGGGTGCATCCCAAACTCAATCTTTTTGTATCTGTCAGTCTCATTACGACCAATCCTCGCTACCAATTTTCAGTCATTTTACCCGCAAGAACCTCCATTTCAGCAAGAATGACTTTAGACTGCTAGAAGCAATTAAGAAACCCATCACTAATAGTTCAGTGATTTTACACATCAAAAATTACACTCCCAATCGTCGAACTTATTGTGAAGGGTCAGGTATTGTGGATTTGGTTACTGCAAGGCCAAGTCATGCGTGTAATGTGGGATTAAGGATTCATTTGGACTTTTAAAAGGTTGTTTTCGTCAGTGAGTTTTAAACACTGGTGAGTTTGGATGCATTGAACTGGAAATTCATAACCAGAGTTATTCATCATGTAGAAGTTGGTACCATATTGAGAAAAGAGGGTCCAAGATGCATGGAATACTTCCTAGTGTGATGAATAATTCATCCTCAATCGTTGACAGACATTTTCACAGCAAACTTCAGGTTGTCACAGACCAGAATTCTAAGTAAATGTCAATGGTTCTTAATTCATGTAGACAGTAACTGGTTTAAAAGATTACATCATGGGTAGTCCCATCTAATATGCAACAGGACATTGAAGACACAAAATGCATTCAAACATTTAATTCCACTGTGGAGATTTTCAAGTCCTGAAATCAGGATAGCAACGACATCACATCCTGATGAGTGACATTGTATTTGTGACCTGCATATTTCATTCATTTGCATTTTCTACTTTAACTCACCTTCAAAAATGAGGGGTTTATTGGAATCAAGTCTGAAAATCTGTAAGCAGATGCAACCCCCACCAGGGCATGGATTCGATGTGGTCTGTCCATGGCTAGTAGCAACATTAATAACGCACCAAAACTGGATCCAACAATTATCTATGAACACAACAGATAAGATCCATGCAAAGAAATAATGGTAATTGCTTTTAAGTAACTTTCTAAAAGAAGCACCCATGAACATCATTAAAATTAAAAATAAATAAATCTGAACGAGACATCCCAAATTATATGAATCAGGGCATTGTTTAAGGAATTTTCACTGGTCTCCAAACGCCATTGGAAAATTTGTCATTTATTCATATGGATTCCTAGTTTGCAATCCAGGAGCGACTTTTTTTTTCAGAGAAGAAGGGGGGGGGGCGGAGAAAGTGCAAAATTGATCACACCAGATTGTTACTACAATCACACGAGGTGGCACTGCGCACGTGACCCATGCGCTTAACGGCGTGGGGTCCAGGGGCCTGCTGAAGGGCCCTTGGTGGGGTCCAGGGGTGAAGCCCTGATAGGGGTCCATGTGGCAACGCCCCAGAAGATCTGTGATTTAGAGCATTTGTAGGTCCAAAATGTTCCATTTTGATAACATATTTTCTATTTTCATTTTACATTTTCGCATGGCATCCACTCTGCCAACCATTGGAGAAAAATAAGAAGAGAGTAACTTGATCTGGGGTTTGATATAAAATATAAATTACCTATATAGAAAACTTGAACTGCAAATTGGGAAATTATTAACATCAAATTGAAAGATTAGGTGAAACTAAAGAAAAAATAGCTAAAATTAAAGAAAAATTTGTTTACATCACAGAAATAAAGGAAATTGTTTGAAAATGAAGAAATTTGAATAAAAATGAAGAAAATTTAAAGACATCATCCATAAAAAGAAGGAAATTTTCAGAAATTTGAAACATATTTCCAGATAATTATCATTAAATCATCTGATGTGTGTGCCTCAATGTATGTATGTATGTGTGTATGTATGTATGTATGGGTGTATGTATGTATGTATGTATGTATGTATGTATGTATGTATCTACATATATATATATATATGTATATATATATATATATATATATATATATATATATATATATATATATATATTTATATAAGCATATATTTGAATATATATATATATAAACATATATATATATATATTTCTATATATATGTATATGTATATAAATATATATATATATATATATATATATATATATATATATATATATATATATATATATATATATATATATATATATATATATATATACTGTACATACATACATACATACACACATACATACATACATACATACATACATACACACACACATACATACATACACCCATACATACATACATACATACATACATACATACATACATACACACACACACCCATACATACATACATACATACATACATACATACATACATACATACATATATATATATATATATATATATATATATATATATATATATATTCATATTTACCCCGCTGAGCGTAGCAGGGATATTTACGAGAGTTATACTTACCTTCCATGCTATAAATATGCAATCTGATATGCAATCTAACACACTTCTAACCGACCTTAAAAACGTAGTTACCAGCCAGCCCTGACCTCCATATAACTTCTACTAACCCTCACTTAACATTCCACTGAGGCCTGAACGAGTGGGGAGGCGGGCGGGATGCATGGAAGGTAAGTATAATCTCGTAAGTATCCCCACTACACTTAGCGGGGTAAATTTACTTCAAGTTATACCTTACCTTCTATGCTATAAATATGCAATCAGATGGCAACGGAGGATAGGAAGAGAGTTCAGGTCGCAGCACAATTTTCTACAGGCTGGTACTAAAACTCTCACTAATCTAATCCTGCTTAAAGGACAAAATTCCTTTTCCTCTTAAGGATGAAAGACCTGCGTGGGAAGCACTAAAACATAGTAAACCACTTCTAGTTACAGTCAAACCGAACAAGACACTATCCGTTAACAGCAACCGAGGCAAACATCGCATGAAACCGAGTAAGAAACTCAAAAAACATGCCAACCGGAAGAGCGTTTGGACACGACATGAATGTCATAGTAGTGTCTAAAATAACGCCACAAAATGCACTGGGTTCGTTCACGAGACGGAACCGGCTAGTAAAATACAATTGGGAACGAAGCGTGTACTAGCTAAAACATATAGAAGAATTCCCGAACCAGAGAAAAATTTGTTAGCGCATAAGTGCATAAGAGCTAAAGCTAGCGGGGTAACACAAACTTCGCAAAGTAAGTCAGGCAAAACAAAGGGAAAAAAACGCGATATGCATTTTCCCGAACAGTAGCACGAGAAATCCCCAGAAAGGGGCTATGCCTCGAACCCGAGTGCATATCCCAGCTGTTTCATGAACAGTGTCGACTACTTTAAGAGAAAACTACTGGACGATCTATCGGAGGAAAATGTCTCGTGACACAGTACGATGAGATCTTTGTGTAACTTCCCAGTGGTCGCAATCAATAACCGTAGACCCAACTGGAAAACCTCAGTGGATGGCTGCAAGCTATCCCAGAGCCCGCGACTGAACCAAGTCTGAGAGAGGGCCCCCCTCCCAAAAAGGGAAGGGGGATGAACAATTCCTCAGGAAGGCCTTGCTACACCGAGGATAGGCGGACTAAGGCCACACCGTCAAACGAAGTGCTCTGGTACTGAGATGCACTTTGCCGGGGCCCAGCAAAAAGACAAAAGTCGTCCCTGACCCGAGGCTCATACGGGAAGCCTGCAAGGTCTTAAGGGAACCGCAGTTGGCCGGGCAAAGTGGGCGCTATCGGTCGTACGTCACCTTGCTTAGCATGCTCAGTACTAGCGTGAAAGGCGGAAAATGTAAATCACATAGTGAGTCCTTTTGAAAATAAATGCGTCGACCCCGAAACCCGCGGGTCAGGAGAAAGGACGCAAAGAATTGATAGATTGTCCATGGATGCGGACAGAGCTACGTCCGGGAGACTGAAAAAGGTCCTGATCGCTATGGTCACCTATGGGAAGCACGCCCATCCTGTGGGGGTTCCACTAAAGCTAGACGATTGTGATCGTTCTCTCTCAGTCCGAGGTGAGCGGCCTTAAGGCTGGCATAGTTCATGCTGCGCCGAGACGAGAGGAAGATTCCAGAAACTCTTGGAGTTCATTCCTATCTGTATGAAAAGGATACCACAACAGTGGTGGAAAGTCTGCGCGAATCTGAACTGCCTTGCTCAGCACTAGTGATAAAAGGTTAAAAATGCCTGGCATACTGCCTGTGAAAAAGGCCAAGTACCTGTCCAAGTTTCTGTCATAGGGGGTCACATGAAATGTGTCCCTACCTCGACCAAGACGCATCCGTCGGTACTGATGCTGAAAGTCTGACAGGTGGAAACTTCGTTCCTCACAACAGGTGGGAGCATCTGCACCACCACCAAACAGGGGTAACCACCGACTAAACATGTAAAGCTGAGGTACTAAATAAGACCATCTTCAGACCGAGGGTAGACTTTAACACCGTCCTCTCCATGACTCGCCAAGTCTGGGGGTGACGAAAATACGCATCGGTCGCTGATGGCCGGTGGTGTGTGGAAGGCAACAGCCTCTCCTTCACAGCCTGTGTGTTCCAAGATGGAAGCCTTGACGTAAAGAGGTCCATGAAGGAAGGAAACGTCCTCCGAAGGATGGAACTAAAATTCTTCCCATAAGAGATTCCCGCTTCATTCTGTCCCTACTCCGGGACCTGCTCCGTTGTGGAGAGAACGGGGGGAGAGAAATGAGCAAAATGCCGAACGTCGACGAACCGCTCAGGGTAAAAAGCCATTGAGCGGAAAGAGTCATTCACGCCGATAGCACTGATAAGTTAATACGAACTTAGGGTTAACGTACGTCGTACACTTCACGGGCCGTTAGCTCTGTAAAAAACTCATACAACAGCGGAGCTGTGGAGCCCCGGTGATTGAGGAGCAGCGTGGCAGATAAGACTGCTGACCCTGAGCAAAGTTTGTTTAAACTTTACTGAACTAAACTAATGGTTAGCGAATTAAATGGCAGGCCATTAAACAAAAGAACCGTCTGGGTCTACGATAGGGTTAATGTACTACATCTGTTACATGAGTCGTTACCTCAGTATACTTCTATTCACCACGGGGCCACTGAGTAAGTGGCTACGCGTGAGGGAGTAAAGTCGTAAGTTATTTCACTACGGAGCTACGAAACTGGTAGCTGCGTGGGGAAGGGGGGACTTCCGTGGTACTCAGTATGTGTCAAGGTAAGAGTAACGGCCGCAAAACTCTGTAGCTCCTGGCTACTGGTCGCTTACCACGCAGTTGCGCTGCTGGTGTATGCCGTTAGCTCTGTTTGTATCTGTTCACCATGGGGCAGCGTAGCCGGTGGCTACGTGTGGAAGACTGCCGTCGAACGCTAATAGGTCCTGGTAAGAATGACAACCGCGGAACTCTGTAGCACGTGGCTATCGGTCACATTATTTCAAACTGGGGTTACCTGGGTTTATCGAATCTTGTATGTTATCCCGTGTAGGTCCTGTGGGGGCCGTAACGGCCCGTTCGCTGGAACCGTGTAGCTACGGAACTGTATGGACCTGTAAAGCCATATCCCGGAATCGTAAACTCATGTCTTGGAGCCGTAGGGACCGATACGGAGCCGTTCAGAGGGTCCGTAAAGTTGTGGTACTCTCTGGTTTACCGTACATTGTACGTAAAACCATATTCATATTGTTATAATTTGACAGAACGTAACGTTCGAAGCAAAAATTATATTCAGTGTAGTTCGAACAGTCGTGGAACTAAATAACACGGAAAAAATAGCTCTTGTGATGCTATGCCTGTTGTGGTGATGGTTTTCTTATTACCTGACCACTAAGCTTCGTAACCTAAGGAAGCGCTTACACGCGGCGCATCCTGGGCGCATAATGCACCGACATATGGAGACTTGTCCTCCGTGTCCATGATACTGGTGAAAATAATTGCGGAACTGTAACGTTCAATGCGCAGAATCTTATTAATGGCTTTTACACGGCCGAGTAACTGCGTAGCTAATGGCTACGGGACCAAGAAAAAAATAGTTCTCGTGGTGCTATACTTCTTACAAAGATTGTCACTTGTCACCTGACCACGTAGCTTCGTAGCTAGTAGGTGTATTTTTGGGTTAATTGTACGGTGGACGTTATCCCGTTACAAAACTATGGAGCCGTACAGATCTGATCACTGGAGCCGTGGGCCACGGAGCTGTATGGAACCGTCCGGCCGTCCAACGGACGGGTTGTGGGGCCATCCAATGGACCCGTACGAACCCATAAACACGGGCCATGGAGCCGTATGGAAGCGTTCAATGGACCAACGGAGCCGTAAACACGCACCATGGAGCCGTATGAACCGTCCCATGGACCTGTACGGAGCCGTCACAGACCCGTGAACACGGGCCATATGGATCTGATCACCGGATAGATACTGAAGATATCCTAACATGTTAATACAATGCATAGTATAACGCTAGGCTCTCCTCGTGGAAGGGCGGGGTTGAGGGTGAAAAGCACATAAGCCCAGGGGCAAGAGGTCCACTAGACAGGCACACTTGGTGCTCTAGGGACTAAAAACACCCTGCAAGAATGGGACTCTCTTGAACTAGCCACTTGCTTTGTACCATGGAGACAAAAACACTCTATCCTAAGTGTAGGCGACACGGGAAGGCCTGTAAGTCGGACCGAAGAAATCCCGGACCAATGGCTACCTCGTCTTACCTTAGAAGACTTGAAAAGGCGAACCGGATAAAATAGAGCAGCGTAAAACCTGCCTGGTAGAAGCTGCAAAGGAGAAAATTGTCAGACAAAGGTTAAATTTATAAAAGAAAAATTTGACCTGTTCCAGCCATGTTGTGAAAACGCACTGAAAAAGAGTGAGGGTTGGTAGAGGTTATATGAAGGTTAGGGCTGGCTGGTAACTACATTTTTAAGGTCGGTTAGAAGTGCATTAGAATCAGGTCATGTGACCAGATTGCATATTTATAGCATGGAAGGTGAGGTATAACTTGAAGTATATATATATATATGAAAACTTTAACCAAAAACTTGAAACAAAACTTTAACCAAAACTATAACCTGATTGTTATGCAAATAAGCTAATTAGTATGCACATACAACTCCCCAATTATGCTCATTTGACCAGTACCCATGTCCTCTACACCTATGCCAAGTCACATGAATTTACACCATTCATAACTTAAGTTATGAAAACTTTAACCAAAACTCTACCGGATGCCGACGGTAGTAAAATAGCCCTACTATTCTTCGAAAAGTCAAGTTAAAAATGAAACAAATGCACAACAAACCTGTGGGCCCTCTGTAAGCTTGTCCAGTACAGTCAAAGCATCCGAGTACCATGGCTTGATGACCATATTTATGGAAGGTAAATCAGCCTTAGATGACCCTAAACCAACATAGTCAAATCTGTGAAAAATGCACAATTTGTCTGCAAAATGTTAAAATTGATATGCAAATTTTATGCGAATGAAGATAAACAAAAGAACAAAGACTGTATGAAAGATATACTATGTTAGGTAAAACAATATGCAAATAGTATGCAAAAAAAGATAAACAAAAGAACAATGACTGTACGAAAGATATACCAGAATGACAACAAGAGAAGCATTTGGGTTTTCAAGCGTGAATATGGGATGCTGTCGCAGACACTATTTTATATAGAACCTTTATCATTCTTCACATTTTTGTAGCAGTAATGTTTTTTCCCATCCCTGATAACAATCATTAAATTCTATACACATGATGATTACTAGAATAATCACATGAAAGATCTCTTATCTAGTTCTGCCCAATCATATATATTTAATATATCACCCCTAATTAAAGATCTATGGACAGGTTAAATTCAGAATAAAAAAACCCTGAATTCTGTAACATTTTCATATAAATATGACTGCTCACAATATTTTTCCTACTCTGCCAATCTGTACAACATCTGTACCCAACCTATATTTTAACATCCAGAAATTTAAAAGCTGTAAAACGGTAAATTTAAAACTAATTTGGTCAAGAACTTTTGTCATTTACAGTACAAGGCTTTCAATGTTGGCACTATCTGTCCATGTACTTCTAATGAGGAAAATGAAGGGAGTTACATGAATCTTCTGGCTGGTAATTAACTATAAATATACAATTAACTATGGGTATACAATTAACTATGGGTATACAATTAAGTATGAGTATACAATTAACTATAGGTATACAATTAACTATGGGTATACAATTAACTATGGGTATACAATTAATTATGGGTATACAATTAACTATGGGTATACAATTACCTATGGGTATACAGTTAACTATGGGTATACAATTAACTATGGATATACAATTAACTATGGGTATACAATAAACTATGGGTATACAATAAACTCTGGGTATACATTAAAACTTGACCAAATCAGAGAGATAAAGGACACAGGATTAACATGTAATTGTTTTGAAGGTTTAAATCGTAATAAGGAAGCATTTTCTTTCCATCATAATATGCTTGAATGAAAGTGAAAGTGAAAATAAGTATCTCGATTTAAAGAATTTTGCATGTTTCCTATGACTCACTTTTACATACTACTCCTTGCCTTGTAATTGAAATTCATAATATCACCACAAAAATTAATTGGGCACATCCACAGGTCTTATGTATACCATAATTTCATTTTAGCAAAACAAGTTTTCTCCCTACCACACATAAACATAAGACCCCATGCATTTATTACAATACAATCTATGTCAATACTTCCAGAACTGGTTTGAATGAAAATGAGAATATGGTCAAATAAATTTCTGAGGATGCAGCAACATCTTGATTGAAGCATGGTTCTTCCTTGCAAATGGACTATCTTCAAGTCAAGACCTATCAATTGCATTGAGTATATCAAGTTTAGCAAATATTTCAAAAGTTCTTGTGATACTCTGAAACTAAAAGTGTGTTTATTACCTGACAAAGGAATGACCACTTTGCTTGCAGGACTTTTCCAGAGCATCAGCTTTCTGTCCTGTCATATTTGATAAAAACCCTGGGATGAAGATAACTCCAGGTGTTTTTCCTTCAGTTTTTCGATATGGTATACTAATTCCATCACCTTTCTCAAAATAGCTTAAAGTGTCACTAAACAAGGCTGAGGAGTTCATTCTTGTAAATACTTGATGTGCAGCTTTATCCACATCAAATGAAGAGAGACTTGCTTTATAGCCCTGTTGCCAAGCTTTTGTCATCAAACATATTCTCAACATTTTGTCGCAACATCACCCATCATACTTATCATGTAGCTGTGACCAATGGAAAAGACATGCATGTAACAAATTGATTTGAAACATACTAATTGTAAACATAGCTGTGCCAAACTGGATATTTTTCACATTTTGAGACAATTTTTAAAGGAAAACTTATTTCATTGTCAATGTTTATAAAGGGCATTTGCAACATTTTATGAAAAGTTGTTGATACATTTCCATATACCTTTAAACACTGGGTACTAATTATATGCATAGGAGTTTATTGGTTGTTTTAGTTGCTAGGTGGTGTTTTATAAGACTGGATTGTCACTAACATTTTGATACGACTTATATACATTTGACAGGACAATGAATGTTTAGTGGAAACGGCAGATGAATGGCTTTTAAATATGATAGAAACAATTCAAACAGCAAAAACTTCTATCAAAATTGGTACAAAAATTGTCCATTTGACAACATTTGGATTCTCATTCTTATCATACAAATTTTAAGCAAATTTGTGAAATTGATGCAGGAAGGTCTCTTCATTTTTAGCGCCTGATATTGGTACAGTACCTGATATTCAAATATGCTTCAAAATGGTCAATATCTAGGCAAATTTTAATGAAAGATTTTGCTACTAGTTTTAAGTTTAAATAGATTTTAAAGCAATTTAGCTATAATGTTGCCGCTATGCCTCCATTCAGTACCTTTAAAGTTATATTGACACGTAAAAAAAATTCTTCAAATGAAAGAGCATGACATTATGAGCAGAATAGTCTTTTAAAGAAAATTAAAATAGAATTTATAGTTTTAATTTATGGCAAATTACATTTGGAAAAAATTTTTAGCTCAAAATCTATATGTAGGCCTAATACTTTATATTTTGCTCCTAAATTTCAGACACCACAGATGATCAAATTGTATTTACTTCTAAATATACAGTAGGTCAAAATTTCATTTCCTTTGTATTTAATACAGACAAGTTCATTATAGTTCAAGGACAAGGACAAGTTCAAGAAATTTAACGCCAACCCTTAATGTCTACAGACCACAAGGTCCTGGGTTCAAGCCTGGGTTGGGTAGACACGCCAGTGCCCTCCCCGTTCCTAACTTATGTATTGAGCATCACGTCATGGACATGAAATCCATTAAAACAAATATGCAATAACTGCCTAAAGAACAATTATTGACTAGGCTTGACTTTCTTTTAGCTGTACAGGCCTAAATTCTTTTCCCAAATATTTTTTGACCGTTTTGTAGCGCTGGTGACGTGTTGTCTTTCGAGGAAGATTGTAAGTGCGCATATCTGAAAACTAACAGTCACCAGCGTAATCTGGCCTGAGCTGTGCGTTATTTGAGTAAGACCGTCGCGAGTCGGACGGGCATAGTTGTCAAGGTAAAGGATAAGCTCCAAAAATCATTCAATTTCATTGTTTTTTGTTGTACATAAGGGAAAAATGTATTTTAGGCCTAGTAAGTTTACAATATTATTTTCATTAAATTGGTAGCTCGTCAGTACTCTATTTTTAATGGTTTTGCCATCATAATCTTTTAAAGTGTTGGTCGTATGATACTTGATAGGTCAAAATTAAAATCCCAAGAGAAGTTTGTGTTAGGTTGTCTCACTCAGTATTGCAAGTAGTGTGTAGCATGTAGGGCATACTGGGTAAGATGTTTATCTCACTACCGATTCCTATGCATCTAACGGTTTAAACGAGAAGGGGTCTAAGATAGTTTTTACACCAGGCTGTTTTCACACCAGGTGTCAGATTTGACCCATTAAATCTCGGATTTAGTCTGTGTAAGCGCTGTAGCCCTATCTGGTTTAAACCGCTACATTGACTCGTCATAATATATGCGACGCACTCCTGTTTTGCGAATATTTTCCAAGAAATTTGTATTTTACCTCATTCATTTTAACCTCTAAAAGTTTAGCTACATAAGTAAAAACGCTTCTAGTATGTAGCTCTTAATCTGAAAAACTTGGGCACATAAAAATAAATTCAATAACTATAAACAAAAACCCGTAAAAAGAAGAAACTATAACCTACCTCAGTTGCTACATTCTCACAGTTGTGTGCGCCGAAGTGAATGTACCTAATTATTTTAAATTCTATCGAACGTCAGCCATGCCAACGTTGAACGCGGGCGTAAAAAAAGAATAATAATAAATAAAATCGTGTCTCAAACAAGTGCACACATCCATTAACTGTACTGATTGATAAATAGTATTTGTAATCATGGCATATAGCAAATATTTAAGACATAACTAAAATTAATTAATGAAAAAAAAAAAAAAATGCCAAACTGCGTCCTAAGCAACTGGAGGTGGCAATCAAAACAATGATTGGAGAGGATACTTTCATGCAACTGTGCACTGGCAAACAGAAGCGTCAAAAATTTAACTGAAGCCAATAAAATTTACCTCAAGTTTAGGCCTACTGGCATACATTATCAATCAAAATTATAGTAAAAATTATTATGAGGTGTAGTGAAAACTATTTAAAGATGCACAATAAAGGGGTTTCCCGTATAGTTCAATATTGTTCCCTGCAATCATGGGTTTCATTCTGGTACGACTGCACCCGATATAGGCAAGGAGCGAGTCAAGAAGAGGGTAATATGGTGATAAAACTTCGGGTATGCATGCATTTGAAAGCGAAGAAACACAAATGATGGGAAATAACAGTTTTGATGTCGAAAACAGCCATTTCAAAGCATAAAAGCTTTATAGCAAGGGTGAAAATAACGGCTAAAATAAATATCAAAAAGGGCACTTCTTGCCCCGTTGGTATCGTGATATGGAAGGCCCAATTCTTGCCTCCATTGCCCCATGGTTCACGTGTTCTTGGTTTCATTGCCCGTCTACGTTTCATAAGGAAGACTTTGATCTATTGATTGTTTTTTTTCTTTAATTTAAATTGCCTTATACTTATATAGATAGATATAGACAAAAAACTCGATTGTCTCCATTTACTTTTCGTCAGACAAATTTGTCTAATACCCCCTGCGCTCGAAGTCTAGTTATGCCCCTGCGTGCACGATTGACCAGATGACAGAATTAATCCAGAACAGAATTACAACTTGCACCCATTGGCCTGAATTCGTTCCACATCCCCTGGGTATAGCTGAAAGCGCAATTTCCCCACCCTACCGCAACTAAAATTGATTCAATTTTAATCAGCCTGAAAATTGCTGATGGCTCTTTTGTTTTACTATTGAATTTGCAATCACAAAACTTAGAAAATCATATCATAATTTCTTTTGACAAAGCCAGGCCCCTATATGTCGAGACACGAGAAATGGATGCATTTGAAAGTTGATCCTGCGAGATCAAACTACATTGTTAACCAGTCCTTATGCTACATCTAGAATGTACCATTTTTTTCTTTGTGCCAACTTATTCATGTAAACTTTGGAAAAAGTTCTTCAAAATCAATTCACCATGCAGAACTTCATTTTGAGGGCCGTAAATAATGCCCCCAATAAAAAATAATAATAACGGAAATGGCCTATGTATCGTCCTCGCTTCAAATGCCACTGAATTTGTAAACGTGTGAGGGGATTCATAAAATAATTTGGTTGATTGTCTGAATTTGAATCTGAATCTGAATCGGTTAGGTCGCCAAAAATCCTTCAAGAGGACATGAACGCCAACCGAGCGTAAAAAGTATGAGTAAAAAAATAATATAAATTATAAAAAAAAAAAAAGCAATACAAGTGTTAGTAAGTTTAGCTTTGAAACAGTTGAGACTTGGTGCATGTACAATGTCTGACGGTAAAGCATTCCAATCCTTTAGTGTGTGAGGGAAGAAAGAGTGTTTATATACATTCTTTTTAGCATAGGGAACCTGGAAATTAAGGTCATGATTAATTCTTGTATTAGTTCTGACGGTGGGGATAAGTTTATCTTTATTGATGGCGACAAGATTGTTGTTGATTTTATATAGCATATGTAGCCGGGTGTTGTATCTTTTTGTTTTTAGCAGGGGCCAATCTAATTTATGAAGCATGTTTTTTTAGTCTGCCATACAGAACCTGGCTGCTCTCCTTTCAAAAGATTCAAGTTTATCCACATCGCACTGGCGATGGGGGTCCCAGACTGCTGATGCGTACTCAAGTACTGGCCTGACTAGAGCTTCATAAACAGTGGATTCAACGTCGGTGGGACAGTTTAAGAGGTTACGTTTTAATAGGTCAAGTACAGAGTTAGCTTTCTTGGTATCTTATGTACTGTATATATCTATCCCATCTAAGTTTATTATTAATTTCAACACCTAGGTATGGGTGGGAGTTGACATGTTTTAGTGGCTGGTTGCATAAGGTATAAACAGGTGATTAAAAGCATTTCTGAGAGGAAATTGACAAGATGTAGCAATTAGAGAGGTTGAAATTCATTTGCCATTGTTCAAGTTTGTTAAGATCATCTTGGAGGATTTGTTGGTCAGGGGGGTTATCAATTGTTCTGTACACAAGGCAGTCATCAGCAAACAGTCTGACTGTGCTGTTAATATTATCAGGGATGTCATTTACGTATAAAAGGAAAAGTAATGGACCCAAAACAGTACCTTGTGGTACACCGAATAAAACCTGTTTAGAATCAGAGATTTCACCATCACAGACAACACGCTGGATGCGGTTGTTGAGGAATGATGCAAACCAGGCCAGAAGATTTCCATCAATGCAATAGGCGAAAAGTTTGGATAACAGGCGCTGGTGTGGGACTTTATCAAAGGCTTTTGAGAAGTCAAGAATAGCCATAGAGACGTTACTGTTTTGGTCAATTTGTTTAGAGATATCATATATTGTTAAGAGTTGTGTTTCAGTCGATCTTTTTGCACGGAAGCCATGTTGTAAATCAGTCAAGATATTATGCTCATCAAGGAATTTCATCATATGTGAGTGGATTATATGCTCAAGGATTTCACTACAAACGCAGGTAAGGGAAACAGGTCTGTAATTAGCTGGGTTTTGTTTATAACCTTTTTTAAAAACGCTGCATAGGTTTGCTTCTTTCCTTAGTTATACTGTCATGGTTTTTCCCTTGACATTCTGTGCATGTGTAATGCATACACAAACAATCCCAACAAGTGATGCGTTTACAAGTACTAAAGGGGTTGTATATCTCCTCAACTGTTTATCTTTCAAAAAGAAAAAACAAGACAGCATGAAAGCAATATGTTTCATAGATATGTATTTCCAAATACAGTATGCATACTAAAAAGAGATGCAGCAATAACAAATCCTTACTTTTAACATTGATGAATGCAGGTTTTGTGCCAAAATGTTATATGACCACCACAGATTGTACAATCAATTACAGTGCAATCACAATTAAAATGAAGTTTTGAATGAGTTTACTTAAATGCACTAAGCTGTGTTAAAACATGTTGAAATCCGACTCCTAATTCAAATTTTGTAATGAAATTTTGTTCTCATTCAGTTTGGGATTCTTACATTTGTGGCGAGGTTAAGATGAAATCTAGACTTAAAGGCTGTGAAAGAAACCTCCTCTGAAACAGACTAGATTCCAAATGTGTAAAAAACCCTGCTGGAATGTTTGAAAAGTACTCTTTTTTGACAGTTTACTGCATGTTCTACCCTTGCGTGATAAGACCTTCAGAAATACAGACCATATTAAAGGATTAGTTCTAGGGTCAAGCATGTCCATCTTTTATTGAAAGAGGACTTCAAAAAAAAAAAAAAAAATGGTGAAGAAAGCATTAAAAAATCTTATTCCGTTAAGGATATATCTAAGTTTAAAGCTTCATATCATTTCTGTAGAAACGACTGAAATCAAACTAGTTGTGATGTCACAGCCTCAGATTCCTTAAAATCTTTATGTATTTTAAAGAAATTTTTATTATTTTTTTTTCACTGTTTAACCCTGCGCGATACTATCGCCGTTTTGGGTGCCCCGCCTTTGGCCCCGCCTCCCAACGATTTTCAAAAAGTGCTGGTAGAGTAAGGGTTAATCAACCCGCGACATATGCGCCAACCCAAAATATAGGCAGCATGATCCCGTGGGCGCCCAGCTGGTCCCGGAAGCGAAGGGGCCCAACTTTTCTGCCTGGAAGACAGGACCTTTCAATAATCATGCCTGATTAACCTCTTTACCACGCGGCGATACTATCGCCGTTTTGGGTGCCCTCTTTGGCCCCCGCCTCCCGAGCGCATTTTCAAAGAAGTGCTGGTAGAGTAAGGGTTAAATAATTTTTCCTCAAACTTTTTTCAGGTGGTATATCATAAATACCATTCCTAGATTCAGTTTTACTACTTTTTTGACATATCCCATGGTTTTTAAGCCACAAAATCACAGGACAATATATGATAGAATACATAAAGACTTTGAGGAATCTGAGGCTATGACATTACAATTAAGTCTGATTTCAGTGATAACAAACTTTAAACTTAAATATCTCCTTAACGGAATAGGATTTTTGAATGCTTTCTTCACTATTTTGTTTCCTTTGGAGTCCTCTTTCATAGAAGATAAACATGCTTGACCACTGAACTAATCCTTTAATAAAATTTGTTATTTAGTAGAAGATCAAGAAGCTTCTTGAGGAGAAAAAAAAGACAATGAAAAATTATAAGGGTGCATAGGGGTATTGCCTGCCAAATGATTACATTTACTAGTCTTTTAAGAATAAATAAAATATTGTAAATTGTGGAAGTAACTCCTTATCCTTCCCTAATCACACCCCATCACGGCAGACAGAAACAAATATAATCCAATGGTGTTCATATTTTTAGAATGTAACAGTATTTGCTTAGCACTGTCACAATGGGATATTACCATAGGCAAAGGAGGTGCAGGGGGATATTTCCTCACCTTCCCCTCCAAAATAATAATAATGATAATGATAATGATAATAATAATGATCATAATAATGATAATAATAATAATAATATTAATGATAATAATAATGATGATACTACTACTACTAGTACCACTACTACTACTACCACTACTACTACTAATTAGTAGTACTAATTAGAATTACTCTGGATTCATCCCTTTCTAAGAGCAATCACATTACCTCTGTTTGCAAAGCTGCCTACATTTCCATTCGAAATATAAGTCGCGTTCGCAGTTGTTTAAACCAAGAGACTGCTGAAATATTAGTACATGTCTTTATTACTTCAAAGATAGATATCGGAAATTCCCTGTTGTATGGCATCACAAAAACACAGCTGAACCGGCTTCAAAGAATTCAGAATATTGCGGCAAGACTAATAACCTTCACTAAGCCCTGTGCTCATATTACACCAGTTTTGTGTAAACTTCACTGGTTACCAGTTGAACAGCGTATTGTATTTAAAGTAGCCTTGTTCGTTTACAAAATTTTATATGGCTCTGCGCCATCTTACCTGTGTGAACTCGTTGACCTATATTTTCAGCAGGTGAGAACTTGCGTTCATCGTCTCAGGTTCTGCTTCAGGAAAGAGTCGCGAGAAACCTGTGGGGATCAAGATCATTTTATGTCGCAGCGGCCAAAGTGTGGAATGGTCTCTTACAAACTGTTAAATCCGCTAGGTACCTGGACAGTTTCAAAACTGGTTTAAAAACATTCCTTTTCAAAAAAACTTTCTTGTTAATGTTGTACTGTTATGTTTATTCCAGCCTGGGATGAGTTTGACCTGTTTTACTGGCTAGTTTTTTGCAAAGCGCCATGAGCGCCTTTTGGCGGATACCGGCGCTTTATTAAGTATACATTATTATTATTATTATTACTACTACTAATACTACTAATACTACTAATAATAATCAATATAAATGTTATAATTATAAATTTAATAATGATAACAATAATAATAATAAATAAACAAATGAAAAATAATAAAATATAATAATAATAAAAATAATTTAAAAAAAATGAAAAATAAACAAATAATAATAAAAATAAAATAAAAATAAAATAATGAAAATACAAATAATAAAGATTAAGAAATCTCCAATTCTACCTTGCAATAGGAAAGAAAGCATACAGTCCCCCGCCACCACTTCTCCGATATATGATGTACGTGCATTGGCTTTATTTATAGGAATCGTTTAAAAAAACTTTGCTAATCTCAAAAGTATACATATTTACCTATATCTTTAACATTCATAGAAAAGTTGTCAATGTAAATAAATCTTTAAATATATACAACTCCAAAGTATGCAGCATTAGGTTTAGTATATTGAATACCAGCACTAACAGGTCACTCATAATTTGTTGATACCTGTTCACCTATAAATAGAACCACTCCAACATTAACTAACCACTACCAATAAAGAACAGGTCTTGCAACAAAGAAGATGAAACTAGATATATAAACTTTAATCCTACATAATAACAAAGTTGAGCACATTCAGTGCAAAATAAAATTAGTTCCCAGACATCCAGAAAATACCCAGTGCTCATCCATTCTCATTCAACATAAATTGGTTTGGCATGATTAAACCAACATGCGGTTGTTGCCGAGGTCACGCATCATTACAAACAAACAGACAGAATGCATAGCCTAAGTTGGACAAAAAGCATACCACCAACTACATCTAGAGGCTTCAAAATGAACTATTTTGGGTTCCTCTCGAACAGTAAACACCTAGGGATAAAAATGTCTCTTTACTACACATGCCATATGTTATCAGATTGTTGTGGCAAAGCAGGTTTGCCTCCAGTGTATTGGAGTTACCTTTCTTATCCATCTTCATTCATTCTTGTCTCAAGTTTTTATAAAGTTATTATGATTAATCCCCAAGGATTTACTTTTCTCAATAAAGGTCCCACACAGTTGTTACCTTTGTGGACTACATATCTGCTTAACAACCCAAAACCCTGCTTCTTTAAGCAAAATAGACAATCAAGACCATAAAATAGCAATTTTTATATATATTGGTTGTGTCAGTTAAAGACATTAAGTAACTTATGTTTCAATGTCAAGTTACAAACTTACATATATGCATATACAGCTCCTTAAGCAATGACTTTGAGAAGCTATCAGCATTACTGTAATTTCAAGCAAAATGTTCTTTTTCATGTACACAATTTTTCAAAAACATTTCAGTGTTATTCAAAGACAACTTTGTCAGACATACAATTTCTTTATATACAAATTTTATAAATGAGCATTATACTTCTTGGTGCGCTATTTCAGTGCATGAGTTTAACTTTTTGAGATAAAATAACATTGAAGTAAGTTGATATTACAATAAAAGTTTTCTGACAATATTTCAAAGTTTAACCTTGTGCATACTTCACTCCATACAAAAATGAGGGGGACCCAACCATTGCAAGAAGGGTCAAACTCTAATCTAATATTCTGCTTAAGAAAAAAGCTTAAAATGACAAAGGTTTTAGTCCGGGGTATAGAAAGCTTTTAAAAAGTGTGAGATGGGAGAAAAGCAGGGGGGGGGGGGGAGCACTTTCCAAGTTATATATATATATAAATGTTCTCCCAGTCTAAGTAAAACAGGCACTTCATTTTTGAAGAAGGAACTTTTGTAATGTTTTTTTTATTTAAAGTGTGTGCACTTTCCACCAGTTCTTGCACCTTTGAGAGTAATTGGGCGCTTTAAAGGGGCACTTTTCATTTTTAGAAGGGGCATATCTATCATTTTTTGGAAAAGTGGGGTTGACCCTCACAGTGTTAAAATTAATTTAGTTTCATCCATACCAACAAATAAAAACTTTACAACTCGTACAGCAACAAGTTTCTTATGAATTATATATATTTTTGTCTCCAGAATTCTTTCAGAAGGCAATTTTTAAAATCTCTTGACACTGTATTAACATTTTCCTACACTACTTAGGAGATTTTCTTTCCCCCTCCCCACACCTTCCCCCACACAGACATACAAAATTGGAGCTAGCTACAGCTCTGACAAAGTGTTATAATAGTACTGTGCCTATGTAAAAATATGGTATAAAAGCAAATTTTGTTAAAAATCCTGACTAGTGTTGATGCAGATGCAGATGCAAGGATGGAAGACTTAAAGTCAAGCCTAAAGTCCAAGACTTACACTTTTAGGTAAGATGTAAAAATACCTTGAGTTTTTAGCATAGAATGAAAACCAACATTATATAAAATCTCTCAATGTAAAAAATGGTTAAAAAAAGAGTTAATAAACGAGAATGACATTCTGAATCATGTCTTACAGAACATAATATACCATACAAAATGGATTTGTTTACCTTTTGTAATAATTCACTTTAAGACTCGCTGAGTTCTAATCTACAGGGAAATGGCTACTTGTGTATCACATACAACAGTATTGCACTGCATAGTTCTTGAGATATCTTGTTTACAAGCTTGGAGTCACAGACACAAAAAATACACACCCACTTGACTTAACTGATGATTAAAAAGAGAAGTGTGGTGGGAAAAATACATGAAGAAACTTAACAATAACAAAACAAAGAGAAGCAAATCACTGACCTCTGAGGAACATCCAAAACTAGCTGCAACATTAAGTGCAGAGAAACAGTAAAATGTACTTGAACAACCAATATAATAAGAAATTCTGCACATGTTTTAAATCATTGAAGGTCATCGGAACGTTCTTTCCTGCAGGCTTTCAATGTTAAAACATGGATAGGTATATTGAGATCTTTAGGTAGACAAAGATACCAACATTTGCGGGTAATAAACTGCCACTATTTACCACAGACTCACATTCATTTAACATGTTAAGTCCATTGAATTTTTCTCCCCCAATTTTGAACTTTATTAAGACTAAAAAGTGCAGACTAAAGCAAAAGTAGAATTCTACAAACAGTTATAACTGTGAAATAACAACAAAAGTGCAATTTTGGGATATGATGAATAAACACAAGTCATCCAGTACACTCTGGAGGGCTGCAAGGCCATGCTTTCAAACCACCAACAAAAATGCCATTTTTTCTCAGTAGGAATCTAATTTTCATCACATTTTCAAAAGGTGCTGATCCATGTCTTGCGGGATTGTGTTACCCACAAACTATGTCTTACGGGATTGCGTTACCCGCAATCAAATATAGAAAAATCAATCAATACCAAAATGACTGAAGAAAGGAAGACCTTTGCAGGTGATCTGTTTGTCATGGTAACACCTGGCATTTGTAATGCCAATACACAGTTCTGTGACTTATTTTCAACCCATTTTTAATTTTACATTCATAAGTGAATTCATAATTTCAACCAATGAAATACTTGATATAATGCTAAACATTTTGTCCATGGTAATATCAATTGAAGGCACTGTAAACAGAGAACTAAAACATAAGAGTGCATATCCAGCAACACACAGCAGCTGCTATGAAAGGAAAACACTTATATTCACCATACAGAGCTGTACATTCCCAACAGATGAGTATTTAAACCACAGCAAAAGACCCTATAGATTATGAGTTATGGCAAATCAAAGTTTGAATACATTTTAATACATGTAAAAGTTGTTAAGTATAAAAAAGAAAAAAAAGGTCAACATCTTGAATCCCATTCTTTATATTTCTGTGTTGAATTTGAATATTATCACTGCATCAGACTTATCACCCACGTACTAGTAATTGAGGATATGATAGAGATTAAAACCCCTCTGTCATATTCAACATCAAGAAATTCATAGTTTTGTTGTTGCGATGTGACAAAATTTAAATAAATTTGCATAATTTATTGTAATAAGGCCTTAAAAATCCAAAATAATGAATTTTCAACCAATTTTGATGGATTTGTGTTTGCTATTTTTATGGATCATAGCATACTTTCTCCCAATTAAGCTAAAGTTGTTACTATACCTGTCCATAGATCTTTAAGTCTACACAAATGAAATGAAAATTCTGTTCTCCCAGCCCTGCTAGCTCTGCTGAAAGACAGACCCTTCATGGCAGGTGTTTGTAAGTGATGAGGTAACAGTTGCATAGCGGAGTACATCTTTCCATTAAAATCTTTCATGCCAGACATATTTTTGATATTTTTTCTATATTAAAATTTTTCCCTTGAGTAATAGAATCAATTCAGACTTTCTAAGAGCACTACATAAGTACATGGACCCAAGTCTTCTTTTACGAAGAAGGTAGAATTGCCTGAGCTTCTGACAGGGCTGGTATATACATATATACAGTATATGTGTGAACTTTGTAACAAATCAAATTTATTTAAATTTTCTTACACAAAGCAGATACAATTGTTTTCTTAAAGAGCAGGTACATTTTGCTATAATATTTTAAATTTCAGTATCTTAAATCTAGACTTAAACCAATTGGAGTTTGGCCGAACTTACAATTCATGTGAGTATGCACCATGGAATGACCCTTGGAAGTGTCAAATGAAAAATATCACAACTCTCTGTATTTCAGAATTAATCAATTGACAGTTAGGCTGGAGCTGTTTAAGTTTGCATCTTTAACTAATATTTGATGACAGCTAAAAACCCCACACCAATGATATGATCTGGCTCTGCCACTGAACATGCAGTTTGAACAGACAGGAGGATATGGCACTTAATGTCTGTTTAGCACAGACAAGCTTTTAAAATGAAAAAACTAATCTTTAATTGTAATTCAATCATTCCATAGTTTGTGTTGACATTTTATAGTAACATTTCATTTAAGATTCTTTCAATGGAAATTTGTAACAAAAGTTATGCCATAATCAATTGCAAATATATTACTACTTACCATAAGGTATGGCTACAATGGATCCTTATGCCTATCACCAGTGGCGGCTCTACTAGGAAGGGGAGGGGGGCATTTTTCCCCACAAGATCGCTTTGCCTCCCCCCACTTTCCTCCCAGAAAATTGTCTAATTGATAGGATTTTTCCCCATTGGACTAATTTGCCCCACACTTGCCCCCCCCCCCACATGACCAAAATCCTGGTGCTGCCATTGCTATCACTCCGCTACTTTTCAGAATAACTATGATATACTGTTTCTTCATGACTGAGTTGGCAAATGGGAGATTATAAATCCAAACTGAAAACTCATCATTTATAAATTTAAGTCCAGAGTTTGAGATTAATTTGAAAAACAAGAACAATGTTTCAGAGCAGAGATCACAATTCTCATAATTTGAAGTTTTTGAGTCACACATAAAAACTTTAAAACTATTTTGTTGATGAAGATATTTGGTGTTAGTCAAGAAATCCTAATGTTTAATCATATACATTTATATTGATATTTTATAGAATATCCTTTCTTTTACAAATGAAAGAAAAATGCCTCAAAGATTTAGGAGATATGAACTCATTTTTGAATGGCACCACAGAGATTTTGTAGTTCAAAATTTTGGTGTTCATCCATTTCTAAAGGACTTTCTGCGCCTTTTATTGGAAGCATGATTTCTAAGACAATTTTATTAGTTATAATGATGCAACACTGTCTGGAAACAATGACTTTACAAATGCTTGAAAAGCATTTCTGGGACCATATTGATACATAAATCAGACCTGCCAACCTTTAGGATCACCAAACTGTATTCTGGAACTACAAAAGTTGTATCTTTGTTAAAAAAACTGTACTCTTCAAACAAAATGTACAAAACAAGGTTTACTGTGGCTGAATAAAAATTACCATTGTACTTTCAGTTTCTCTTATTGTAAGAATCTGAATATGAATCGGTTACGTCGGCAAAATCAATCCTTCAAGAGGACATGAACGCCAACCGAGGGTAAAAAGTATGAGTAAAAAAATTTTAAAAAAGAAGAAAGAAAAAAAAATATAAAAAGAAATAAATCGTATTCTGGTGCCAAAAAACGTACAATCGTATTCTCAACATTTTCCTGTATTAAATACGGCAAAATCGTACTAGTTGGCAGGTCTGATAAATGATAAGTGGTAGCATGCTTTCTGGGATTGCTATGAATGACAAGTAAAAATATAGTACAACCTAAGAGGAACAGCTATTGAGGTAATACCTTCTATTTGAACCACATATGAACAATGACAATGAAGCAACTCCTGAGACAAGAACATTGTCAAATGCCACATTCAACAATCCTGAAAATACTGTAGAAAAGGCCAAGTGGAATTTGTAAAAAACTAACAATAAACTAAGCAATAATTAAAGGGCTCTGAAAACATGTTGAGGTAGACACATTGCTCTGTTATATTTGCAATGACTTCTCCCCCACTTGGTAAGGCAGCCTATATGATTTGATCAATAATATACACAAACAAATTTTCATCAAGTCAACTTCAAGGAGAAGTTCCAAAAGGGAGTTTTATCGCCTTGCGAGTGACCAGCCATGAATATGTCCTTCCTGTATTCACTGCCTGACAACGACATCATGATGTGGTGAGTGCACATAGTGATTTCAGTCTGGAAAACATCAATGAAAAAAGTTACATATTATCATTGAAAACTTGTTTGGAATAAATGACATTAAACATATGTTTTACTAGGATACTGTTTTCCTTCAGTCTGTTCTAGCAATACTTGACTTTATCTGGCTATATATGACTGGTTAATTATAGCTCAAATGCAGTAACTCCTAAACGGAATAAGATAGCAACATAGTTTTTTTCACCAATTTATGGGAACATTCCTTTATTCTTACATCAGACAAAGAAGTCTGATACGTACCTTCTTCACTCAGGTTAAAGATTTCTGACATAAGGGGCGAAAGGAAGGCACCCCTTAGCTTGACAGTCATTACATCATCCAAGAGATCGTCCGTTACATTGCGAACATCTGTTAACAACATCAGCAACTACAAAACAAAGGAAACCAAATTAAGAGTTTGTGTAAAACCGTCGACACAAAATGGGCAACAAAGACCTGCAGAAAAGGGAATGATTCACCTAGTAATCACAAACAACAAAATGTTGGTTAACCCTTTCTACATAGACACTGTAGATTTTTACATATTACCTTGAATTCAATTACATGCATCTTAAACAGCACACACCAGATCTTCTACACAAATACAAAGATTTGAAATGCTGTGACAACAAACTTGACCCTTAGTTTACCAAGTAGAGTGGAAGTCCGGAACTTTTATTCAATTGAAAAGCGCTGTAACAACTGACCAATTCTGGGTCATGGCTTTCCTGCCAAAATCACAAAATGAATGACTCATTACCAAAAAAACACATTTTCATCAATATTTAGAAAACTATACTTGATAATATTATACTTAATGTGTCTACAGCCATGTTTTCATAGTAAGTGAATACATTGTTAACAATGACATTGTGAAATAGTAGTCCCCATGTGGTTTTTTTATTCACCAAAATCTAATAAATACTGACACATTATCATAAAATATGTTTTTTGTCAATATCTAAATATACAGAAACTATACTTGATAATGCTACAAATATGGTGTCCACACCTGTTTTCATGGTCAGTGGGTACAACAATAGCATTCACAATGTGAAACTAATTTATAGTTCAACGCTTATACAGTACACTGAAATCACACAATTGACTTGGCATAACACCTGTAAGGTGTACTTTTTTCCCCGATAAGCAGTCCTTGCATTTTCTACATACAAATTTTGTCTTCATTTATGAAGCTCTTGACTTACATGTATATTCAAAAATCATCATCTGTCGTCCGTAGATGGAATAGTAGAAGCAGCTTTGACAAAGTGGTACCAGGTAGCTTTATCAATCATGTGCTCAAATGGATTAGTTCATATCTATCTAGAAGAACAACCAGCGTGTGTATAGATGGCGTTTTTACTCAGCGTCTTGATTTGAAGTATGGCATACCACAGGGATCAATAGTTGGTCCACAACAGTTCACCATCTATACCATTCCAATTGGCAACATCCTAAGAAAGCATAATTTGCTGTTACATATCTATGCAGATGACATTCAAGTATATACTTCTTTTTTGCCTAACAACCATAATTCCATCATGTCGACACTTTCACAAATGTCAGCATGCATTGATGAGATCAAGTCTTGGATGACTGTTAACAGGCTTAAGTTCAATGAGGAGCAGACCGAGTTCTTTGTTGCCATCTCTGATCACCTTAAGCACCTCCTGCCTCCTGTGACTCTTCGCGTTGATAGTAAGATTATCCATCCATCTGTGAGTGTGCGCAATCTCAGCATTATATTTGACACTTCCATGACTATGAATACTCAAATAACATCACTGTGCAAAAGTCTCAACTATCAGTTGCGCAATATCTCCCGAATCAGAAGATTCCTTGATATGGACACATGTCACCTTGTCGTCCGATCACTGATTCTCTCAAGGCTTGACTATGGAAATGCCCTATTGTTTGGATCCAACTCAATCGATATTCAGAGACTACAACGGATACAGAACTGGGTGGCTAAGCTTGTCTGCCGTGCTACAAAGCGATATCATGCCACACCTTACCTTAAGGAACTGCACTGGCTCCCAGTCAGGGAGAGGATAACTTTTAAGATCTTGGTCTATGTGTATAAATGCCTCCATAGTACATCACCTGGTTACCAACATCCTGCCTTTCTTCCTGCACCAGCTCTCACGCTCAAACCTTCGCTCATCACTTGACGTAACTCGCCTCATGGAACCAAACTCTTTTAAGCTGCTCAAGTCTGCATCAAATCGCACCTTTTATCATTTTGCTCCAAAAAACTGGAATGCACTCACAGTTTCCATCAGAGAATCTGACTCTTAAGGCAAATTCAAAAAGTGTTTAACCCTTACTCTCCCAGCGTCACGGTGACCGTGACGCTTACGATCCCTTTTCCAAAAAAACATTTGAGTACCTTCCCAAATCCTATAGAGCTGCAAATAAGTTCATTCAAACCAGATTGAATAGATCTGTCATAAAATGGTTATTTTGTTGGGGGGTTAGATTACATAATTTTGAGTAAAATCGTTACGAAAAAGTGCATTTTTCAAAAAAAAAAGTTAAAGAAAAAAAAAAAGAAGATTACGACGAATGTCATACATGAATATTTTTTCAATTTTTTTTTTTCAGGTAAAGTATAAAGATAGTTTTAATTGTTGGTTGCTACACGATTTTTACTTGTACTTGGTCAATGTTTGTGTTTTTTTGAAGAAAATATGCCAAAATTTGTGATTTTGGGTTATTTTTGACTTTTTTTATCAAAAATCATAAAACCGCCCAAATATTGTATTGAATTTTTAAAATCTCTACGGGTAGAGGAGAAATAGATCGTTCAGACGAACTATTACAATAACAGCTGCACCCCCTATACTTGCCTAAAAGGTCTCTGATGATGACGTCAATTTGCGTCTTTTTTTTTTTTTTTTTGTTTCTTCGCACATTCGATACAACAAAATGGCGAGATACAACGTCGAACGTGCCTTCCGACTCCTATGTTTTCTTCAGAATAATGATGATTCAGAGGTGGCGGAAGGTACTTCTGATGAAGAAGATGTACCAGAACTCGACCAGATTGAAGAAGAGGAGCATATAGAGCCTGCTGAGATGGATAGCGATCTGTTCCAAATTACGGAGTTGGTGAGTGTTTTCTTCCAAAAATAGGGAAAGTACTACATTGTAAATGTGTAGTAATAAAATAAGGCTTATAGAATTCTAATGATAAATTAGCGGGGATTTTTTGCTTGTTACGATAAACAAGTAAAAGGGACACTAAAATCACATATAAAAAAAAGGATTTAGGTCCTTTCTATAATAGCCCGGAGGAAACAAATGAAAGCTGAACCCCAATAATAACATTTCTAAATGGACTGAAATATATGTATTTCCCAATGGCAAAATTGTAAATTTAGGCCTACTGAAATATGTGTATTCCCAATTTCACAAAATCCAAGTTCCATTATTTCAGGGGCAAATCATAATTTTATGGGGAAAGTGGAGTAGGGGTCCCATGTTAGGGCAAAATACACATGTTGGGGTGCCCCAGGCCCATTTAGAGGAAAATGCTTGTATATAGGCCTAGTACCGGTACATTATTTTGATGCCCCATTTTTTTGGGACCATGATCCTTTTCCCCCCCCTCGCTATGCCACTGTTGTGGTGATGACTAGATCGATAAAACAAACATTTTGGACCCCTGTATGTACCCCGGCTTCCCGGCTGTAAAAGTCTGTCCCCACGTTACCACAAAATTGTGGGGCAGGTTAGAAACCACAATAACATGTTATGCGATAACATGTTATGCGTATGCTTGAAGAGGACGAGCCGCCCGCTACTAGAAACCACAATAACATGTTATGCGATAACATGTTATGCGCATGCTTGAAGAGGACGAGCCGCCCGCTACTCCCAACCCAAGAGGAAGAGGGACAGACCGTTGAAGATGAGCCCAGGCCCCTTTTCCAGGCCTTCCGCTGCAGTCTTGCCACCATCACCACTCAAAGAAAATCAGACTGCAGCGGAAAAAGCTGCCTTCAAAATCAGGGAGGAAGAGCGGAACGCTCGGCTGCAGGAGATACAACGGTCGAAGGTCATCCCTGCTGCCGATAAAGACTATCATCTGTGGGAAGTACTGGTGGAGAGTGACCGGGATCGACACGAGGTCTTCGGTAACTGGTTATGGTAAGACCAAACTAAAGTAAGTTGAATGAATATAGTTGCAATTTTTTTATTTATTTTTTTATTTTATTTGCAGCAACAAGGTATAGCAGAAGACTTTACAAATTTGGACCTTTTCCGCAAACATTTCTTATGAATTCCATGTGGAATGAACAGAAGTAAGTGTTTAATAGATAATCAGCATAGTCTATCAACTTAAAAGTAGCTGTGAAGCTTGTAATGGCTGAAATTGGGTCAGAAATAAACAAAAAACAGTTTCATTCATAATAAATAAGGTAAATGACCTAATTTGCATATCATTTGCATATCATTTGCATAATTTCTTATTTTATTTTTTGCAAATGATGATGTAAACATCTTGTTTTTCTGCATTCTATTAGTTTAGGACATCATAGAAGGAGAAAATGCATTTTTTTGGAAAATTTAGTGCCATACACTATTAGATAAGATTATTCACAGAATCGGGGGATAATTTTTAGGTCAAAATGTACCAAATTTTTCATATTTGCGTCATTTTTTTCTTCGGATTCCCAAAAATTCATGAATAGTATCAAATGAAAGGTCTTTCCAAGGACGATTCAGAAATTGTATCCAATTTTTTTTGCTATTTAGCCACAAGGCACAAGCGTGTCATAAAGATAGAATGTTTGGAGACCTAATATGCTAATATAATGACCTAATTTGCATATTTGAGCTCAGAAATATGCACATTTTTGGAAAGTTCAACATGTTAGCTTTCATAAAAGTCAAGCTTGTTTTGGTACAAATGGAACAGAAAGTGCTAAAAAAATCCTCTTTCCAAAAATTTCAGAAATAGCTTATTCTATTTTTGGAACCTTGGGAGAGTAAGGGTTAAAGTATTACTTGTATCCAATCTGATGTTGTTTTTCTCTACCACTGTATTTTCATATCATGTTATGCTTTATTTGTACTTTGTTGTTATTATGTTTCTCCATATGATGTAGTGGCACTTTATAAATGCCTTATATGTATGTATGTATGAGTTGCTGGATCTTGTTTGTATTGGAGTCCTGTCTTTAGCAATGATATCAGGATGCTACATTTTCCTTCTACCATGATTTAGGTGTCCACCACAAGGTTTCCAGAAGATCAAATGAGCGATCGGTTGATCAAAAATGAAATAGTGATATTTTATACCACTACCCATTCTGTGTCATTTCTAATAATATACATACATGACACAGATGATAATACCAGACATTTTTACAATAAATAAAGTAAAAACATAATGAAATCAGTCATTTTTTTCATAATTATGTTTCTTCTACATCACTGCCTTCACTATCTTTATTTTCCTCACTCCAAAACTACCCAACTCCTCCTTATCTATGGAGCTATTCACATTATCAGTGAGCAGAGCTGTGAAATACTCTGGGACTGAACATCTTGAGCACCAGTCTGGTTTAAGGCCATTTGGGGTCACCTTCCACGTGTAGTGTGTGAAACTTGAGTTGAATCAGCCTGATTCACCCATTTCTACCACATACTGAGCCCTGTGGATATGGTTGTCATATGGAGGAAGGGAAGCACAGTTGTTCTTCTTTTTAATTTAATTGATTTTTTTATTTTTCTGTTAAATTTTTATTGTAAAGTGCTTGTGAGCACACCTGGTTTAAATTGAGCACTTGAAGTATGTGTAACAACAACAACAATAATGATATCTACTTTATCCGATGTCAGAGATGGCAATGCAGTCTCATAGTAACATCTGATTCCATCCATTGAAAGGTCTTCTCTTTTCCCTTTCTAAAGAGACAAAGCATGAGGGCCGATAAGTGCGTAGGTTAAAACGGCCGTTTCATTTTGAGAGTAAAAGACATTAATATATCTTTGGTAATTACCATATCCACAGTCCATGATGATGCAAATCCCTGTCTATCTTTTAGAGAGTTCAAGCAGACTGATGAGGACGTCTGTACTGTTTGTCTGAAATGCAATGGGCTTGGTCAGATCTAAGTGTAACAATGAATACTCCATCAGGTTAATGTTGCAGGTTTTGCTCAGTCTTTGATGGATTGTGTTTGGTACTTATAAAGAACAAATTAACCAAACGTTCAACAAAAATCTCTAGCCATGGTGTCATACAATACATCCATTGTACCATGAAGATAATACCTCCATATATCAGTGGCTGTGGGGAAGACTGGTAACCAGGAGAAGAACTTCCTTTCTACCTGTATAACTTCAAGGAATTTTGTGAGAGCTGCTTGTTTAACAAAGGCCTTCCACACGCACGGTCAGCAGGAATGGCCTCGTTCAAGCTCCTCCAGAAAATAGGCCGCCCACTAATACTGATTGTCTGAATGTGTTCTTCCACGCTGACATGAAAAGAACTGTGCAGTTTAATGGATCATTTTCCACCCCATTCTCTATCAGAAATGGTATACAGCAGGGATTCATCCTTGCCCCAACCCTCATTGGCATCTTCTTTTCCATGCTGCTGTCATAGGCTTTCAACTCTTCAGATGAGAGTGTGCTCATATTAACCAGGTCCAATTGCAATCTGTTCAACCTTGCATGTTTCTGGGTGACAACAAAGGTTTGGTACTGTATGTCCTGTTATGTGAGATGCTGTTTGCTGATGACGCTGCTGGTTTCCCATCCTTGAGACAGGGCTACAATGCACCCAATGTATGCATCGGGGAGTCGGAACTACGACTCCAACTACAACATAAAGATTGTCAAAGATTTAGTTTACCTTGGTTCAACTACCTCCAACAACCTTTCCCTCAATTTATAACTCAACAGGAGGTTCGGGAAAGGCAGCGTTTGCCATGGTAGTACTATCTAAGAGAGTCTGGGGTAACAACAAGCTCACCACCAATACTAAAATCTCCGGTCCACAGAGCTTGTATTTAACACCCTACTCCATGGCAGCTATTCCTGGACAGTTTATGCTCAACAGGAGAGTCACCTAAATAAACAAGACCGCATCACCAACAGGAAGGTCCTAGGACTGGTGGGAATTCCCAGCTTAAATGCTCGGCAGTCCCAAAGAAGTCTATGTTGGCTGGGCCACATTTGTCACATGGAGGATGGGCCCATCCCGAAGGATATCTTTTACTGCCAGCTCTTATTTTTTCCAGACCGGTTGGGGGACCAATGCTGTGCTTCAGTGAAGTCTGCAAGAGGGACATGAAGTCAGCTGACATAACCACTATCACTTGGGAAGCAGTTATATCTGGTCCTGCAAAGTGGAGACACACAGTCCAGACAGGCATCAGAAAGGCGGAGACCAAGACAGAAGAGCTGTTGAGGCCGAAGAGGGACCGACAGAAAGTAAGAGCCATCTCCACAACTTCACTGCTGACAACCTTTAAGTGCAGCAACTGCTACAAAAAGTGCCTTTCAAGGATTGGACTTTACAGTCATAGCTGTCGCTGCTGAATCACCAATCAAATCAACTAACCTGGGCGGTCTGTTACAGTCTGCTCCAAAATAAAATCAATTTAGCACCTGGCATATTACTTGCAATTGTGCATCAAATTTAGATGGCACCTACTGAGCTTTGGAATCCATATTCTGCAGTTTGTGGAGGAAGAGGAATCGCCATCTAGCATAATTTGATCGTCTTAAAGCAAAGAACACATTAAGCAATGAGGGAGCGCAGAAATGTGTCCATTCATGTTACTGGGTCTAACAGCCTGCAGCAATTCTTAACTTTGACAATCAAACTTGTATTGTTACAACAATACTATTTAGAGCGCAGAGGTGCTCTTTCTAATTGGTTCCTGCACGGCCACTTACATACATTCTGGCATTTATAAGTTACGCTTTTTGTCCAAACAGTAGTTACAAAGTGCAGGTAAAGATGATGCACAAGAGTACACAATAAAATATAGCTTCTGACAACCCTTATGAGTACATCAGATACATTTTATCAAAAATTCTAAATTGTTTCGCATTATGATTGCTACCAGTGTAGTGTATTTAGTGATCTTGAAAACAACTGTGGACACCATATTTGTAGTATTATCAAGTATAGTTTTCTAATATTGATGAAAATATGTTTAATGGTATTAAATGGCATCAGTAATCATGTGATTTTGGCAGGTAAATAAACAACATGGAGAACTACTCATTATATGTCATTGTTATCATCGTAGTCACTAACCATGAAACATGGGTGTAGACACATTAATTGTAATATTATCATGTATAATTTTCCAGATATTAATGAAAATGGGTTTTTTGGTAATGAGTCATTCATTACATGATTTTGGTGGGAAAGCCATGACTAAGACCGGGCAGCAATGCATTTTTGTAATATGGCGCTTTTCACTTCAATAAAACTTCTGGGCTTCTGGTCTTAAAGATTTTCAAAACACAGATGGTGTTTTAGGTAACTTTTTAGAGGGCTTTTTCACAAATGTCTCTGAATTTTTTACTGCTATAAGTTGATATTGATTGTAAACTAAGACTAGGAACTTTAATTGATGTGCATAATTTTCAAGTCAAACATGCAAATGTTATGCAAATGGGGCCACTATTTTGTATATCTGGTGTCATAAAACTGTTATCTTTATGATATTTTGCTCTTATGGTTAATGACAATGTATTTTTTAATAGAATTTTTGAATTGTTGATAGAATTATTCTTTCAATTAATACTGCTTTGGGAATTTTTTGGAGCAGGGAAAAAAGGAATATGTAAATTTGATCATTTTGACCATTGAGATTGTTATTTTTCAAATAATGCATACACACAACACATTAAATTAATGCACACACAAAATGATTGCCCACATTTTACCTGTTGTTACATCCTTGTGCTTCTTCCCAGCTTGACTATTGGTGTATTTCATTACCTTCACATCATCCCTCCACATTTTCAAATAATTATGTTACGAAATTTGGCATGAAAAACATGCGGTGATGCCGTAAAGTTTATCACCATTTTACTTGTTTATGCACAGATATACAATGTTTAAAAATGCAGGATTAGTGTGTCACGATTAGTTTGTAGCAAAGAACAATTACAAATAATTTGTAATTTTTGCCAAATTATATTTCTAAAGATTAATTGTTGGACCACCTCATGAAGTACGAGTATCTCATATCAGAGCTATCGATTGGATATTTTACTTTTAAAGTATTTTCAATATGTCATTTTGTGATGCAAATATAACTTTTTAACAGTGTGATACCATTAATAGGCTTCAACCTTGAAACTATGGTGTATGGAGTAACAGTATCCCAAAGATCAGAGCTCTAGATTGGATAGTTGACTTTTAATAGCATCTTACAGTACAGTACAATATATCATTTTGTGATGCAAAGTATTTTTTTTTTTTGTAATGACCTTTGGGTTGATTTTGAGGTGGTCATTATCAATCTTTAGAAATATAATTTAGCAAAAATTACAAATGTTTGAAAGAATATATTTTGGTATTCTAGTTTTTAAAATATATCAGTGTTGTCTGTTGACAATAATAAAGAAAATGTTTCATTTTCAAATGAGTACCTCAGCTTGATAAATGGCTATTTTGTGAATATTTAAACCCAAGTATAACTTTTTACCTGTATGTAATATTATTAATAAGCTAAACTCCTACAAATATGTTATATGGAGTACCAGTTTCTCTAAATATCAGAGCAATAGATTGGATAGTTGTGTTTTTAATAGATCTTCAATATGTCATTTTGTGATGCAATTTCATGTAAAGTGATCAAAATAGACTTTAATTGATGTTATTTAGCAGTCCTTGTATTTGTTTAGGCACTGCAAGGCACTAAGGCTTGCTGCAGTATCTTTCTTACCTTAGCAAAGTAGCCTGGGTTGTTTGGGTGATTGCCTTGCACTAAATCCTGCAAGGCACTAGCTACGGGATGCTGCAGCTTTTCCACTTGGTCGTTTGCATCTACGTCTTTCCGATCTGAAAAAATTCAAGAAATCTTAAAATAATTTGAAGCACTCAAACAATCTTCTTTTCATTAACCTACATCATTAGTTCATCAAGTAATATTACAGCTGAATTTGCCTGTCCATCTTATCAACATCACAATTCCTGATTAACGTGCAAGTTAAATCTGTTTTTTTCTTATTGACCCTAGATTTGGTCATTACATGCGTAAGTTTGGGAGGGTAGAAACTGGAAGTTAATACCTGGGTACTTCTGCTTGTAGTAAATATTATTATATTCTACTACCACCAACAATTTCAAATGAAATTACTTCTATAATTCGCTGATGAAGTGTCAACCATGTAAATTTCCTCCCTAAACACATAATGTTGAATGACTTTAGCAAAATAATTTATTGGTATTTTCTAGCACTCCAAGGTGTGTGCTGTTAGTATCTGTCATATACAGTAAAGGTTGATTGAATGTTTTACCTTCTATATCATTATAATTTCCGGTTCATTTGATTATGTCCCACAATTGTATGAACATTCATTTTATTATGTAAAATTGACTTACTTCGTTTGAAGTATTCGAACAGAATAAAAGGATTTTACATTTGGTTGTATCATTTTGACCCAGCAGTAGAAAATAGTTTGTATTGGGTGTGAACTTGAAGGAAAGTCAAGAGTCAATTTTAATGCTGTAATGAGTGGCAACAGACATGTAAAAATTCACAGAATCTTATTTCAAAACTTCTTCTTCAACCTCAAATGGATATGAATATATAATTTGCTTGAAAACATAACACAAAATTGGTAAAAAAAGTAAATTCAAAACTGTTGCATTCTTGTGTATGCTATAAATGGTGATTTGCATAGCCTGTTGGGTGGGCATATTTTAAATTATTGACAGATATTACAGTGTAACGTTAAAGACAATTGTGACAAACATATTCTACCAATGCCCGAAAAGACTGACTCTTGAGTAAAGTAAAAAAACAAAAACAAATGTAAGAAATTGCTAACAGTACAGTGCATAACACACATCTACGGCTACATGAACGGTTAAATTGACCTTGTTCCTGTGAGTGGGGATGTTAGAATCATTATTGAACAAATTTCTCATAAAGAATAACCTTCTAGGATTCTGTATGTCTGCTAGGTTTAGGATTTTTACTTTGAAGGCCTGCGTGGGCATGTTTAGGCCATCAAACTGAATTTATTAGGAAATTTCTTTTTGAAAATAGTAAAGTTTCTAAGGTCAGCTTCTGTTCTGAAATGGATTTGGCAGCCTCATTCCTAAAACTTCATATCAATTTACTGCATATTTTGTTCTTATTTTAATGTATGAACAATCAGTATTGCACTCAACCTTTAAAAGCCAACTGACAAAACTTTGGCTGCAGAGTGCACACATCTTTAATTGTATCTTAATTGCTTATTTCAAGATGAAAAAGTTTCTATATTTTTGAAGAGTCAGAGAGAGAAGGTAAAGGCATGATTCTGTTGACTGTTGGTTCACTTTATCGGGTGCACACTGAAAACAAGTCATATGTGACCTATGTGTGCTTTCCCTGGCATATGCTTAGAAAAAGTTAAAAATACTTACAAAGTGCTTTTAATGAGCGATGAATATTTATGCAAGGATCACTCTCTCTTTTTAAAGGCAACACTGAAGCACCAAATTTGCACTATCTGAAAATCATACCAATTTACCCTATTCTTGCCTCACACCTCCACCATGCAAGAAACACATTAATTTTATCCATGCATCAACTTACCAGGTGAAAATATAGAAACTGCACAGAGAAGGTACATCTCTGTTTTGTTTGGTCTCAGTTTTTGAATCTTTGAAGCAATGTCCTCTATACTTTTTAATACTTTTACCAATCCTGCAGACTTCATCATATCAATACTCCATATTTCATCTGGAAAAAGTTCACTTTCAAAAGATCTGTTTTCTAAGTTATATAATGGACAGCTGCTAAGTATCATGTACTCCACGTACGCCCCCTTGATTAAAGCTGTTTGATCCACTGAAGTTAAAGTTTGAAAACCTGGTAGACGTTTTGCAAATGCGATCATGTGCTTTAGAAAACTAAGGAAAATATCTAATGCACGAAATATCAAATTTTCTGACACTCCAGATATAGCTAGAGTGTCCATGTCTACATCTAAATTCAAAGCTGATAAACTTCTTGTCTCTGAAACACCTTGAGGTGTTGCTGCACCGTGTGATGCAGCTGATGTTTCAGTTGGGTCCTGCAGTAAGGATGATGTTGAAGGTGAGGACATACTTGCAGCTGATGATGGGTTGAATGTATTTTCTGGTATGCCCTTGGTTGCAATGACACATGATGGACTGCCTCCACATGGGTTTAATTTTCCCTGCATAACAGAAGAACAGGTGTTCCGAGTTAATTAATTAACAAGACACAGCAAATGATACAAATCCCCTTGCCAATGGAAAACACACATATTACTAACGACCCTTACCCCTTCACCTCACTCCTCAATATTACCAAGTTACAACTACTTTCCACCTACACAACTATACTTCTCCCTCATCTACCCCACGTTTCCTCACTATCCAACAAAATACCCACCCTCCACTAACCTACTGAGCACACTCTAACCAAAGTACACCCCACCCATCATCCCAACCTACCCACCTTCTCTCCCTCCATTTCACACCAGCTCACTACTTCCTTCTTTCTGGTTTAACCATACATCAAAATAAAATGACAACCCCCTTAACTTTAATTTCCTAAACCCCTTAAAACACATTCAACATGAGTTCCAAAAGAAATAACCATTGTTTCCCTGCAGTAAGTCAACCATTTGTACTAGGATAAAATAGGATTTTTACTAGGTTAAAACATTTTGCTTGAGCCACTCTGTTTGTATGTTACATGTACATACATGTACAGTCTTTTTTATTTCCCTCATAAATCTCTAGTCATTCTATCAATTTTTTAACTAGCCCAATGGTTTGGCTTGGTTTGGTTTGTTGATGTTTAACGGCACCGTGACAGCCAGATTCAAATGTGCCAAGAGGGTGTTAAAAACTAAGGTGCTTGACTTAGGCCAGAGAGGAAAGAGAGGTGAGATAGAGGTAAGGAGGGAGAGAAGGTGGATGAGGGAAAGAAGTTAAGGTAATAAAAGGAAGGTAAGGCAGAGAAGGGAAGGAAAGTTTAGATCAGGTGGAATAAATTGCTGTTGCGGAGAAAGGTGATAAAGTTGCAGGTAGGATTGTTCTTAAAAAGATCAGAAATTGAGATGGAGGGGGAGAGGCGTGATCTGGAGTTCAGGTATAATGGACAGGTTAAGATGATATGCTTGGTAGAGAGATCGGTGTTGTAAGTAGGGCAGGGGAGCCGGAAAGTAGGTGAGAGTGGGTGAGAAAGGTGTGGCCAAGGTGGATGCGGGTGATAACATCCTCCCTGCAGTTGCAACTGTGCAGGGGGATGTTGGTCCCGACTTTGGGTTTGATGGTGTGAAGTTTGTTACTGGTCTCCAGGAGTCTTGCCAGGTATTACTGAGATAGCTGGAAGTGAAGAAATGGAGGTCTGAGTGTGGGATAGGAAAGGAGAGATGTGATTCGACAGAGAGTTGTTGGCGGCTCTGTCAGCTCTCTCTTTGCTAAGAATGCTGACGTGGCTGTGGATCTAAAAAAAGATTATTTTTTCCCTTAAGAGGAAAGACCATAAAGTTTATTGAGGATTTATAGGATGAGAGGATTGGGCCAGAGCATGTTGAGGATGCCAGTGAGAACGGATTTAGAGTCGGAAAAGATGACAAAGCGGGAGCGGAAGGAGAGTTCAACAACGTTTAAAGCCAGGATGATAGCCTTTTTTTCAGCAGAGTAGATAGACGCTCCATCGGGCAACCTTGAGGAGAGAGTGAGGCTGGGACAGGCGGCAGCAGAGGAGCCTTCCCCTGTGGAGCTGTTGGTGAAGAGAAAAGAGAAGTCGTGAAAATGTCTACTGAGTTGGCAGTATTTGGAGCAAAAGAAGCTGGGTTTGGAGAGCTTTTGTGTAGGAGGAAAGGCCAAGGAAAACCTTGGGGGATTGATAACCCAGGTGGGCGTGGGAGGGATAGTGTGCCTGGCAATCAAAAAAATGTTGATGTTGGTTTTGGTGATGTAAGAGTGCATCCTGGATCTTAAAAGGTAGGGGATGCATTTGTTGAGGTTGAAGAGGTGTGAAGGAGGGAGAACGAATCGAATGAAAGCAAGGATTCTGCTGTTCGGTGAGGGTACAAAGAGCGAAGGAGGGCCGGTCCTGGTGCACCTGAGATCAAAGAGGAGTTCATTGGCCTCTACGTGGAAACTGGTGATGGGGTGGTGTGGGTAGCGCCAAGGCAGAGCCCTAGGGCAGTGTTTCCAGTAGCCTTGAGGTGCCTCACTTAAAGTTTGCGGGCGGAGGAGTAGACAAAACTGCCATAGTCCAGCTTGGACCTGGCGATATAAGGTGAGCAGGAATGAGATGATTCTCCTGAGGAGATTGAGGATTTTGTGACAGTTGGATTTGAGGGTGTTGATGTGGGGGAGATAGGAGAGCTCAGAATCGAGAGTGAATCTGAGGAAGCGAGAACTGTCTTTACTGGGGATAATGGAATCTTTGAGATGGAGGCTGGGGTGACGAAAGAAGGAGTTGCTGTTGTTGAAGTGGATGAGAACAGTTTTGTTTTTTGAAAAGTTGCAGCCGTTGGAGTCGCCCAGTGAGCTAAGTTGTCCAGGCAGTGTTGAAGGTTATTTTGGAGAGCTTGGAAGCATGGGGAGGACAAGAAGATAGCAAAATTGTCGACATATGAGAGAGCACTTGATGTTGGGGGGGGGGGGGGCAGGGGGAGGTAAGGGAGGAGGGCCTCGGTGATGCTGTTGATTTTGAGGATGAAGAGAGTTAGGGAGAGGATACTGCTTTGGGGGACACCCAGGTGTTGGGTGTAATATAATAATATAATTATTTAATATAGTGTGTTTGGTTTATGTATATTCAAAAATGCTTTACAACAAATAAGAAACTAGAATAACATGAATAAAAGATACACTTAATGCCCAGCCAAAGAAATCAACACTTTAAATACAACTTAAATAAATGGGTTTTCAGCACTTTTAGAAATTTTATGTGATTATCAATATTGCGTATATCACTAGGAAGTTGAATCCACCAAAGAGGCCCCATCCGTGCAAATGCCCTCCCCCCAAGTGTTGTGTGTTTTATGGTTGGAACATTGAGCCAGAATGATGAATGATTGCGGAGGTTCTGTGTAGGTCTTTTACAAACAATGAGCTCCCTGAGATACTGGGGTGCTTTACTATGGATGCACTTAAGGACTTGAACTAAAACTTCGTACTAGATACGCATGTTAACAGGGAGCCAATGAAGGAAGTATAAGATAGGTGTGACATGATCATATTTCTGGGGTTTTTTTTAATGAGATTAGATGGAATACCAGCAAGGAAGGAGTTGCAATAGTCAATATGAGTATATACAAGTGAATGAACAAGTGATAGAGTTGATTCTTCAGTTAATATGGACCTGATTCTGTCCAATGTTGTAAAGATTGTGAAACGCTGATTTACATTTCTTAAAAGCATGTAATTTCATATTCAGATTGCAATCGAGCCATACTCCCAGGTCACGAAGACAGTTAACAGCCATTATAGGACGACCACTAAGCCGAACTATTTCAATCTTTAGTTTCTTTAGTTGTTAAAGGGTACCAAAAAGTCTTATCATTATTCATTTTCAACTTATACCTTATCATCCAATTTTGTACATCAGCAATACACCTTTCCATTTGGTCGATAGCTAATGCTTCAGACATCTCATCAATTATCTTAAAGCTAAGCATTAATCTATGGTCATCCGCATACCCAGCAGCCGTTGGTGCATGCTTCTTGACAATGTCAAAAATAAATGCAGCATAGAGTTTGTTTGATGAGGTCTTAACGGCACCACGACAACGAAGGTCAAATTGTGCCTGAGAGGTCAGATCATTTTAGAGGTAGTAAGGAAAGAGACCAGGGGAAGAATGAGAGAAATTCAAGAACAAAAGCCAGAAAGCTGTGATCGAGAGAGGAGGTGCATGGGAAAAACTAAAAACAGAGTAGAGAGGGGGTGGAAGAGGAGGATTAAATATGGTTGTAGAGGGATGCATGCTGAAGGAAGGAGACTATTTTATCTGGAGGATTTTTTTGGAAGAACTCAGCAATTGAGTTGTGGGGAGCGAGAGAAGCTCTGGGAAGGTTGTACAGGGGGCAAGCAAGGAGAACGTGTTGGATTGTAAGGATGCAGTGGCAATTGTTACAGAGGGTTGGGGGAACCAATAAGGAGGTGGGAGTGAGTGAGGTGGGTGTGACCAATTCTAAGGCGGGTAATATGAGCGTTGTCGATACAAGAAAGGTTGTTGATGGTGGATTTGATCGGGATTGTGGGCTGGATAACATGGAGTTTGTTATCAATTTGGAAGTTCCATAAGGTTTGCCAGCGGTCACGAACAAGAGAAGCGATAAGCGGTTTGATGTCAGAGAGGGTTTTGGGAAAAGGGAAGGGGAGGAGGTTAAGGGCAAGCTTAGCGGCTGTATCAGCCCTGTCATTGCCAGGGATGCCAACATGGCTGGGTATCCAGAAGAAAAGAACACTTTTCCTGCAGAGGGTGGGAGAAAAGAGTTTCGGAGGAGGAGGTGGCAGGTGAGGTTATCCCATTTAAGATTGAGTAATGAAGTAAGAACAGCCTTAGAGTCAGAAAATGGCAAAGTGACTAAGAGGAGAGTACTCAATAAAGTTGAGGGCGAGGAGAATGGCCTTAGCCTCGGCTGAAAAGATGGATGAGTGGTCAGGAAGTCTGCTACTGAGGGTGATGTCTTGGATGATGGCAGCAGCAGCTGTCTTGTTGCCTTCCTTGGAGCCATCAGTATAGATAGAGGTGTAATTTGAGAGTTGGTCTTTGATTTGGTTGTGGAGATTGATGAAGAGATTAGGGTGAGTTTGAGTTTTGTTATAAGTGGAGAGGTCTAGGTGGACAGAAGGAAGGGGGTGGCCCAAGGCGGAAAAGTGGGCCAGGAATAGGTGCCGAGAGTGGCGGGTTGATGCCAAGTTGAAAGAGGTCTGATTTAATGCGTAAGCTGAAGGGGGCGATAGGGTTTTAGTCCTATCAAAGAGGGAGGAGAAATTGGGGTACCTAATGAGGTTGTAAACAGGGTTCTGAGTGTTGGTGAGGACCCTAAAAGCATAGGAGAGGCTAAGCTTTTTACATCTAAGTAGAAAGGGGGTTCGTTGGCTTCAACATGAAGGCTAGTGATTGGGGAGGTCCTGTAGGCTCCTAGACAAAGCCTGAGGGCTTCATTTTGGATGGTGTTAATGTGGTTGAGGTATGAGTTGTGAGCGACACAGTAAACAATATTGCCATAGTCAAGCTTGCACGAATGGTGAGCCTGAAAATTTTGAGGAGAGCATAGCGGTTCGCTCCCCAAGTAGTGTTGGAGAGCAGTCGGAGGAGGTTGAGGGAGCTATTGCATTTTAGTTTCAGGTTGGTGATGTGTGGCTTGTAGGTGAGCTTGGGGTCTAGAGTTAGACCAAGGAACTTTGTGTTTTCAACTTTAGGGATGCGATTCCCATTGAGCACAAAGTTCGGGTTGGGGTGGAGGTTGTTGAAATGACAAAAGTGCATGCAGACTGTCTTGTCTTTGGAGAATCTAAAACCGTTATTGTTGCTCCAGACTTGCAGCTGATTGAGGCTGGTTTGAAGCCTATTTTCAACAATAGGAAAGCTAGGGAGGAGTAGAAGATGGTGAAGTCATCCACGTAGAGGCATGCGTTTGATGCTGGGGCCAAGGTCATTCCCGATGTCATTAATGCTCAGGTTGAAGAGAGTGGGGAGAGGATGCTGCCTTGGGGACGCCCTCTTCTTGGGGTGCGGCTTGGAGGGGTGTGGCCAATACTGAACTTGGAACTGCCTGGGTGAGAGGAAGTTTTGAATAAAGATGGGGAGGTGGCCTCTGAGGCCAATGGTGTGAAGTTTCGGGTAATGCCGTATTTCCAAGTAGTGTCAAAGCTTTCTCGAGGTCAAAAATATGGCAATGAGGTGTTCCTTTTTGCAAAGGATTCCCGGATAGCGGTGTCGAGCGTAATTAACTGGTCTAGGGTATTGCGACGTTTTGGAAGCCGCTTTGGTGAGGAGAGAGGATTCTGTTGGTCTCGAGGAACCAGTTTAGTCTCTGATTAATGATCTTTTCCATAATTTTACAGAGACAGCAAGTAAGGGCGATGGGTCGGTAGCTGGTGGGTCGGTGCTATCCTTCCCGGTTTAAGGGCGGGATGACAATAGCTGTTCTCCAGATAGGGGAAAGGAGTGAGGACCAAATGTGGTTGAAGATGGTGAGTAGGGTAGTGGTGGCTTTGATGGGGAGGTGTTTCAGAAACTGATAGGGGATGTTATCTGGGCCCTTGGAGGTGCAGCCAGCGTCGCTGATGGCTTGGTTTAATTCAGAAAGGGTGAGAGGGGTGTTGTAGCTTTCGGAGTTGTCAGAGGGAAAAGTGATTCTCCGGGCTTCATCGCAAGCTTTTTTGATTTTGAAAGCATTGGAGTAGTTGGTCGAGGCCGAGATGTTGCTGAAAGAGGCGGCGAGGTGGTCAACGATGTCTTAGTGAAAAGGATAAGGTCCACAGCATGACCCCTGTGGAACAGAAAAGTTGATTGATGTTTCGTCACATAATTGGTCTTTTATAATGACTTTTTATTTGCTGTCTGAAAGGTGAGACTTGAACCATTCAAGTGCTATGTCTTTTATTCCAAAATGTGATTTAAGCACTGAGAGCATGATAATGTGATTTACCACGTCGAAAGCGGTAATCAGATCTAAGATCACAACTAAAGATATCATTTGCTTATCCATTGCCATCAAGAGAGAAGAGCTGCCTCAGTACTGTGGTTGGCTCTGCGTACCTTTGAGAGTAGGTGTTACTGATACGTACCCTGAAATGGCAGGTATGGAGAAAGTTCTGGACAAAGGTGGGGAGGGGGCCAGAGGAGTGTAGGTCTTTGAAGATACCGTACCACCAGGTGGTGTCAAAGGCCTTTTCGAGGTCGAAGAAGATGGGAGATGGCATGGTGATTTCTAAAGAAGGCTTCACGTACATAAGTGTCAAATTTGAGGACATGGTCCAGGCAGTTTCGGTTTCTTCGAAACCATTTTGAGAGGGGGATAGGATTGAGTTGTTCTCAAGGTACCAGCAGAGCCTGTAGTTGACCATACGTTCAATAATCTTGCAGAGGCAGGAAATGGTCTTTGTTAGGCTTTGGGATGGGAGTGATGATGTCCTCTGTCCAAGTAATGGGGAAAGATTTGGAGGACCATAGGTGGTTATAAATCTTAAGGAGGATGTCAAGGTAAGTCCTGGGGAGGTTTTTGAAGAGATAATAGAGAATGCCATCTGGGCCTTGGAGGACCCAGATTTTTTGAGGGCGGAGGAGAGCTCAGAGTAGGTGAAAGGAAGGTTGTAGTTTTCCTAATTGTTTGACTGGAAGATGAGAAGGTTCTTTTCAGCCTTAATTTTTCAGTTACGGAAGGAGTGGGAAAACTCATTTGAGAGGGTTTTGGCAAAAGTGGATGCTAAGTAGTCGGAGATGTCTTTGAGGTCGGTAATTTTTGTATTGTTATGCTTATGGATCATGTTCCAGACCTTGGTTTGGAGATCCAAGAATGAAACATAGGTTTCCCAGAAGATCTTTGTGCTGAATTTGATGGTCTTCCTGGCCTTGGCTCTGAGAATGCAAAAGTTATGCAGGTTTTGGGGAGAGGGGTGGGTTTTGAAGAGATGGAGGGCTTTGTTCTTGAAAGAGATTTGCTTTTTTGCAGTCAGTGGTGAACCAGGGCTTCAAGTTCTGTGGGGTGAAGGTGGAAGTGGGGATAGAGAAGTTGGCGACTTCCAGGATCTTGGAAGTGAAGAGAGAGATGGAATTGTTGGAGAGTAGGATGTCATTGGTGATGGAGATATTACAAAGAGTGGAATAGAGACCCCAGTCTGCGTGCTGAAATCTCCAGGTTTTAGGGAAAGGGTGTGTCGAAGGGGGAAGGGTGGAGATGAGGATGGGAAAATGGTCGCTCCCACAGAGCGAAGGGTGAACTCTTCAGTCTGAGAAATCAACAAAGATGGAGAGGGATGCAGATGGAGAGGCCGAAGCTGGTAAAAGTGCCAGTACCTGGGTGTAAATAGGTGGAGAAGCCATCATTGAGAAGGCAGAGGTTGTGGTGAATCAGGAGGTTTTCGATGTGTATTCCTATGACAGTCGAGGAAGAGGAGCACCATAGGGGGTTATGAGCAATGAAGTTTCCTGTTAGGATGAAGGTTTAGGGAGTTGGGAGATAAAGTCATCGAAGTCAAAGAGGGGAAGGGAGGGGGGGATGTAAAGGTTACAGAAAGTGATGGTTTTGTGTAAGGTCATGAGACGGCATGTGGCTTGGAGGTTGGATTAGATGGGGATGGGGATTGAAGGGATATGTCATTTCTGACGTAAATGGAAGAGCTGCCAGAGGCTCTTTTGGGAGATGAAATGGGATCCTGTGTACCCCAGAATGGGGGCAGTGTTGAGAGAGGATAGGAAGGTTTCTAAAGGCAGATAATGCTCTGGTTAAATGTGAAGATCAGAAGTTTAAGTTCTTCAAAGTTGGCGGAGAGACCATGACAATTTCATTGTATGTCTGCCATTTAAGAGTAGTTTGGAGGAAGAGGCCCTGTTCAGGGGCCTGAGTCCGGTGGGGGCTGTCCGACCTTCCATGTCTTAGAAAGGGTTGTGATCTATGAAATGGAGGGTTATAGAGGAAGTAAGTGTGATTGGGGATCCATCCCTCACATCGATGACTTGGGGGAGTTGGTGTTGGTTGGATGGTGTACCAAGTTGGGAAGATTTGGTTTTTGTTGGTAGGTAGTGGGGGTTCTGTTAGTGTTGGGCTGGGTTTTTTGGCCTGAATGGTGAGTGTTAGAAGGTAAGATTGATGAAGGTTGAGGCAGTTTATGGTGGTTGACAGGGGTCTGTGGAAAGGAGGGGGTTGCTGGAGGGGGTGAAGAGGGCTTTGGTGGTGGAAGTGGGTGATGACTTAGGGAAAGATGAGGGTGTTGGGGTTGAGCTGGTTTGGGTATATGATTTGGGTCTAGGATTTTTCTGGCTTCAGGTTATGAATTTTGAAGGGTTTAATCTTGGAGACCTTCTTCTACCTGAGTCACTTGGAGCAGGAGTTGGAGGAAGTGGGTGATTTCCAGAGCAGTTGGGTTCATGTTTGCAGCTTGTGTGATCTTGGGAGGGGGAGCATACGCGGCACAGTGGGATTGGGCGCAACATTTTTTTGTTTCCGAGGCCGAATCTCTGGCAGTTGTGGCATCTGGGAGGGGGTTGGGGGTTGGAGGGGGGTATGTAAGAGGAGACAGGGAAGTGGAGGTAACCAATGTGGATGGTGGGAAGAGGGGTGGTGGGGGAGTTGAATGTGAAGAAATAGGTGCTAGTTTGGATGGTGGTATTGATGCGGGAGAGAGAAAGTTGGCAGACGCCAGTGACGCCCTGTGACTTAAGTTCAATCTTGATTGCCCAGAGGGTGGTTCCTTGGAGATCGGGGCAAGTGATGGCCCCTTGGAGTGGAGAAATTGAGGTTCTGGTGCGAGGTGGGGGTGATGCTGATACCGCTATTTGCAAGGGTAGTGGAGGCAAGGAGGAGTTTACATTGGGTTGAGGTTGAGCATTTAAGGTCTCCGGACTTTAGGCATTTTATATGGTCAGGGGTGCCAATGAGACAATGCAGGGCCTTGGTGAGGGAAAAAGGGGAGAGGTTTTTGAGACCTGGGTCACCGGTGGGGGAAAGGGGAAAGACTATGATGAACTTTGGCCATAGTGGGAGAGGTGGGGTGGTTCAGAGTTGAAGGAGAGGAGAGGTGGGGTGGGGAGGGGGATGAAGAGGCTGGGGGCAAACAGGCAGGGGGAGAGAAAGGTCGTTTGAAGTGTTTCTGAGCAGGTACTAAGGTTTGAGGGAAAAATCTATCTGACGTCTCCATGATGATGGAAACAAAAGGGAAGTTGAGGGTAAAAAATAAGTTACAGAAGACAAAAAAATAAGGGGGTGAAAAAGGAGGTAGCAGGGAAGGATGAGAAAGAAGGTTACAAAGTGGAGAAATCGGGTGAAATGTGAGGTGGATGGAGGTGAGGAGACGCCCAGGAGCTGCCCGCAAAGAAAATCAGAAAGGTCTCACCAAAAATCCAATGGAAAATTCAGGAAATCCAAGTCACAGATATAAGGAGATCCTCAGAAAAGCATAAATGAACGGAATATTTGAAAAAAATGTGCATGGAAAAGGTTAATTTGAGCAAAAAAATGTGCACTGCTGTGTTGCATTACATCTTGTCACGTTGATGTTCAGTGGTGAAGACTAGCCCGATACCTAAATTTCACTAGCCTGACAACCATTCTATCTAACCTTTGACTTATGAGCACTGATCCTGATGTGAGGCTTGATTATTATCATTGTTCTTTTGAAGCAGGTTAAATCAGCATTCCAGAATCTGGTAGCTGCTATTTTAATCCCAGGAACTGTAATTAAGCTTGGGCTGGCAGCAGCTCAGGTACAAATTATGTGCTCATCATTAAGAATTTTTGGCCCTTAGACCTCTCCAACCCGACACCCCGGATTTTCTCAAAATCAGGGGTAATCCACACCATTCAACCCGAGAGACTCTTCACACTTCATTGACTAGCATTCAGCTATTGTTACACCATACACAACACAGGGGTAATCTATACCTTTTTATCTGATAACATCTTCATAGTCTATTCACAGTTCACTTGTTAGCAACCATAGGTCAATAAGTCATTCATCTTATGTAGCTTGCTACACAACTGCTGTTCAGTGATATGAATCAGATTAGTCCTTGGCAGAGCCTAAATAAAAAATAAAAATTATATGCCTGGGAGGACTTTGTGCAAAACACAAGAAAGATTGATGGACCATTCTTCATAAGGATAGTTATTTCATCATGTGTTTTCAGCTACCAAGGCGTGTTCTATCTGGGAGTTGTACCAAACCAAGTGCACTTGACCTGTTGCATTTATTGTAGCTGCACTTGGGGGAGGAGCAATCGATGAACCTCCTTATCTAATGAATGTACAGTTCAAGTACATTACATCAGGGGGAAGTGTATGAAAGGACTGGACCCATACAAATTATATTGTGTGTAACATGGAGCCTATTAGAGCAGGGTAATCAAATCAACCACACCATGCATAATACTCAAAATTTAAAGATGCTTAAGTATGTTTATTACATGGTGTACAGTCAATTGTCTTGTATCAAATTTGCAATTTCCAAGAAGGATAATATAGCACAGTTTTTGTTTTGTTATTTGGCTACCAAAGTTATACTTAAATCACAACTTTGGCAATGCATTTTGATGTCTTTTACAAGGCTTGGCAGGCAGTAAAGATTCTATATCCCCATATCATAGGAGAGGGGATAACTTATGTAACACATGCTTTTTGACCATGCTAGACAACCACATACAAGGGCGGATCTAGAAGGAGGCAGGGGGGCAGGGAACCTCCTCCTTAATATCCATCAATGTTTTTATTTATTATTATCCTTTTTTTTTTAGCACTGGTACAAATGTTGTTGTGGCCAGACTTGACCTCCACCCTCCCAATACTTGCCAATAATAAACCTGAAATATGTTTGCCAGCCTATAGTATATTATTGGTGTTGGTGATTGTCCCTCTGGCGAATAGTCAGGAAAACTGCTACTCATGTGGTGACAATTAACAGGAAAATGTTGTTTTATTCTAGAAAAAGACAAAAATATTTTTCACTAAGATGTTGGCTGCTAGCTGCAAAACATGGAAGAGTCCAATTTCCAGACCATTGTTAAGAGCTATTGTGCTATAAAGCTTATTATCTGAGCTCATGCTATTTTTTCTTCAAATGAAACCACATGTCCTCAATTAGTACAAATCATCACTGAAAAACTGTCCAACATTTTTAGACATTTTGTGGCCTCAAAAACATGTATCTTGAAAGCTCCCCGGGAACCCCTAACAGGGCTTCACCTCTGACCTCTACGCGTGGGCAATGTCACTGATGTCTCAGACCCAGGATGACCAATAACCTTCAAATTCGCCTCCTGCCACCCCATAAAAAACTTTTCTGGATCTGCCCTTGATCACATTTATATCCGGTCTGGCTTAACCTTTACTCTACCAAGCAGCAATAGTATCACAGTTTTCAAACCACTTTTTCTAAAAATAAAATCGGGACTTTACAAAAGTACTTTCGGAGTAATCTTTGTATCATCTTAAAGTACTCAGATATTTCTTTCATAAAAAGTATTTTTTTTTTTTAGTGGTCATATCACAGAATTTTGAGAAAAAGTACCTTGAAAAAGGGTAAAACTAAAAAATTGCTAATTTTTTTATAAAAAATGTTTTTTTCTTTCTTTTAAATCTCACATTAACTTCAAGATCACATTTTTGCTTCAAAATCAAAAATGCAAGTCCCAAGACATGATGGTATTGGTTTCTGATCTAAATCTTATAATCCCTACCTGCAATCTTTTGTTCTGAAAAATTTCTTTAAAATTTCTTTCATTTTTGAGCTGTTTTGAATCGCACGTGCCTCGTTGAACTGCCGTTTAAAAGTGCTTGCAATTTCCTTTCATTTGATAAATAAATAATGGCATACCCCCTCTATTTAGAACCTTTCCTATAAGAATTATATTTCACATCTTCAATTTAAACAATTACGTGGTGCAGAGGGAATGTACACGGCTAGCACGTGAGCGCTCCAGGTTCGAGTTTCACAGTGACCACTGCGTAGTTATTTTTCTGCTGCAGCTTTTAGGGGTCTTTTGACTATAAACATTTTTGGTGTTTTTTTCTTTCCTTTCTTTCTAAAAATAATAGATAAGCATCATTGGAAAGGCAATTTCATAAAGATTCTAAATATGTAAGACAAATCTTTGTCTTCAACATTGACAAGAAGTTATACTTCTGCAAAGATTGGCCATTTGTTGACCAATTTTAGCCGAAAATTGTTTAATTTGCATATTTTTGTCCAATATTTCCTAATTTGGCTTTCATTACTCAAAAGATAAATATCTTAGCCTCTATTCCAACCAACCGTGTAACAAAAGAAAATGAAAGGAAAGTTGTCAAAAATGTATATGAAAAAAAAGTTATGAAAATTGGGCTTGCTTTTTTCAAAGCCCTGGTAAAGTAAGGGTTAACTGCCTTTAAGAATGTTCCTGTATTATGTCATCATGAATTTCAACCGTTAACAATCTTACCATGGAACTTGGTGGTAAAGAAGCTGCAGCAGCCTCATAGGCATCTCTTATGCTTTTTGCAAACTTTAAATTGTTTTCCGATGGTGAAGTGACTTCAATAGAGACAGGAGGGGTTTCAATGACACGCTTTTCCTCACCAGAACTTACTGCAGCTGTTTTTTTTGCGACTGGTTTTCTTGTTTTTATTCTTTCTTTGTCCCATAACCCTATTGAATGAAAAGAAAAAAAGTAGGCATATTAGTAAGGGTCCATGGATTAGCCAGTTTTCCCTACCATCAATTAGCCATGGTTAATGCACTAGGGATTTCTTCACTCCATTATCTCCTAGAAAATGGACGAGAAGGAAAGATGTCCATGAACCCTGTTGTTTTATATCTTACATATTTGAAATTGGAGAAGCAAAGAAGAACCAAAAACCAAAGTTTTAAGATTTCGACGTGGAATATGAGATTGAAGTTTGAACTATCATATAATAAATAATATAACACAATAAGCTCAACGTTACAATGACAACCAAATAACTTTAGTTCTCACAAGAATGAAATTTCACAATTAATCAAATTCTTATCCAGTTAACATGTATTCACTTGCTAACAATGTAAATATTTCAAATATGAAACAAAACAGACATATGAATGTTAAAATATGAACATTTTAACATTAAGCCCCACCTACTTATTGTATGTATAGTTCTTGAGATATTGTGTTTACAAGCTCTTTTCAACAAAATCATGTTAAGCCCCACCCACTATGCATATTAATGAAAGTCAACAATTTTTGTACCATGTACACTAGCTCACAACAAAATTACACTAAATATAAAAACAGGCATGTGGTTATTTAAATATGAACATTTTAAGATTTTAACATTAAGTCCCGCCTACTCATTAATATGAACCACATCGACACCAAAAACCACTTGCACACTAATTTCCTGACCCTAAATCACTGGCCAAAAAAAAAAAAATGCACATCAAAAAATTGCGAGACCCATTACCTGTAACGTCACTATTTCTGCCTGATAATTCTACTACAATTGTTGACAAATTGACAAATTTCAATGAGCAATTCAGCATATAAAACACAAGAGCTTTTACAAACTCTATATATAATGCACACCTTCAGATTGTTACCTCCCCCCTTCCCCCCCCCCCCCCATCAAAAAAAGAAAAAAATCCTGGCTTAATTATGCCAGTGTCTACTTTCTTTCATGTCCCATAGCTTTCTGGAATTCGCCCCTTGAAAATATACTACGCGATTTGGCTTCAATTTTGACACATTTCATATCTCTAAAATGCATAATATCTCAGAGCTTCCAGGAGATTCCCCTGGAACCCCACCGGGGCTCCCCTGGACCCCTGGTGGGCCCCTGGCTATGCTCAAAGCAATTACGGCAACATACTTTGGGTTACCCCCATCAAAAACACCTCATGTCGCTCATGGTTGCCTCCCTCCCCCAAACAAAAATCCTGGCTATGTCAGAGCCCTAACTGACCCTAGAACCTAACCCTAAATTTAAAACAATCAAAATTTGGGAAACGAGTGTTTTTAGACCACAGAGTACAAAATAAGCCTATTTGCGACAATAAAATTATGCTTAGAAATGGTAACAAAAACTTTGGGCAACACCAAAATTGTCACCCAAAGTACATGTAAGTGTCACCTAAAGTCATATATTTCTTTTCTAGTAAACTTTGCCTAAAATAGGCTTATGCCATAGCATACATATACAAATGCTATCATAAACGCATAGGTTCCGGATGCTGATCCTATTGGAATCAAAGAGCAGAAGTTACCACCGAAACTAACTGAGATCATCAACTGCTCTAAGAAAGAGTTGAATAACATTCTATGATTAAATTCACATTCATGACCATACACATGAGTTTTCCAAGTGGCTATGCACAAAAACACTCACATTGAACGTGTACTATCTACATCTAATAACACACATACTGCAAACTGTGTGCACTGTGTACCATACTATTCTTTGTCCGTCTGTGTTAAAATCTAAGTTCCCATGGGCTCAATCATTAAAACTGTTTGAAAAATAATGTGTACACGAATTGTGATTTGATACCAGGTATACACACAAACTTTGATATTATGATTTCTCATTACGAATGTTACAATATTCTATAGATTATTTCAGCAAGAAGGTTACAAACTAAAAGCCGTACAGAGAAAAAATAGAAGCCGTACAGAGAAAAATAGAAGCCATACAGAGAAAAGTGTATGAAATGAACAGCCCTTGATCAATCCATTACCAAATACTACTTAATCTAATCATCTCATTTACAAAATAAAACAAGTTTATAACAAATAACAGCAAAACATACCATGCAGTTCTAAATAAAATCTTTTTGTTACCCAAATTCTCTTCGAATGTAAAGAAAACTACAAAACTTCGCTAATAAGTACAAATATTTTTGAGTTTTCATAAAATAAGATACAACTGCATTGTAAGTTCATAGTAGAATCAGACATTCATTTTCACTCTCACAGAAAATAGAAGGGGAGCAATTGGTCATGCAGAGGGGCTAAGACAACTGAGAGGGGCTAAGACAACTGAGAGGGGCTAAGACAACTGAGAGGGGCTAAGACAACTGAGAGGGGCTAAAACAACTGAGAGGGAATGAGACAACTGAGAGGGGCTAAGACAGCTGAGAGGGGCTAAGACAGCTGAAAGGGGCTAAGACATCTGAGAGGGGCTAAGACAACTGAGAGGGGCTAAGACAACTGAGAGGGGCTAAGACAACTGAGAGGGGCTAAGACAACTGAGAGGGGCTAAGACAACTGAGAGGGGCTAAGACAGCTGAGAGGGGCTAAGACAACTGAGAGGGGCTAAGACAACTGAGAGGGGCTAAGACAGCTGAGAGGGGCTAAGACAGCGGAGAGGGGCTAAGACAACTGAGAGGGGCTGAGACAACTGAGAGGGGCTGAGACAACTGAGAGGGGCTAAAACAGCTGAGAGGGGCTAAGACAACTGAGAGGGGCTAAGACAACTGAGAGGGGCTGAGACAACTGAGAGGGGCTAAGACAACTGAGAGGGGCTAAGACAACTGAGAGGGGCTAAGACAACTGAGAGGGGCTAAGACAACTGAGAGGGGCTAAGACAATTGAGAGGGGCTAAGAAAACTGAGAGGGGCTGAGACAACTGAGAGAAGCTAGGACAACTGAGAGGGGCTAGGACAACTGAGAGGGGCTAAGACAACTGAAAGGGGCTAAGACAACCGAGAGGGGCTAAGACAACCGAGAGGGGCTAAGACAGCCGAGAGGGGCTAAGACAGCCGAGAGGGGCTAAGACAGCCGAGAGGGGCTAAGACAGCCGAGAGGGACTTAGACAGCCGAGAGGGGCTAAAACAGCTGAGAGGGGCTGAGACAACTGAGAGGGGCTGAGACAACTGAGAGGGGCTAAGACAACTGAGAGGGGCTAAGACAACTGAGAGGGGCTAAGACAACTAAAAGGGGCTAAGACAACTGAGAGGGGCTTAGACAACTAAGAGGGGCTAAGACAACTGAGAGGGGCTAAGACAACTGAAAGGGGCTAAGACAACTCTACAAAGGACTTCGTAACTGGAAAGTAATTTCAGCAACAATTCTCAGATATTGTAGACAAAGTCTGACACACCTCATGGAAAGGATGAAGAGGTCATTGCCAACAACAATTTGCTTTCAATTGTTATTTAATCACACTGACCTTTTTCACCATATATTTCCATTTTCATGACATCATCCCATCATTAAACCCTTAATCTACCAGAAGCCGAATTATACAGCATTTTGCATGTACCACTTCAGAAAATAATCACGGGACCATACCAGTATCATATATGGGTCAATTTAATATCACTTGAAAGTATTCCGTTAGATCTTTCAAAATATTGCTTTTTTGTGTGGGTTCATCTTAAAATTTGTTGTGTAAATTGAAGGTAAATATGTAGAATTTTCATATTTTAAAGAAAAAATCCACCAAAACGATTTTGAGATTTTTGGTGGATTTCGGAACATATTATCTTAAAAATATGTCAACAACAGAAAATAAGAATCTGAAAATTTTGTAACCTCCATTTAGAAAATAGAATAGTCTTTTCATTAAAACAATGGAATAAACCAATAGCCCCCCCTATTCTTCACTATAGGAACTAAGTGTCGCGCATGAAATCTGCATTTTTTTAAAAACATTGTGTCTGTGCATTTAAAACAACCAAGATGGTGATAAACTTTACAGCAGCACTACATGTTTTTCGTGCCATATTTTGCCAAATAATCTAGTTTTAAAGTGAGGAGGAATCAGTTGAAGGTAAGGACACCAATGGTCAAGCCAGGAAGAGGCACAAGGAGCCACAACAGCATCCTAGTGTTCTGTCTACTGTTTTGTCATTTGTGTTGTTTGTGTACAGTGTACGTTGTGCAGGCCTACGTATAGCACAGTAGTATGTACTTGTGTGCATCATTTGAAAACTGCCGAGGTCAAAAAAGGGGGATCAATTGAAAGGAAATTTTCTCCACAATTTTAAAGTTCTATCAAACACAACATTGTCACTAAACCACAACTTAACAAAATGTCATAAAGATGCAGTTTTTAACACCAGATATGCAAATTAGTGATGTGATTTGCATAATATTTCCATGTTTGACTGGAAAATTATGCACACCAATGTAAAGTTTAAAGTCTTAACTTTCATTCAATATAAACTTAACAGTAGGAAATTAAAAGAAATTTGTGAAAAAGCCCTGTTTCTAAAAAGTTTCCTAAAACCACACCTGTGTTTTGAACACCCTTGGTAGTGTAAGGGTTAAGGAGTAGTGTGAATATGCATATGGAGAAGCATAATGATGTAATGCTGTGACATGCATTGGTGTTACATAAGTGGGAAAGCTTAGAACATGGTCACAGTGTACTGCAATGAGCAATTGCAGAGGGCCAGATGAAAAACCAGAGGATCCAATCTTTAAAGTCTTCGGTATTTCCAGACCCAGAATAGATGTTTGTTTGTTTGGTGAGGGTTTAACGGCACCACGACAACGAGGGTCAAATTGTGCCTGAGAGGTTAGATCATTTTAGAGATAGGAAGGAAAGAAAACGGAGAGATTGAGAGAAATACAAGAACTAAAAGTCAGAAAGCTGGGATCGAGAAAGGAGGTGCATGGGTGAAAGAAAAAAAGAAGAAAAAAAAGTAGAGAGAGGGGGTGGGAGAGGAGGACTTAATATGGTTGTAGAGGGAAGCATGATGAAGGAAGGAGATAATTTTATCTGGAGGGTTTTTCTGGAAGAACTCGGCAACTGAGTTGTGGGGAGCGAGGAAAGCTCAAGGAAAGTTGTACAGGGGGCAAGCAAGGAAAACGTGATGGACTGTGAGGGTGCAGTGGCAATTGTTGCAGAGGGGTTGGGGGAGCCAGCAGGGAGTACGGAGTAAGTGAGGTAAGTGTGACCTATTCTAAGACAGGTAATAGGAACGTTTTTGACACGAGAGAGGTTGTTGATGGTGGGTTTGATCGGAATGATGGGCTGGATGATGTGGAGTTTCTTATCAATTTGTGAGTCCAATGAGGTTTGCCAGCAATCATGAACAAGGGAAGCAATAAGCAGTTTGATGTCAGAAAGGGTTTCGGGAAATAGGGTAGGGGAGGTTGAGGGCAAGCTTAGCAGCTGCATCAGCCCTGTCATTGCCAGGGATGCCAACATGGCTGGGTATCCAGAAGAAAATAATACTTTTCCTGCAGAGGATGGGCGAAAGGAGTTTGCGGAGGAGGAGGTGGGATGTGGACTTATTTCATTTAAGACTGAGTAAAGAAGTAAGAACAGTCTTGGAGTTGGAGAAAATGGCAAAGTGGCTGAGCAGAGAGTACTCAATAAAGTTGAGGGTGAGGAGGATGGCCTTTGCCTTGGCTGAAAAGATGGACGAGTAGTAGGGAAGCCTGCTACTGAGGGTGATGTCTTGGATGACAGCAGCAGCAGTAATCTTGTCGCCTTCCTTGGAGCCACCAATATAGATGGAGGTGTAGTTTGAGAGTGGGGTCTTTGATTTGGTTGTGGAGATTGATAAAGAAATTAGGGTGGGTTTGGGTTTTGTGATGAGTGGAGAGGCTCAGGTGGATAAAAGGGAGGGGTGGCTCAGGTGGATAGAAGGGAGGGGGTGGCCCAAGGAGGAAAAGTGGGCCAGGAGAAGGTGCCAAGAGTGGCGAGTTTGATGCCAAGATGGAGGTCTGATTTGATGCATAAGCTAAAGGGAAGGGGTAGGAATTTAGTCCTATCAAAGAGGGTGGTCAAATTGGGAGTACCTAACGAGGCTTTAAACAGGGTTCTGGGTATTGGTGAGGACTCTAAAAGTATAGGAGAGGCTAAGCTTTCTACACCTTAGCAGAAAGGGGGGTTCGTTCAACATGAAGGCTGGTGATTGGAGAGGTCCTGTAGGCACCCAGACAAAGCCTGAGGGCTTCATTTTGGATGTGGTTGAGGTAAGACTTGTGAGCGACACAGTAGACAATATTGCCATAGTCAAGCTTGGCACGAATGGTGAGCCTGAAGATTTTGAGGAGAGCATGGCGGTTTGCACCCAAAGTGGTGTTAAAGAGGAGGCAGAGAAGATTGAGGAAGCTTTTGAATTTCTGTTTCAGGGCGGTGATGTGTTGCTTGTAGGGGAGCTTGGAGTCTAGAGTTAAACCCAGGAACTTAAAGTGTTCGACTTTAGGGGTGCAATTGCCATTGAGCACAAGGTTCGGGTTGGGGTGGAGGTTGTTGAAATGACAGAAGTGCATGCAGACTGTCTTGTCTTTAAAGAATTTAAAACTGTTATTGTTGCACCAGTCTTGCAGCTGGTTGAGGCTGAGTTGGAGCCTATTTTCGCAAGAGGAGGCCCTGGGGATACCCTCTTCTTAGGGGTAGGGGTTGGAGAGGGTGTGGCCAATATGAACTCGGAGCTGCCTGGGTGAGAGGAAGTTTTGAATAAAGAAGGGAAGGTGGCCTCTGAGGCCGATGGTGTAAAGTTTGCAGATAATGCCGTATTTCCAAGTAGTATCAAAAGCTTTCTCGAGGTCGAAAAAGATGGCAATGAGTTGTTCCTTTTTTGCAAAGGATTTACGAATAACGGTGGTGAGCGTAATTAACTGGTCTAGGGTATTGCAACATTTCCAGAAGCTGCTTTGGTAAGGGGAGAGGGTTATGTTGGTCTCTGGGAAGCATTATAGTCTCTGGTTAATGATCCTTTCCATAGTTTTACAGAGACAGCAGGTGAGGGCGATGGGGCAGTAGCTGGAGGGGTTGGTACTGTCATTCCCCAGTTTAGGGATGGGGGTGACAATAGCTGTCCTCCAGATAGGGGGAAAGAAGTGTGAGGACCAAATGTGGTTGAGGATGGTGAGTAAGGTAGTGGTGTCCTAGTTGGGGAGATATTTCATGAACTGATAGGGGATGTTATCTGGGCCCGTGGAGGTGCAGCCAGCGACTTGGATGGCTAGGTTTAATTCAGAAAGGGTGAGAGGGGTGTTGTAGCTTTCGGAGTTGTCGGAGGGAAAGGTGATACTCCAGGCTTCATCCTGAGCTTTATTAATTTAGAAAGCATTTGGGTTGTTGGCCGAGGACTAGATATTGCTGAACGAGGCGGCAAGGTGGTTAACGATGTCCTTTTTCACGGTGAGAAGGTTACCACTCCAGGAGAGATGAAAGATGGGAGACTTGCCCACCCTGCCGTGAAAGCTGTTAAGCAATCCCCAAATCTTCTTAGTGGGGGTGTTGGTGGTGAGAGAAGAGATGAAGTTGTTCCAAGTGTTGGTTTTACTGTCCCTGATAGTGCGCCTGGCCTTGGCACGACTGATGCAAAAGAGGTTGAGGGTGGTCAGCTTAGTTTTGAAGTTCCTGAGGGCCGTTTTCCTGTTCTTGATGGCGGTTTTGCAGTCATCAGAGAAGCAGGGGTTGTGGGGTGGTTAGGAGAGGGGTTGGGGGTAGTTAGGAGGGGGGTTGGGAAGGGTGGTTAGGAGGGGGTTGGGGGTTTGGGAAATAGAGCAGGTGGCAATGTTGATAAGAATGTTACTGAAGTTTGACATGGGATTCTCACCCTTACGGAGATAGGGGGAGCAGTGCAAGTCACAGAGGGTTTCGAAAAGGGGCCAGTCAGCTTTCTCGGGGTTCCAATTGGGGGTGTGGTCAGTAGAGCTTTATAAAAAGAGGGTAATGGTCATTACCACAGAGATCAGGAGTGACCTTCCAGCTAAAATCAAGGAGGAGGTTGGATGAACAGATAGACAGGTCAATACAGGTCAGGGAGCCTGTGGCAGGGTGAATGTAGGTCCGGGAGTTAGTGTTGAGCAAGGAGAGGCTGTGCTGTCGAAGAGTGTTCTTGATGAGCTTGCCTCTGGGAGTGGTGGTATTGGAGCAACACAAGAGGTTGTGGAAGTTGAAGTCACCAAGAAGGATGAAGGGGGAGGGGAGCTGAGAGATGAGGTTGTTAAGGCTGGTTGGCTGAGAGCTGTTACTTTGAAGACGTGGTGCGTGGTGGCACAATAACTTAAATGTATGAATGAATGTACTGTGTAAAATATATAGGGGTTTCAACAGCTGGATTTTACCGGGCTTATAAAACAATATCCCATTAGTCTGAACGCATTTAAAAAAATCGGGAAATTATAAACTTGCTACAGACTTTCATTTTTTTAGACGAATCTTGCTATGCCACACAAAAAAAGGAGAAAAAAAAAACGTTTCATTGCTCGTATATGGGCATGAATTATTGGAAACTCCTGAATGTTCAAAATTCCCTATCATAAAGTATTGATTGTACCTAAACATGATTATTATTTCCAGGTTATCTTGATCAAATTCCTGCTTTTCCTGACCGGGATTTTTTTTTGAAGAATTCCCAACTTATTCCTGTTTTCTCGAGTGCGTGGGATCCCTGTATATGTTATCCCTCCCACTCTCCATTTCTCCCCACAATCAATATGCCTTATCTTACTTCTTTGTGACATAAGCTAAGAGACCTACGTGGCAGTGCGGTAAAGCTTCAGCTTTCTAATCTAGCGTCCCTGCTTAGATTCCTGGTGGGTCTTCAACCAGTGCTCCACGACTGGTTAATAAAATGGTTGGGGGCATCTTGATGTAAATACCCAAATGGAGGTCTCTTGGGATCATGCCGAAAAGTTTCTCTTTAAGCCTACCTGCATCCTGCACCTGAGTTAATCCTGAAAACTCAGGTATGACAATTACCTTACAATTGACTTCCTGTTCAGTGTATTGTGTTTCCATTCCAAACAATGATTGTTTATCTGCCAACCCCATGCAAACCAGTCAAGTAACCCAAGGCTATAAGATTACAGAAGCCAGTGAAGAGAAATAAGGGCACTTTTGTGATTGAAATCACTCATCTGTGTAAAGTGTCTTAGTGGGAGAAATTTGCTTGCAAACTGGTGATAAAAATAGTTGTGCCTGAGGTGCCAGTGCAATAATTGTGAATGATTGACAGACCATTTCTCTTAAGGAAAGATATTGCTTCATGTGTTATAAACATTAATAAACCAACCAACCAAGCAATGTCTCATAAACATCAAAACCTACTGTACGTCATTCTACCATCCATCCTGACTGCTACCGCACATCAAAACCTACTGTATTTCATTCTACCTCCTTTCCGATTGCTATGTCACATCAAACCTACAGTATGTCATTCCACCCTCCATCCTGACTGCTATCTCACCATCTTACAAATAGGGCATAAACCTTTTAAAAAAAACTGACCACAGATTTCATCCAATTCCCACTTTTCTCCACCAAAACCTTCATAAAACAACGAAAATCACCCTTGCTTTACTTCCTTTTTAACCCACATTTTACCATTATATGATAACTATTAGCATACATCAACAACACTTTCATTTTTGACAACCATTTCCAATAATTGATGTGGTGGGTAGACTATGGTTTACCACCTTTTTCTACATTTATCAGATTTCCCCAGAAAACTACTTTTTCCCACATCATGGTGGTCAACATGTTGGTTTTTATTTGAGGCATGAACTTGGTTGTAAATGGTGGAATTTGTAAGTTTTACTAAGCCTACATTGACAACCGTATTGTCTATAGCATATAATTTGTTTAATACAATATAAGTACACTTGAAAACATGTCATGGCCATTAACACGGCATTGACCACCACTGCCAACCAATGGTCGGTTTTGTCATGTAAATGGTAGTTTTGGGTTGAAAAGGTATGATAGGAGGAATGAGTGTCAAATATGTCGGGAAAGGTGGTCATTGAAGCCCAGCCAATTAATGGTTGTCAATGGTTGTCAAACATGGGAAACCAGAGAAATAGTTCCAAATTCCCTCTTGTCAGACAACCACGTAAAAGGTGGAAAATCCTTATTTCCTTATTTCTTTTATTGATAAAAAACAACCAGGTAAAGTAGTGGACCACCATTTCCCCGATCGTTTTTTTTGTGTAAGGGAACTCTCTCAGTTTCGGTCATTTAACTTGCACAATTATTAAAGTATATACACAAATAACTGTTGCAAAGTAAATGTACAAGGTAGGTACAGTTAAGAAACATTATCAGATGTGTAGGATTTGTTGATGTGCTTAGTACCACACTGGTGGCAATCAATCCCCCAAGGTTGTTGTTCTTCTGTCCACTCTAGATTTATCAATGTCTAATGAATTTAAACATACCATATGTGGATGATGATTTTAAAGTCAAAGATTGGAAAGACACAAATTTTGCAAAACTGTTGGTGAAAGGTTGAATACTGTATAAACTAACCATTGCTTAAATTTGTTTGATTAAATTTTCAGACCGAAAGTATACAAAACTAAAACAATCTACCCCTTGAAAATTTCTCCGCGATAGAGGTAATACGGAGGAGAGGGGGGGGGGGGGGGAGGGGGGGTTCACCCATTACAGGTTACCCTACCCATGTTCATGATCACACTTACTCTCAATTTTCATGCCCATATCGATACACTTCTTTATTCTGCATGCAGCACAATGCCTTCTGCTGTAAAGGTCCATTTCACAGGTTCCTGCCTCTGGCCCCATTTCACATTTGAGGTTCAAGTGGTTCCTTCCATTTCTACGAAAAAAGGTCTTGCATCCCTCGCAAGTGAGTGCTCTATAATGCATTCCATTTGCCTTGTCTCCACATACCACACACTTTGGGCCGACATCACTTTCAACATCTGTTGATGATTCCACATTGTCCACAGAGTTCTCATCCATTACAACTACAGGTGAAAGGGGAAAATTGGACAGTTACAAGAAAATATATAGAATAGCACCCTGATACAGCTACTTCTAGTCTGCAACAACTACCCACCTCATGTGAGAGGCACTATTTGCCTCAAGTTCTGTAGACACAAAATGGATTTTTTTCATATTGTAATGAACCAAGCCAGCCTAGGCTTAAAAATAAAACACAGAATACCAAGAGAAAAATTTACGTCTCAGATCTTTGAGGTTTATTTTGAACAACTCCAACAATGACCCCAACAGTGCACACACTCTTACTTTCCCATGCTTTCTTCCACAACTATGGAGAGTAATTCTGTTATTGCTTACACTAAAACCTAAAACTGAACTGATGAGATCTGGCTAATTTTTCTTGGTGTTGGGTTGTGCAACCTGGCAGCTGAGATCCCATTAGCCTATTATGATAGATTTAGGCTGGCTAGGCTTCTGATTGGTCACTGCAGCTGTCAGTCCACACTCCCCAAGCACTAAAAACAATTGTGAAGTTGGCATGAAATGAAATACTCTTCTGTGAGGTTGCAATGTGCAGGCTGGCAGCAGAGATATCCCATCGTCTTAGCCAAGCTTATTAGACTGACTAGGCTTCTGTATGGTCAATACAAGTGCCAGTCTGATCTGTTCAGGTTGCTTCCCACCTACAACTCACTGATTCCTAATAATGAAGCACATCTAGCATCACATGATCAACTATAACTAATAGAATTTGTACAAGTAGTGTCTGAAAAAGAAGTTTGATGGCAATCAAGTTTGATGGCAATCAAGTTTGATGGCAATCAAGTTTGATGGCAATCAAGTTTGATGGCAATCAAGTTTGATGGCAATCAAGTTTGATGACAATCCGTTTGATGCCAATCACGTTTGATGCCAATCACGTTTGATGCCAATCACGTTTGATGCCAATCACGTTTGATGCCAATCAAGTTTGATGCCAATCAAGTTTGATGCCAATCAAGTTTGATGCCAATCAAGTTTGATGCCAATCAAGTTTGATGCCAATCATGTTTGATGACAATCACGTTTGATGACAATAACGTTTGATGACAATCACGTTTGATGCCAATCAAGTTTGATGCCAATCAAGTTTGATGACAATCAAGTTTGATGACAATCAAGTTTGATGACAATCACGTTTGATGCCAATCACGTTTTGATGCCAATCAAGTTTGATGCCAATTAAGTTTAATGCCAATCAAGTTTGATAACAACAATCAAGTTTGATGACAATCACGTTTGATGCCAATCAAGTTTGATGCCAATCAAGTTTGATGCCAATCAAGTTTGATGCCAATCAAGTTTGATGCCAATCAAGTTTGATGCCAATCAAGTTTGATGACAATCACGTTTGATGACAATAACGTTTGATGACAATCACGTTTGATGCCAATCAAGTTTGATGCCAATCAAGTTTGATGACAATCAAGTTTGATGACAATCAAGTTTGATGACAATCACGTTTGATGCCAATCACATTTTGATGCCAATCAAGTTTGATGCCAATTAAGTTTAATGCCAATCAAGTTTGATAACAACAATCAAGTTTGATGACAATCAAGTTTGATGACAATCAAGTTTGATGACAATCAAGTTTGATGACAATCAAGTTTAATGACAATCACGTTTGATGCCAATCACGTTTTGATGCCAATCAAGTTTGATGCCAATTAAGTTTAATGCCAATCAAGTTTGATAACAATCAAGTTTGATGCCAATCAAGTTTGATGACAATCAAGTTTGATGACAATCAAGTTTGATGTCAATCATGTTTGATGCCAATCACGTTTGATGCCAATCGGGTTAGATGACAATCGAGTTAGATGACAATCGAGTTATGGACTTTGATGACAATGGAGTTTGATGACAATGGAGTTTGATGACAATGGAGTTTGATGACAATGGAGTTTGATGACAATGGAGTTTGATGACAATGGAGTTTGATGACAATGGAGTTTGATGACAATCAAGTTTGATGACAATCAAGTTTGATGACAATCAAGTTTAATGACAATCACTGTGTCTCCACTCTGTACTAGTGTTTGCTTGTACTTAGGGAACATGAGCAAAATTGCTTTAAAATATATTGAAACAAACAAACCCACAAACATTATACAATGAAAAAGCATGTGATCAAGACAGCTGTTTCTTGCTCATTAGTGAATATGGGAATATGTGTAGACATGTCGAGAGTCCACAGACCCCAGAAAGAAAAAAAAACTTTTCTTCCTACAAAGTTGTGTATCATTCCAGGTGTCCCAAAGACTCCATAGAATTGGCCCTACCCACCTTCTTGACACCTGTGTATGTCACATTTTATGTATACAGTGTATAAATAAATGTTTTCAAATATATCCTCTGTGTTTCAAATATCAACCCAAAACATTTTTCTTGTGACAAATAGTAAAGGAACCAAGTGAAACCAAGGATCTAATACTTGTACAAGTATGCAAAAGATCCACTTCAACTTGAGAATTAACTGCATGCTTTTACCAACAGCAGCATGCATACTAAGTTTGATTAAAATCTGACATGTGGTGGTAGAAATGAGCATTAAGTTAATTATAAAATTAGTCATTACTATTCAGGACATTACCACCAATATCTTTAGTGATCATCTACAAACCACAACACGTAGTGACATAGCCAGAATTTTTATATTAAAGGGAGGGGGGGGGAGGAGGGGAGGGGGGATTGAACTGACTGACAAGATATGTAGTGGTGTAGTGGAGGTGACACTGAAGATGTCACTTCAAGCACTAGACTTATTGGCGTGGGTTCCAGGGGCCCACAAAGCCCCTGCAAAATAGACATTTCAAGGGCAAAAAAGTATGTCACAATGAATTTTAAAGTGTATTATACAAGTCAAAATTCATGTCAAAGAGAGCTATAATACACAATATACAAAACACAAAATCATGAAACTGCATAGTGTGGAAATATACAGTCATGTTTTATTGTTTACGTTTGTACATGGTTATAGGTTTATCGTCATTTTTTGAAAAATATGGGTAGCCTAAAGAAAAGGTTTTCAATAATTTACTAAATGTTGTCAAACTTTTAAAATGAGCCTGTTCTGTATTGCGTGCGCCCGACACACACCTTCCCCATCTCCCTCCCCTTCTGCTCCTTCCCCCCCCCTCTCTCTCTCTCTATACAAATGTTTGATAAATTTTAACAAAGAGCTCCTTTTTCTGATAAAGTTATGATCATTTACTTGTCAAAATAACATTTTATTACATGATTACTGGACACTTGGCACTAGCCTCAACCGACACTACTGCACCGCACGCATATTAATCAAGTTGATGGTGCAAGTGTACTGATAGCACCAATCTGAACCGACAGCACCAATTTGAACTGAAGGCACCAATCTGAACCGACGGCACCAATCTGAACCGACGGATTAAAATATTGAGGGGGGGGGGGGATTGCCTCTTTACCTCCCCCCTCTTGCTACACCACTGAGACAAGACATCCATATGCCAAGTATGACATAATTCCACTACACCATTGTTGAAGATACCCTAGCTGACAAGCATCTGTCACAGAAAAACACCCATAAACAGATGCATACGGCAGAGCGACTTGATACACGTTCCATTTACCTAGCTTCCACATCGTCACCAGGCTATGCATTATATCTATAATAAAAAGCCACTGGCATGGTGAAATAGTCCTAACGAGCCCTCAGAGCAGAGTTGATATAAGCTATTGTTGTACACTTGATATATATAGGAATACCTGCATCCATAGTCACAATATTCAGTCATAGCAAGCGAATACCTACAGAATATATTTTTATGAGATTATTTTAAAGTCTATATTTAACAGGGTCACCCTCAGAGTGACATACATTTGAAATTTTATAGACGTAAAAAACAACATAACCTGATATGATTAAACTTTGATTTTCTAAAAATGTAAAAATTTGTTCTGACCGATGAGTTCTCCAGACACTGCACTCAGTTCGGAATAACTTTCAATCACTGTATTTATGACTATTGTCATCATTATCCACCATACTGGGAAATCCTCACCGTTATGCCTTACTTTGTTTAAGGATTTTGGTTGAGCATTATTACAGTCTACAATGCATTGTAAAGTATATACAAGTGGCAAATAAATAGCAGGATTTACACATTCTAAAATCTCAATACACTACCTTCAAGTTTAAAGGAAATCACTGTATGCCCAGACATGACTAGTATCAGAATTCGACTCCAAAAATACACAAAATCAGAGAATTGCAATCTATATCAATTCTTGTTATGACTGAAATAGTGCACAATATTGTGTAGGTTCCCACCAATGAGCATATTACAAGAATCTACATGTACCAATGTAGATTGTACCAATATTATCTGCAAAGAAAAAGTGGTGTATTCACTATGGGGGACATGTTAAACCTAGAAAATAATGTTTTCCCTGCATACCCTCCCCCAAAATAAAAACTGGTATTACAAAATAAGAATGATGCTCTTGAATTCAAACTTTTTCTACCATCTCAACACATAATTATTAGTTAGTTCATGTTCAAATTTTGCCATATGAATGAGAATGAAAACTCAATTTCAGTCCATGTTTTAACTATTCCAACTGTTTCAACTATTTGAAATTTTACATCATGTTTCCCAATTTTAATAACCAGAGGGAGAAATCCCACATGCTTCCAATGCTAACTTTGGATTAGAAGCAATTTTTTGTTCTTTCTTTTTTAGTATATCTTTAAATGTTATGTTCTTATACGCTAAGTTTATTTATCATACTGGAACATGTAATTTATGTATATTTTGTTGCTTGTTTAAGTTCAGATTTTTGCCTTAAGCTATAAGCCACAAACACAACAATACCCCCTCCACCCCCCCCCTCCCCTCCCCCCGCACCTCCCCCTCCCCCCAAAAAAATTGTATTTGGCTCCACCTGACATAAATAATGATGAAATCAACAACTTAACATTCTGCAGGATTCTGTATCATCCTTGCTTTTATCAACAGCATCATACTAAGTTTGTTTTAAATATTGACATACCAAAACTAATAGGGCTCAAAATCAATAGGGCTTATCTACAAACAATGGCACATCCATATACCAAGTATGACATAAATCCACCACACATTTCTTGAAATGTCATGTTTACCAAGCTTGTTAACAGAATTTTACATTTAACCCTCCTACTAATTAATATTCACTACATCAGCACCAAAATCAAGAGGGCTCATCTACAAACAACAGAACAGCTACCTGCATGTATGACATAAATCCACTTCATGGTTCTTGAAATATCATGTTTACAAGCTTGTTAACAGAATTTTACATTTAGCCACGCCTACTAATATTCATGACATCAGCACTAAAAACAATCATCTACAGACCACACACAACACATCCATATACCAAGAATGACATTACCCATCACTTCCGCACTAAAGGACCACCTGTAAATGCATTGCAACACAACAATAATTTGATTTCATAATTCAGCAACATTTAGACCCTATTTAAAACTACTTATAATTGAAGCAAAGAAAGAAGGAAATCTTCCGACTGTCCCGGGCTGTTTTTATAGTGCAGTAGGCCTACATTCGTCTTTATTGTTGTACCTTTAATCTGAATTGGCCCGTATGTGCATTTGCCATTACACAATAGCTACTCCGAGGCCCACCCTATATCCTTAAATGGTATTCGTCTCTTACGTCGGACTGCTTAAAGAGCATAACTTTTGAGCTTACTTATATACAGAAAAGAAAATGCCCGCTAATGAGAATGAACAGTATTGCCCCACTCCCCACCAAATCCATATTTCCTACATCAAAATCAAAAGCTGTACTTCCAGCAATATTAATACAACTCATGGTTTAATATCAAACATAATTATTTTGTATTCCGCAAACCCACTTTGTAGTCTTTGTTTTGGAAGGTTTTTGACAGATTTCAATCGTGCAATACACTTTAAGCTATCAACTTCGATATGTATATAATGTACATAAACCCGCCAGCTACATTTTGAGCCAATGAAATAAATTTTAGCTAGTCCCCCAAGCAATAAACACGTGAAATGTCCAATACACGCAACACGTCACAGTGACAGAAGTTTACATCGCTAGCACTTACAGTATATGCAATGAACGGCAGTGCTTTTCAAACTTTTACAGTAAATGGGGTCGTAATGTGTATTTCTTTTCATATTTGAACAGTTTTGACGCGCTTCAATGTTTAGAAATATATCATACACATGTAAATGTCACGGGGGATGAAATTCAAATTATTGAGAGAATTAACAGTTATTTTTTTCTTGATGATTATGTCGTGAATGGTTAATATGCAAAGTGTCAAAAAACAAGTGGATATTTCATTCCTGTATCAATTTTTCCGTCTCTCAATGATCCTTATTATCATACTATTTTAGCAACACTTTTTTTCCAGCAGAAAGTTGAAATTCTCTTACTCTAAAAACCTCAAAATTGTAAAAAAAAAAGTTAAAAACAAGTTTGATATTTAACCTAATTACCATACTGGCACTTGATTTAAGGAGCTGTTGACAGGTCCCTGCTTGAATCAGGGGCTTTACTGAGTTGTTTGTGAACGGAACTAACACATACTGTAGGGGTTTACTATAGTCATGGAGGTACAGTTGAAAAAACCGTCAAGGTTTCGTAAGTGCATAAATTTCATTCATTTTTGCATTTCTGTGTTTGATTTTCTTCTTTGTATCAATTAATTTTTTATATGTGACATTGTAAACCTTAACTGAAAGTACTTTCTTAAGATAAGCGGTGAAATAATGTTTTTTTTTATTACTGATGCCCCATGTAGTAAATGTTTCAGTCTTTGTGTGTACAGAATATGGTATACTCATTCCTAAAATCTGAAGAACACTTCTCTTTGATAAATGTGATGTGTGTTTTTAGACCTTGTGGCTTGTCCAAAGGTTGCATTTTCTTGAAAGTTGAATCCAACCAGGGATACTTTTATAGACAAACTATCTGCGTTATCACATTGATGTTTGGATAAAAACTTGCGTAGTGGGTTATGTTTTCAAATAATCATACTCGATCTTTGCTTTCCATTTTCATTTCTTTTGCATTAAACAAACATCAATACAATCATACATCAAGTTAGTTACAGTAAATAGAACACATTTTCATTTTTTTTTTTTTACTTACATTGTCTAATAAAAACTAGAACAGTGAATATGGTACATACAGTATGGTTGGAATAATGTGGGACATGTGTAATGGGATCCATGGTTTGCATTCTCATGCAAATTGCCACTCATATCATAAGACCCGGCCAATTATAAAAATGGCATCTCACACTAAGTCCCACATGGCATCCCATGACCCACATGGCATCCCACCCCATGATCCACATGACATCCCATCCCATCCCTTGCCCCAGCATTCCACCCTGTGACCCAAATGGCACCACACCCTATGTCCCACATGGATCCCATCCTACATGTCCCACATTAATCCATACCACATGACATCCCTCGCTATGTACCACATGACATCCCTCGCTATGTCCCACATGGTATCCCTCCCTGTGTCTTACATGGCATGTGTCCCACATGGCGTCTCTCCTTCTGTCCCCCATGGCATCCCACCATATTTCCCGCATCAGTGGCCTCCCACCTGATGTCCCACATGGCATCCCACCTCATGTCCCACATGGCATCCCACCTTATGTCCCACATTGAATCCCACCATGTTCCACATGGTATCCCTCTCAATGACATCCTATTTTATGTCCCACATGGCATCACATCCCATGTTCCCATGGCCTCCTACCCTATGTCCCACATAGCCTCCTACCCTATGTCACACATGGCATCCTAACCTATGTCACACTCTGTGTTGCTCCTGCCATCCCACCCCATGTCCCACATGGCATCCCATCCCATGTACCACCCCATGTCCTAAATGACATCCCATGTCCCAAATAACACACATGTCCACATGACATCCCATCCCATGGCATTCCACCATGTCCCGCATGGCATTCCACCATATATCCTACATGGCATTCCACCCTGTTCCACATGGCATCCGACCCCATGTCCCACATGGCATCCAAACCTAATGTCCAACAACACATCCCATAGGCTCCATAAGATGTCTCATCCTTGCTATCACAGTCCCTGATTAAGCATACTATGTATGAAAGTGTCAGTTCATATATATGCAAATGACTAGTTGAATAAGAAAAAAGGCGGAGTCAAATAATTATGCCTGATATAGCCCTTGGTGTATACCATGTGGTATATATCATACCATATGTCCCGCATGGCCCCCATCCATGTCCCACATGGCATCCCTCCCTATGTCCATATGTAGTCACATCCTGTCACACTCCCTGACGGAGCATACCAGATACAAAAAGTCTGGTCAGTTCATATACTGTAGCAACTTTATGTAAATGACCACAATAATAAAGGTGGAGTTTAATAATCATGCCTGATACAACTGGCTGGTGCCCAAATATTTTGAAGAATTCTAATCTCCAGTGCTAACGAGAGAGACGCTTGAGGATCTCTGAAGAATATTGGAAAATAATATCATTTTACAGTTATCTTCTAAGGAAATATCAAATGTTTTGTAGACTTTTTAAGGAAACTAGTCTTTAATCTTGTGGTGTCTCTAAAAAACTTTAACACTTTGTAAGCAAATTTTAACCTTCCATAATAACTGAAAACACTTTAACTTTTTTTGAGGAACTCGGAAGAAACTTGAACATTTTCTGAGGAATTCTCAAAAAACTTTACTATTTTTTAGGAAATCTCAGGAAAAAATGTGGACGGACGGTCGGAATCGCCATTACATAGGTTCACATTATGCTTCGCATTGCTTACCAAAAATGATCTTAGGGAAGCAAAATATCAACTTTTTGGAATTTCACAGTTTTGGGTTTTTGATCAAACGTAAAACTGAGTATATTTATAAACATTAAGTAGCCAGTTAAAACCGGTCTACCGTAAAACTTTATTCCTGATCCACTTCTAAACAAGGTCTGGAGTAGTAAAATCAGCCTTAAGATTAAATTACAAATCTACAATGCTGCTGTCATCTCCACACTCCTCTATGCAGCAGAGACTTGGGCTACTTCCCTAAATGAGGAAAAGAGAATTGACCCCTTTTGACTCCCGATGTCTTCACCAAAAACTCAAAATCAAGTGGCTCCAACACATCAGATACACTGAAATCATGCAAAGGCAGAACTGGTCAACCTCAGGCATTCCTTATCCTGAAGTAGTCAAATCTGAGATGGTATGGGTATGTTATCTGTATGGACAAAGGCTTAGACTCCACAGAACTTTGCTGGAATGGAAACCACAGTCTGTAGAGGGAAAGCCGAAGTGCAAGATGGATGTCATACTGCATGATGCTCAGGTGGAGGTGGTGGGGGATTTGCAACCTCCTGCACAGGAGCGAAAAGAATGGAGGCATGTGCTTGCACAGTTGACATCGTAGATGCCATGTAATACCAGAGTGAGTCTAATTAGATCACTTAATCTGATGGACCTGAATCTGATGGACCTGACTGTTGTGTCTATTGTAAATTGCCTTAAATGCAGCATGTATATGTCTTTTGGGGAGAGAAGTCGATCATCCAGTGCTTTATCCCATATACAATGCAGAACTGATTGGGTTTTGCCACTCCTCTGCAAAGCTGCAGCCTTTTCAGGCTGTAGTAACATTCTGTCCCTGTGTATCAGGATGACAAGAATAAGGTCAATGAATGAGTCAAAACAATTCAACAATGATCCTTAGAGATTACCTTGAAACTCATGTGTTGATTTCTAAAATATTTACATTTCTATTCAATCAGAAGCTGTGGGCAGTAAATTTCTTTTGCAGAGCTGGTGCACATGAAAAGGTAATAATTTAAATCTCCAATTTTTGACCATTTTCCCAGCATTTATTACATATTTGAGCAATTTTGGAAATTCAGAAAAACAGAAAAATAAACATCGTCATTGACCAACTTTAAAGCAGTATCCACCACAGAGCCTCAGGATTTTGATTTGTAAAGAAATGAAAACAATACAATGTCAATCAGGTCAATAGAAACATCAAGCCCATCTTTTCAATATTCATTATCTTCTCAAGAGAGTCATTTCTCCACTGCCCTACTTTACTGAAGTGAATCCTTTTTACTTATAAATTGGGACTATGTACAGAGCAATCAGATATAAGCAGGTATTCCTAAATACCAAATCCCTGATAGCACAGTTTGTATCTACTAAGCCAGATGCCATGATATTGACACATATTTCTTCTCAAAACAGTTTTTCTTTCAAAACCTGTCCATTTTCTTTGCCAAATATATAGGTGACAAAGAGAAATGACAAGTACATGTATGTTTAAGATAATTTCCCAGTCAAAGTATTGTTCATACTCATGATTTCAATAATTCCATAATAAGTGAAGTCAAAAAGCTATTATCACTTTTTGTAAATAGGTACCTTTCGTAAGCATACTTTGCTTCGTGTAGCAATTACAAAGCCTCCTCATCATTAAGACCCACGCAAGAAACAAAAGTTGTCATTATGACATCAAAAACCATGCGTGGGAACATTGAATTTTGAAATAATCTGTTTGTTTCACTATATTTCCAAGACAGAAACTTGACAACACAGACACACAGCTTTTCGTGTACAAATACATTTACCAAAAGACAAAAATTTATGTCTTAAGAAGAGAATACATGCCAATAAACTGATACATGCAGACAACACCTCCCAGACTCATCTGTACATGTCTCAGAAACAGTGTAAAAGTTAGGTGGGGCGTGAAAGTGTGAAATTGGTTTCTATCATTTAAGCTATATATCGAGAACACACATTTTGTAGTAAACAGGAAAACATTGGCATATATTTCATCTAATCTGAAAAATATGCATATAACATATGAAGTTTCTTGAGTATAAGATTCTCAGTGTCCTCATAGTTCCTGCATGTCTTAGTCTTAGTATTGTAGAAAATGTACAGGTGTCTCGGCACTTGTATGCAATGTCATGATTTGGCCATTGCATGATCACTAGAGGACCCATTGGCGTAGGGGAAAATTTTATTTTGAGGGGGCTGAGCATATTTTGCCCAAATATTTGGCAACCTTGCCCGAATCTTTGGCTGTCACAAAAATAGGTAGGGCAGTCTTCCCCCTTCCCATCTTAGATAAGACCATGCGGGGAACCTGCCAATAGCCAGGAATTTCCAGGGGTAGGGGGTGGGCTTTCCTGCAATTAAGCACCTGTTCAAGCTGTCAAGTATTGTGGAACACATTTTGTTACCTTCACCCACCGCACTCCTTTCCTGCTGTCCTGACAGACATGAATTCCTATATGCTAACATAACTGATATTTAGTGTCTATAGAAAGTCCCCTCCCCCTCCAGCATACAGGTCTGTTAACACACATGTATTCCAATATGCTAGCGTAACTGCTTTCAAGAGGTTACAGGGAGTCAGGTGACGACGTGCAAGAAGTGATGAAATGTTCTGCCTATGTGCCCTGCATGCGCTCAAAAAAGCTTGCCAGACCAAAAGCAATGTTTCTGCTGCATGTTTTAATAAAAATTGTGTGTTTTACAGCAAAGTTAGGGTTTAAACAATCCTACTAGAGTTTCAAAAATCCCATTAGGGCTTCAAAAATCCTACCAGGGCTGCAAAAGTCTCTTGCTAGGTTTTCAAAAATCCTGCTTAGGGCTTTAAAATCCTGCTAGGGCTACAACAATCTCCCGCTAAGGCTGCAAAAATCTCCCGCTGGAGCTTCAAAAATCCTGCTATAGGGCTTCAAAAATTTGCAGAGCTTTGTCCAGAAAGCAATATCCGGCTAGGTTTTAAGGAAAAAGGTCTACCGTGTGCTTTATAGCCGAGTTAGGGCTTGAGAACTTAAAAGTTGGGTCAATTTTTTTTTCTTTCCAGGCTTAAAAATTTGCAGGGCTTTGTCCAGAAGGCAATATCTTGCTAGGTTTCAATGAAATATCATGTGTTTTATAATTAGGACTTGAAGTTTACATGTAGGTTGAAAAAATCCTGCTATAGGGCTTCAAAATTTGAAGGGCTTTATCAAAAATAATAATAATAATAATATTCCCATAGGTTTTAATGAAATTTCATGTTTTATAGCCCAGTTAGGGCTTAAGAACTTACGTTTAGGTTGAAAAATTCTGCCAGGGCATGAAAATTGTATTTTAAAAGGTCCAAAATTCAGACTAATATTGAAATATTTAGGGATAGGGTCTAGAATTCATGCAAATATTAAAAAAATTGCAATCCACCGTCGAGTTTTAGCATATTTTTGATAGGATCAGCATACAGATGTTGAGTTTCCTCATGCTAACATATGCCCACCCACTGTACCCTTTCCTAGAGACAGAGAGAGTATGGAAGCAGATGTACACAAGAGTTGGGGGAGGGGAAGGGTACAAACTGCAAGTAATTGAGTCATTGGTCTGAGCCAATATATAGAGCTTGAAAAGCTCATGAAATTCAATATATCAGTAAAATTGGGTCCCATCATCATTAATTTGTCCAGAAATGCTATTACTCTGTTCCAAATTTTACAAAAAAACATTCAAAATTTGATAGAGATTAACAGTTTATTTACAAGTTCACGCAATGGGCCTACCTCCATTCCACATAAGAAATCAAGGAAACTTATGGGTGGTCCCCCCCCCAAAAAAGCCTACCTGATCACAAAAATGGCAACATGCAGTAGAATATCAAATGAATATCTAACGAAATGATATATACTTGTCCTATGCTGTGGTGAAGAGGGATCACATTCAATTTCCGCACGGCACCTTCTTCAACGGAATAATCAACTAGACAGGCCTCTGCGCGTACGGGTGTTCCACAACTAACAACCGATCTTCAATTTGTGACTGTTTAATGTCATTGCATAGTTTAAAAATCCACTGTTTCCTATTGTAGAGACTTTTATCTGATTCCTTGTGAAATTTCACGCTTCAATATGATCTATATCAGAAATGAATGTCGGGTATAAACATTGATTCAAATAACCTGATCACTTCACTTACAAAGCTAGTTGGAGGGGGCAGACAAGTAAATTGGAATTGAACCAAAAAGATGATCTGATCTTAGGCCTACCAAGGTTGGAGGGCATAGGCATATGGGCATAGGCGTACAGGGCAATTTTATTTAGGGGGGTAGGGGGATGGCGTGCATATTTTGCCTGAATATTTAGCAACCTTGCTGGAATCTTTGGCTGCCACAAAGAATAAGGGGAAGTCTGCCCCTTTCCTTCCCCACCACCTCATACGCCATGACAGGACCTATCAAGGGGAACCTTTTTGTGGCTATGTGCCACTTAGTTTATATTTGCAGTAGCAGATTTAAAGTTGTGTATAGGATGATTTATAGTTGTTTCTGGGGAAGTTAAATGCGATAGCAAGACTGAGCATTTGTAAAAAGGATTTTATTTGTGTTACCAACTACCAGAATATGCCTTTGTATTGGAAATATATTCAACTAAATTATGATTGCAATCATTAAATTATCTGTTTGTTCCTTAGATCTACTGTACATGTGCATGTGTGTGTGTGTGTATGTTCACTAGGAAGGAACATCCAGAGCCAGAAATAGCATAGGGCTGCTGACATGTAAGTTGTTTTTATGTCACCTTAGATTAATCATTATTTAACCCTTACTCTACCACGAGTCGGTATTAGGGCGTTTTGGGTGCCCCATCTTCGACCCCGCCTTCCAAGTGCGTTTTCAAAAAAGTGCTGGTAGAGTAAGGTTTAATCAACCCAAAAAGTGTGCCAACTTAAAATTACATACATCATGGTTTTCAACAACAAGGGAGATACTTGGAATTTCAGGGAATGGTGGTCGTCGCCTCTTGTATCCTTATCACAAGAGAGTGTTTTTTTTAACAGATTAAACTTTTTCAGATTATGAAACATCTGCAGCCAGGACGTTATACTTTTTCTCCAATCATCGGAAGTATGAAGTCTAATTAAATTAGATGAGCATAATTATATACTAACTTCATTCTTCAAAACAATGTTTCAGTGACTCCATATATATAGTAATTGGTACTGATCAGGCAACTTAACTAAGCTTTCTTAGGGTATACTCGCTTACAAGCAGGAGTAACAGAGCATACTGAATGCTATTAAGAACTTAAGAAGTGATTTTCTGTAACAAGATCATTTTAATCAGAATGCAGTTTCCTTTGAAGGGAGGATAGTTTCTACAATGTATGCATTAAGATTATTTAAAACTCTTGAGCTCATGTTCTGTTTTGTCTCTAATTGCTTCAATTAGTCTCTCACTGTTCGAGGATTGTCAAAGGTGGTGCTCCTGGTAACACTGACTTTACCATCTTGAATTTTGGTAAACATTGAAACATCTTGATGACTCTTTGTGCAATCTCAAGTATACATCATAATCCCTCCAATCAGCAGTGACATTGAAATCTCATTTATTCATCAAAGTGTCTCCTTTTCTTTTCCACAAACTGATTTAAAACAATTGGAAGTCCTTCATGCCCCTTCCTCCTCCTCATACATATTTGAGCTATCTGTGTACCACATAATACATTAATCCAGTTTACTATTTTTGAAATACCATGTTTACAAGCTCTTTCAGGAAGATCATATCAAGCCCCGACCACTAAGCATATTAATGAAATTCAAAATTTTTTATGTCATGAACATGTACACACTAGCTAACATCATTATCCTAAATATGAAACAAAACAAACATGTGGTTGCTAAACCAGAACCAAAAGGTTTTGTGGTTCCGATGCTTTTTCATAAGCTGATTAATTTGCAAAATTTGTATTAAGTGTGTCACGTCATTGCATATCATCATGAAATATTTGTTCTATGATATAGCCACACCCACCATGCAGATCAATACAAATGTTGACAAAATTGGCATGTGCACAATAATCAACAACATCATCAAAGCAAGTATGACACAAAAACGATTGCCCATTTATCCTATTTTAAGAATTCGTCAGTAAGCCCCGCCTACTCATTAGCATTCATGACATCACTACTACAACATTAGAACATACATACAGACCATGACCCATCTGTGTGCCACATATAGCATAGAACTGATATACCGTTTATTGTTTACATCATTTAGCACTTTACATTAAGCCATGCCCACCATGTATATTAATGACATCTGTTGATAACATAAGCATTTACACAATAACTAACAAACTTATCAAAATGGACATGCAGTTGCTCATTTATCACTTTTTCAAAATTTTTACTTTAAGCCTCGGCCATTTATTAATATGCATGAATCACCATCACAAACAATAGGTAACATGATGTGAATCCAGTTCATGAGATATCATGTTTACTTGTACTTTTTGTTTACAAAATCATATTAAGCCCCACCCACTACACATATTAATGATATTAAACATTTTTATACCATGAAAACATACACACTAGCTAACATCATTATTATAACAAATATTAAACAAAACAGACATGTGATTGTCAAAATAAGATCATTTCAAGATTTTCATATTAAGCCCCGCCTACTCATTAATATGCATGATGTCACCACCAACAAGAATAGGGCACATCTACACAGCATGGGCTATCTGTGTACCACATAATACAATAATCCAATTTACTATTCTTGAAATACCGTGTTTACGTACAACATTAGCATTTGCACAATAATTAACAACATTATCAAAGCAAGTATGATGCTCATTTTTACTATTTCATGAATTTTTCAGTAAGCCCTGCCAACTCATTAATATTGAGGACATTACTACCACAACATTAAAACATATATACAGACCATGACCCATACCACAAATAGCATAAATCTGATACATAGTTAATGAGATACAGTATGGTGTTTGCAATCATTTAACAATTTCAAATCAAGCCATGCCCACCATGCATAATAATGGCATCTGTTGATAACAAAGCATGTACACAATAATCAACAAAATTATCATGCCCAATATGATGCAAAATGGACATAGTTGCTCATTTATCTCTTTCAAATTTTCACTTTACGCCCCACCCACTTATTAATATGATGAAATCACTACCAAAAACATTAGAGCACATCTGCAGATCATGAGCTATCTGTGTACCACACATAACATAAATCCAGTTCATAGTTTTTGAGATATCGTGTTTACAAGCTCTCTTCAGGAAAATCATATTATGCTATTGCATTGAAACAAAAATGGGACAACACTGAACTGTTTGAACCACTGGTGAAGCAGCCATGTGACAAGTTTTAAAGGTCAGATTTGTAGGTCTTTTGGAGAAGCACCCAAGTCTGTTGAGAATCACAACAGACTTGCAGCCAAACTTGAATCTACCTGATTTAGTTTTGCAACTGTATTAAAGTGGAACAGATACCATACTTGGCCCATAGGCTTTTGGTTTTCTGCCCACTTCCTGTTTTAATTTACTGATGTGTTTTGATCAAAGTTCCCTGCATGTAGAGGTCCTAAGTGGGGCACATTGAATGGAGGTTCCATATGCAGAGTGTAAACAACTAATGAAGAAGCATGTTGTGCAATTTGAGCAAACATGTTTCCCCTAGTGCCACATGCTAGTTCTGTAGCACTACCCTTTAGTGAAGTTTTCTTGTTCCTCACACCAGCCAGTTGTTGATGAAAGATATCTTACCCTTGGTAATTTCAGCTGTATATTCTTTTATTCTTTAGTGAACGCAATCCCACCGCTGCCACCATCGAAACCAAGGACTTCGCTAGGTTCTTCTGATTGGAGGGTGTAGAGGCATCAGTTTCTGACTGGGTGGATTCGTGAGGGTGCCTGAAGAGGAATGATTTTTCAACTGTCATGTTCATTTTTTTAACTGCCACCAGTTTGGGGTGTGAGACCCCCTTCCCCCCTCCTAAATCCTGTAGCCATGCTCTAATTGTAATATGCCAAGCAAGAACACAGGGGGTGGGGTACTTGGTCTGTAGAGTTGTGTGACGAGGAGAGCATAAAACTAAAGAAATGACCAGGCAAAACAACTGTTAAAAATTATACTTTCCCGTTTTCAGGTCTCCATCTTACACAAGAAAGAAATTCTGTGCTTAGATAAGCTAGACTTACTGTAGATGTGCATTCTTCGAATAATGACTAAGGCTATGTCTTTTGTTACTTACAGTACCAGTTCTTGTTTGAAGCTCTTGGCTCGATGAGACCTAAAACAATTCTTTTGATGAGATGTTATCAAGATGAAACCTAAACTGATTCTGATTCAAACTTAAAACTTCACTTAACTGTAATGGTAACCCACTAGATTATTCCTAAAGTACCCATGCAGCTGGTCATGTGATAAGAGCCAAGTAATCAGAAAATACCATATCTAATTAAGCTAGAAATCTGCATAAAGCAGTAGGCTTATGTAACACAAATCCCAAATCTACCTCAAGTATAAAGAACATGCAAATTACAGGAAAGCATGAGTTCCGTTACATTAATTGTGCATCTCACACAACAAAAGCTTAATTCAAGAACGCCCTAGAAATATGCGAATGTGATATACTTTAGAATTAACTTTTTAATTACAAAATACTAGCTGGACAATGAAGGTGAACTTAGTTTGAACTAACTTATCCCGGGATTAATCTTCTTGAAAAATAATGCTTTCTATAGTTACCAAAGTGCAAAAGTTACGTTATTCTTTCCTTTATAATAAAAACTTACTTTATTAACGACTGGTAATAAGCTCTTGTCTTCACTTCAAAATTTTGCCGTTTAACCATTTTCCACATTACTCAGTCACTTGCATGCATTTATTCCTTTTCATATTGCTGAATAATTCATGTGGCATGAATGAGTTGGTAATTGTGATGAATAATGCATATAACTGCTTTGCATTAAATGACACCTTTCACCTACATGTGCACGCAAATGAAACAGTTGCTGAACAGGCTTTTGATGAGTATCCACATAGAAGTAGAAGAAAAAGATAACTGAAAAAAACTTGCAAGGTAATGCACTGCAAAGCGCAAGTTGTTGACAAACACAGAATGCCTGTTTTTGTTGTTATACATGTAAGTATACCTTTTTGTATAAATAGAAGTTTATTTATAAGTACAAGAATAAGTTTATGTATAAGTATATGTTATATTTTGTTTTCCATTGTAAAGAGTCTGTGAGCTGGCATATTTTGTTCTGAAATGAGCACTTAAAATATATGGTATATAATAATAATAAGAAGAAGAAGAAGAATGGCATATATTATGTTTCTCATGAAAAATCATAAAATGTATACAATGCAGAAGTACATGAACTTGAGCCCTGTTTATTATGGACTTAAGATTCCAGCACCTGTCTGTCGGGATATTGCATAACTAACGTAATCATAGTCCACTAATCTGCATTCAAAGATGCTATTTGATCAGTGCATCTGATTGCCTAGCTGTTCTTGATCCTGATCCTACTGTCATCTTAGATCAGGATCAGGCGACTGCAATTAGATCTGGCAAGTGTTTTCATGGTAAAAGGGTGGTGGATCTGATGGCCTGCACCGGGACTGATCACAAGCTTGTACTGTAGTGAGTATATGGCCGTGGCAGTTTTTTCATCCATAAAAAATTCCTGATTCAGCAAATTTCAATATTTAAAGCAAGCATTAAAAGAAAATGTGAAGGAGCTGGTGGTCAAACAGCAAGGGCATATTTCTTATAAGTCTAAGGAATATCTTAACACTGTGACTTTTCATGTACACAATGGAGCTGAAAACCTAGATACAAATGTTCAAATTAATTGTCATAATTTTTTGGAATACTTACAATTTTTTGAATGACACAAGTATCAAATATTAGACCTGTGTTATTACAAAAATCCTTTGAATTTTGGACACTCTCACTTATATCACATGTCATCATATATCATCTTGGTCATATCCTAGGCATGCAGTGGCACATCCTAGGCATGCAGTGGCACATCTTAGGCATGCAGTGGCACATCCTAGGCAGGCAGTGGCACATCCTAGGCATGCAGTGGCATATCCTAGGCATGCAACGACATAACCTAGGCATGCAGTGGCATATCCTTGGCATGCAGTGGCATATCCTAGTCATGCAGTGGCATAACCTGGGCATGCAGTGGCATGGCATATCCTGCAGTGGCATATCCCTGGGCATGCAGTGGCATATCCTAGGCATGCAGTGGCATATCAGTGGCATAACCTAGGCATGGTGGCATGCATATCCTAGGCATGGTGGCATATCCTAGGCATGCAGTGGCATATCCTAGGCATGCAGTGGCATATTTTAGGCATGCAGTGGCATATCCTAGGCATGCAGTGGCATATCCTAGGCATGCAGTGGCATATCCTAGGCATGCAGTGGCATATCCTAGGCATGCAGTGGCATATCCTAGGCATGCAGTGGCATATCCTAGGCATGCAGGCATGCAGCCAGCAAGTCATTAGAATCAAACCAAAGCAAGGAACTGAATCAATCAGTCCAAACATTTCCCGAAAATTTTCAGACAAAGCTTAGCCTTTAATTTCATAAGACTGAAACCTGTCATTTCTACAAAAAGTTGTAAGAGCCTCGAACTTCAATAGCCTCATTTATTAGCCAAAAAAAAATCAGTAGTTTTTAAAAAAAAAATTTTTAACAGGTTCCTGACATGATCTTTTTCATACATGATGGATATATGTCTCTTAACTTGCCCTTCTATAAGGAAGTGGGATGTCCAATTCATTCATGTGATTTCCTTCATATGTTACAGCTGTATGTTACATGATTTCTTACCTTGAGGAGTTTTAAGGACTGGTAAAAGCTTGTACCACATATATAAATAGTTCTTTTCAGCTCCAATTGTTCTAGGACCTGCAATTAAACAAATGGAAACAGACAATTATATTCAAATTACAGAAAATTATTATTAAGTGGGGTAAACACAATTTCTAAATATTGGACCAGTATTTTCTATAAATCTCTATAGTAAAGGTTCATTGTTTACTGAATACTAAGCACAGAGACAAATTTGTATTTGTTTGTTGCAATGGATGCTTCACCTTTCTGCATCTCCAATCATCTCCATGCTAAATTCAAACATCACAGCAAACATTTATATAAAAAAATTATTTATTTTTGTTCTCTCTTTTTAATCAATTATAAAAAGCATACATAAATGTAAAAAAAAACAAATAATAATCGTCATTTTGTTGTGACCATTGCAAAAAATAATATAAAAGACAGATAATTGACACAAAATAAGGAAACACGTTTGCACATTCTAAGAATTCTAACAGATTAAATCAAACCAAGGGACCAGTACTTTTCCCACTTATTTGACAATAAGAAGTAATCTTTTAAATATTTATACATTCTAACAGCTAAACAAATGCTACCTTTCTTAAGAGTATTGTCTAAATGAATCCATAATGGACTTACCAGTGAACAATCAAAAAAAAATGTCCCAACGACTCAACATAAGACTTACAAAAGGAGAAAGATATATTAGAGACAAAGCCCATTTTGTATAATGATACATTTGTTGGAAGAAAGCAGTGCAGTAACTTATACTGAAACCAACTCAGTTTAACATCATTTGTGCATCTGAAGAGTAAAGAACAATAAAAGCACCACTTCTCAACAGGACAAGTAAGTGCTCATATTGAGACCCATTTTGTATATGCTACACTAATGCAAAAACTGGAGCTTATCAAACTGGTGTAAACTGATTTGCAATTTAAATTCCCTCCCATTGTTAAAGCAACATTAAAATCATTTACAGGATTCTGAAGCAGAGTTTCCTAAGATATTTTCCCAGGCACATTTAATGGAATTCATGATACCATAATACTCCAAGAAGTTACTCTTTACCTTGTAAGTAGAAACATTCATATGTAAGAAAATTACCATTGATATCCAGTAAATCATTAATAACATGAACACCATTATAGAACCAGTGATTATAAAACACTGGTTTATTATCAATCTGTGTCTTCGAATTATTCCAAAGGCTTTGCCTCAAAATCAAATCTGAATCGGATGGTAAATAATTGTATCCAGTAACATACTTATAAAGCAATAGAATACATCCTTCCAAAATGCATAACCAATTACAGAACTAACATCTCTAATGAAGAATCTCCATTCCTGATCATTTTACTAAAACTAAAACCACATATTTTTATAAACCCATATATATCACAATTATCTTGATAAAAACTTTCGACCAGCCTTTTCATGCATGTTACTTTTAATGCTTTGGCATGGCTGAAAATGTCCACCATTTTAAGACCTCCCCCTGCATAACTCTGAATAATCTGTTTTTTTTAACACGATCTGGTTTATTATTCTATAAGAAGTTGTAAAACATGTGGTTTAACTCATTTCACAGAGTAAGTAATGGAGAAGGTATAGAGTTAAAAAAACAGTAATTTAAATTAGGAAGGATCAAGGATTTCAAAACAGTTTCTGCCAATTTCAATAATCCTACGCTTTGACCAAGAGTTAATCAAATTCTTAATTTTAGATACTGCATGCCCCATAATTTAAAGACTTCCATTTTGCTCAAGTCTGTATCAAAAACAATTCCAAGTAATGTAAAATTCTAACCAGTATACCAATGAACATGGGAATCACATGAGAACAAATTAGAAATACCTTTTAAACTACCAATACCTATAAAATGAGATTTTCCTCAATTAATTATCAGGCCAGAAATTTGACTGCAATCAAACAAGGTGTCCATAATTTCCAGGACAAGAGCCTCAGAGCCATCAAGTATAAAAGTGGTGTCGTCTGCATATTGTGTTACGCCAGTGCACCACAACTGGTTATCAAAGGCCATAGACATTGACTTGGTTGTCGATGTTATGTCTGTCCGTAAGTTGTACCTGTGTTCTCGTCCGGGTCGTATTAAGCGTTTCGTGATAGCATTGTTTCTATCATAACCGATTACGCAGGTGACGACCCCGTCATTGTAATTGTGTGTTCACTCGTCGCCATATTGTGTCACTTAAATTCTTTACCTCTGACAACAACTCCCCCAATAAAACCATTGTATTTAGAGCTTGTGCACATAATAGCAAACATTTATTACTTGACTTAATCCATTCTACTCAATACAATAATTCAAGATTTTTGTGGAGCATTTGACCCTGATCATTAAACCATAAAGTTACAAACAAATAATGAATCCAATCAGGTGTTACTGATTTGCTTTCTTTGACACTCACAAATCACATAAAAACAACACATCTAGCCAACACATAAGGTGTTTGGGAGAGTAGTAAGCATACAATTCACAAAATCCATTTCCATGGAGTAGATCTTTACAGGCCATAGTGCTTGTTTGCTTTTTTAAAAGGTAAGTTGAGGAGAAATGAGAAAAGGAAGTCCAGGCAAAACTGCTTTTAAGGAGATATTTGAATGAGACATACACATAGAACACAATCTCTCATGGATACATTAAACGAGTATAAAGGATTCTAATTGACAGAAGTCACAGAAACCACAATCCAACATACTTTTGTTTTAAATTTAAAAGCTGAACCTTAGCACACAATTGGTAAATCTATCAGAACTTTAGAACTTTGTTAAAATTAAGAATAATCATTGCAACTTATATTTTCAAACCTAATGAATGCAAAATCTCTTAGGGCAGCTACATGTATGACCTTGAACATTTTGACAATAAAGGAATCTTTTCAGACCCTGTTTCCAGTTGTCCTACACTTTCAAATCTTCCCATGAAGATATTGATAGTAACTTTATACATGCAGGCTAGCACATTTCATAAGAAATATCACTAAAACACAAGATACTGAACTAACAAGTGCCCATGGTGGGCCTATAGCCCATGCACGCCATGCACAGTAAGCCTATAGCCCATGCACAGTATGCCTATAGCCCATGCACAGTATACCTATAGCCCATGCACAGTATGCCTATAGCCCATGCACAGTATGCCTATAGCCCATGCACAGTATGCCTATAGCCCATGCACAGTATGCATATAATGTAGCCCATGCACAGTATGCCTATAGCCCATGCACAGTATGCCTATAGCCCATGCACAGTATGCCTATAGCCCATGCACAGTATGCCTATAGCCCATGCACAGTATGCCTATAGCCCATGCACAGTATGTCTATAGCCCATGCACAGTGTGCCTATAGCTCCTTAGGCTATAAGGCCTATTGCTCCTTAGGCTATAATTGAAAACCCTTTAATAAGCTGATACAATATACGTTAGCTCATAACATTATTATATGTTAGCTCATAACATAGCAAGTAAAAATATCACTTTCAAACTACTGATATATATAGAACAACACAGAACACTGTCATCCCTATCAGATTTGTGGATTGACTGGTTCATCTCGCCCAAAGCACAGTACAATCCACAAAAACATTTGATCATTACTAAAGACTCACTCCTGAAACCATGTCCAGTTTTTAGGCTCTTCAATTGTGTGAGTATATAGTGCCTGAAACATTACGATCTTGGGGCCGCATTAAAAATATGTCCTAAACACCCAATCATTAACAGAAAACTGGTCAGGTGATCATATTACGTACCCCCTGCTTCCGATTTGCATTACTTGCTTACTCGCGCATTAAATTAGAGAATACAGTTTCCAAGCTCCACACGACGCAGTTCACACATAAGTGATTAAAGTAAGTTGAATGATTGTTAGGCATACAATCTTGTCTGAAATTTATCCTGTTATGCTTGAAAGTCGATATTACTTTAATGGGCTTTTCTTATTAGTAAATGAGACGTTGTATGCATCATTGACAGGTTTACCCCAATTTGGACAGCTTTTCAATGCAGCAGCTAGACCATCATGAATAATGCAAATGCTACAATAAAGCATCATTTATCTTGGAGTAATCCAGGTCAATCAGGAAATTTACATGTCACATAAGCTCAAAACAAACAATCAGTGCATGCTTTTATTTATGGTCATCTAGATTATTATAAAAGCTTGCATGCTTAAAAATCTAAATCATTATTATGTCTATTAAATAGTGCTACTACATCAGAACTAACATTATGTCCCCCAACACAATCTATAAGCTCCCTCAGTTGCCAACTGAGTTTAGAGGCAAGTGTAAACTATTGTTTTTGTGCTAAATGTATGCAACTAATTTCAACAAACATATTCACCTCTCCCAAACACTAGATATTTGCTCAGAGCCATCTAATTCAACAAACATATCCACCTCTCTAGAACACTAGATATTTGCTCAGATGCATCTAATTCAACAAACATATCCACCTCTTCCGAACACTAGATATTTGCTCAGATGCATCTAATTCAACAAAAATATCCACCTCCCAACACTCCCTAAAACAAAGATATCCACCTTGATATTTGCTCAGATGCATCTAATTCAACAACATATCCACCTCTCCCGAACACTAGATATTTGCTCAGATGCATCTAATTCAACAAACATATCCACCTCTCCCAAACACTAGATATTTGCTCAGATGCATCTAATTCAACAAACATATCCACCTTTCCCGACACTAGGTATTTGCTCAGATGCATCTAATTCAACAACATATCCACCTCTCCCGAACACTAGATATTAGCTCAGATGCATTTAATTCAACAAACATATTCACCTCTCCCAAACACTAGATATTTTCGCAGATGCATCTAATTCAACAAACATATCCACCTCTCCCGAAACTACATATTTGCTCAGATGCATCTAATTCAACAAACATATCCACCTCTCGCGAACACTAGATATTTGCTCAGATGCATCTAATTCAACAAACATATCCACCTCTCCCGTACACTAGATATTTGCGCAGATGCATCTAATTCAACAAACATATCCACCTCTCCCGAACACTAGATATTTGCTCAGATGCATCTAATTCAACAAACATATCCACCTCTCCTGAACACTAGATTTATGCTCAGATGCATCTAGTTCAACAAACATATCCACCTTTTCCAAAACTAGATATTTGCTCAGATGCATCTAATTCAACAACATATCCACCTCTCCCGAACACTAGATATTTGCTCAGATGCATCTAATTCAACAAACATATCCACCTCTCCCGAACACTAGATATTTGCTCAGATGCATCTAATTCAACAAACATATTCACCTCTCCCGAACACTAGATATTTGCTCAGGTCTAGTGACCTTTCAATTCTTCGATTCCAACTTGGCAAATCCTTGATGAACTATGATTTTCATTTTACTGGTAAATCTAAGGTAAAAGAGACACTACAGTATTATATATTCCCATAGATTTTCATTTTTTCATATGTATATGATAGAGTAAATTTTGAGAAACAAAGGTGTGAAAAAACTATGTTAATATCTTATTCCGTTTAGAAGTTATGAAATTTTAAAGTATAATTTGAATTTGGACAAAAGTGACTGATTGACAACATTTGTGATGTCATAGAGACAATTTCAACAAAACATCTTTTGTATTTCTTTAAAAATGATTTTGATTTTTTTCTAATTAAAGATGTGATGTACACCAAAAAAGAAAAAAAAAGTTTTCTTGTAATATTCCACCCTATCTCTATAATGAACCAAGAATGCTGTTCGATAATGTAAAAAAGTAATTAAATTGATAGGAAATACATAAGAACTGTGCTGAGATTGCCTTGATGACATCACCAAGCTGAAGGACATATACTGTACAAGGTGTTTTAAAAATATTTTTCTACTGTTTAATTGTTATAACTTCTAAATGGAATTAGATATTAACATAGTTTGCACCACTTTTGTTTCTATAAATTTGTTCTATCATATATAAACTAGAACAGTAAAAACTGTCATGGTTCGCATGCCCATGCAAATTGACACCCATATTATATGACCCGGTCAATTAAAAAAATGGCATCTCACACTAAGTCCCACATGGCATCCCATGTACCACATGGCATCTCACCCCATGTCCCACATGGCATCCCACATGGCATCCCATGTCCCACATGGCATTCCACCATATCTTCCACATGGCATCCCACCCCATGTCCCACAAGCAACCCATATCCCACGTGGCATTCCATCATTGTCCCACAGGGCATCCCATCCTATGACCCACATGGCATTCCACCCTATGTCCCACATCCCATGTACCAAATGACATCCCACCTCATGTCCCACATGACATCCCATGCCTTGTCCCACATGGCATTCCACCATATCTCCCACATGGCAAACCACCATACAGTGTCCCACATGGCATGCCACCATATGTCCCACATGGCATTCCACCATATGTCCCACATGGCATCCCATGCTGACCCACATGGATCCTATCCTACATGTATGTCCCACATTAATCCAACCATATGTACCATGACATCCCTCCCTATGTCCCACATGGCATCCTCCCTGTGTCCCACATCAGTGGCTTCTCACCTGATGTTCCACATAGCATCCCACCATATGTTCCACATGGTATCCCTCCTAATGTCCCAATGACATCCTACTTAATGTCCCACATGGCATCACATCCCATGTCCCACATCCCATGTCCCCATGGCCTCCTACCCTATGTCCCACATAGTCTCCTACCCTATGTCACACATGGCATCCTACCTTATGTCACACATGGCATCCTACCTTATGTCACACATGGCATCCCAACCTATGTCACACTCTGTCTTACTCGTGGCATCCCACAATGTCCCACATGGCATTCTACCCTGTTCCACATGGCATCCCACCCCATGTCCCGCATGGCATCCCATTCTATGTCCCACATGGCATCCCACCCCATGTCCCACCTGACATCCCATAGGCTCCATAAGAAGTCTCACTTCCAGCTATCAGTCCCTGGTTAAGCATAGTAATGTATAAGAGTGTCAGTTCATATAATAACTTATATGCAAATGACTTATTGAAATGGGGTGGGACGCCATGTCCCACATGACATCCCATGTCCCACATGACATTCCATCCCATGGCAATCCACTCTATGTCCTGCATGGCATTCCACCACATATCCTACATGGCATTTCACCCTGTTCCATATGGCATCCCACCCCATGTCCCACATGGTATCCCACATGGCATCCCACCCTATGTCTGACATGACATCCCATAAGCTCCATAAGAAGTCTCATCCTAGCTATCACAGTCCCTGATTGAGCATACTATGTATTAAAGTGTCATTTCATATGATAACTTATATGCAAATGAGTTGTTGAATAAGAAAAAAAGGTGGAGTCAAATAATTATGCCTGATATAGCCCTTGGTGTATACAACATGGTAAATATTTAATCATGTCCTTCATGGCCCCATCCATGTCCCACATGGCATCCCTCCTTATGTTTATATACAATCACATCCTGTCACACTCCCTGACTAGGCATATCAAATAAAAAAATCTGGTCAGGTCATAATACTGTAGCAGCTTTATGCAAATGAGCACAATAATAAAGGTGGAGTTTAAAATATCATGCCTGATACAACTGTTGGTGCCCACATATTTTGAAGAATTTTAAGGATTTTAAATCTCAAGTACTACAAGAGAGACTTGAAGATCTCTGAATAAAATTGGAAAATTATATCATTTTACACTTATCTTCTAAGAAAATATCAAATGTATTGTAGACTTTTTAAGGAAACTAGTCTTCAATCCTATCTTAAGTATCTCTGAAAAACTTTAACATTTTATAAGGTTATTTTAACCTTCCATAAGGATATCTAAAGAAACTTTAACTTTTTCTGAGAAACTTTGAAGAAACTTTAACATTTTCTGAAAAATTATCAAAAAACTTTAATATTTCTGAGGAAATCTCAGGAACGGACAGCCAGACGGCCGGACGGCCGAACAGACGTAATCGCCATTACATAGGTTCACATAATGCTACGCATGCGAACCAAAAATGAAAATTCATGGGAATATTTCTTTAAGTGCATGCTGTTAAATGCATAGCAAATTTTAGGAATTATACACATTTATTTTTCATAACTGTTAAAATCAATGACACATAGCAGAATATTCCAAGTCTGTGTTTGACACTTGTATCTAGAATTACTCAAGTTTAATCATTTCTGAATTAAATATAATTTTGAACAAGAAAAATAGTTCTTTACAATTTTATAAATCAAAATTTCAAAAGTTTCACTATGTTTTTCTGCAATTTGGTGCACAACTCACGCTACATACCTTTTACATTGCCTCTTCCCAATTTACATAGTGAAGCCCAAATCATAATAGAATGCAAATGAAGCTTGAGAGTCATTCCCTCAACAGTCCAATGCCATGGCACATGTGTATACACTACAGTAGTTTGCTTAAGTTTTGATTTCTTTCCAATATCCAAAGTTGTAGTGTGGTTTCCTGCAGGCACTAAGAATCTCATCAGTCTGTACAGACAGATGGCTTGATCTCACATACCAGCAATATGCAATAGTAGACCTCAACTCAAAGTTCACAGACATTACAGTATGCATGCACTGAATTCAACTTAGGTTCAGTTTAGTTCAAAGTTAACTTCAAAGTGATTAGGCCTAAAGTTGACCTGTTCAGGAAAGAACTAGTTAGATATAAACAAGATTGTTAAGAAAGCTAATGAAGATAACAAAGATCCCCACCAAATTTAAAGGTTTGTACATGATGGCTGATTCACCACAATTACCTCTTTTAACAAAGTTAAACCAAGGATACATGTATGTTTGCTCCAGCGATTGTTTTTTAACTCATTTGTCATGCACATATCAAGGAATAATGCATGGTTTACAAAAATACATTACGTGTGTGGCTTTGTTACAGCCCAACAAAGTAATGATGAAATTTGTGGAACACTGCATGGAATAGCATCAGAATATAAATATTCTACAGGGATATTTTATGGTGAACAAGTTACTGATGTACTATATTTAAAACTACTTTGAGAGGGAAATGATTGGTTTCTGGCATCAATAAATGATGGAATGTACATCTGAAGTAGAAACAATAGATGCTTTGCTGGACAAGGCATCACAAAACTATACAAATTCCCTCCACATTGATAGCATGCCTTGGATACATATCAACCCTTTACTCACCCTCCTTTCCACTCACTTTCTAATCTTGCTCCAAAGCATCCACTATGATGTTTTTGATCTACCAATCCCTCATTTTCTACTCATCATGTCACACATCTTCCTTTTATCCTAATACATTTTGTTTGTTTGATGAGTGCTTAATGGCACCATGACAGCGAGGGTCAAATTGTACCTGAGAGGTTAGCTCATTCCAGAGGTAGGGAGAAAAGAAAACAGGGATAGATTGAGAGAAACACGGGAACTAAAGCCAGAAACCTGGGATCGAGATAGGAAGTGCATGGGTGAAAAAAACAAAGTAGGGAGAGGGTGGTGGGAGAGGAGGACTAAATATGGTTGTAGAGGGAAACATGATGAAGGAAGGAGATTGTTTAATCCAGAGGGTTTTTCTGGAAGAGCTTGGCTATTGAGTTGTGGTGAGCAAGGGAAGCTCTGGGAAGCTTGTACAGGGGGCAAGCAAGGAGGACGTGGTGGACTGTGAGTGTGCAATGGCAATTGTTGCAGAGGGAAGGGGAAGCCAATAAGGAGATGGAAGTGAGAGAGGTGGGTGTGACCTATTCTAAGGCGGGTAATGTGAGCGTTGTCAACACAGGAGAGGTTGTGGATGGTGGGTACGTTTGGAATGGTGGGCCGGATGACGTGGAGTTTGTATACAACCCATTAAACATTCTTTAATTGACAACAAATTTTAGGCCATTAGCAATTTCTTTCCTCAGGATGCACCATTACTAAACGTTCCAATTGCGTTATCATTTCCAAACAAAAGCACCAATTTTTAACTTACTTGCAAGCAAGCTGGCAAGCATATAAAAAAGAATTCATTATTTCCATAACCGACAGTAAGCTCAATTGCAATAAATTCTGTGCTATTTTAAGTATCAGCTGTGAATTAACATCTGATTGCAAAGCACTCATTACATGTTAAAGTATGATGTTGCGCTACCCAGATGCAAACAAAAATATTTTGGCTGTTAATCCATTGGTTTAGTGTTTATAAAGTATGACATAGGCAAATGTTATTATTAAGTACAACAGACAGAATGACATGATAAACTATAAGGAACTGTAATATATTGTTGTTTGTTGATGTTTAACTGCACCGCGACAGTCAGAGTCAAATGTGACAAGAGGGTGTTAGAAAACTAAGGTGCAAGATTTAGGACGGTATGAATAATAAAAGGTCAATAGAGGTAAGAAAAGGGAAGGAGAAATAGACTGGTAGGATAGACTAGAAATGTGAAGTAAATAAGTCTCGCCTATCATATATTTTTTCTTCTTCTCATTTTACAATAAGTAACAATGCATGTTTTTACAAGTAAGATAGACTAGAAAAAATGTCTCCACACCCACTTTAATCTAAGAGATATCATAGATACACATATTTTCATTGTTATGCAAATAAGCTAAGTATGTACACACATCCCCCTCCCCAATCATCTCAACTCAACAGTACCAATGCCCTCTACCACTGTTCTGAGTTATCTCAGGTTAAATATTTTGTATGTTTCTTATGCAAATAACCTAATTAATATGCACACTATACCTCATTATTGCGTGTAGACCATGCTCTTCAATATGATCATTTGTATGAACAAAATCTCCACAACCACTTCATTTTAAGAGATATCATAGATACAAATATTTTCATTGTTATGCAAATAAGCTTATTAGTATGCACATACAACCCCCAATCATGCTCAACTTGAGCAGTACCAATGCCATCTACCATTGCAATAAGTACCACCACCGCATTAAGTACCAAGTTATTATCTCAGGTAAATATTTTGTATAAAAGTCTATTGTTATGCAAATAACCTGATTGATATGCACATTACACCTCATCATTAAGTGTAGACAATGCTTTTCACATATATGATCATTTTTTAAACAAAATTCCCACACCCACTTTAATTTCAGAGATATCATAGATAGAAATATTTCCATTGCTATGCTAATAAGCTAACTCAATATGCACACACAATCCCCAATCATGCTCATTTAAACAGTACCCATACCCCATGCGCCAAGTTCCATGAATGTACACCATTCATAACTTTAGTTATGAGCTCATGTTAAACATTTGTGGACGTTAACAACAATGATGCAGAAAGACAGGATGATCCCTGTCTCTCCACCCTGCTTCGCAGGCAAACAAAAAGGAAGTGAGTGTGGGTAAGGGTAATAGTTGGATCAGGTGGAATAAGTTGCAATTGCGGAGGAAGTTGATGATGTCGCAGGAAGAATTGTTCTTGAAGAGATCAGAAATGGAAGTGGAGGAGGAGGAGAGGAGAGATCTAGAGTTCCGGAATAAGGAACAGGTTACTAGGATATGCTTGATCGAGAGATCAGTTTTGCTGGTAGGGCAGACATGTGTAGGAGAGCCTGAGAAGAGGAAGGAGTGGGTGAGAAAGGAATGACTGAGGTGGATGTGGGTGACAACAACGTCCTCTCTACCGATTGTGACTGTGCAGAAGAGAGTTGGTCCCGACTTTGGGATTGATAGTGTAAGGTTTGTTACTGGTCTCAAGATTCCAGAAGTCTTGCGAGGTCTTCCTGATGTTGCTGGAAATGGTGAAGTAAAGTTTGCGGGCAGAGCGGTAGATGAAGTTGCCGTAGTCCAGCTTAGATCTGAGAAGGGAGCTATAGAGGGTGAGCAAGGTGAGATGATTGGCTTCCCGGTCTGTGCTGGAGAGTACCTTGAGGAGATTAAGGGTTTTGTAACAAACAGTTGGTTTTAAGGCTGTTGATGTGGTGGAGATAAGAGGGCTTGAAAACGAGAACTGTCCTCACTGGGAATGATGGAATCTTTGAGACAGATTGAGACAAAGAAAGAAAGAGTTGCTGTTGTTGAAATGAATGAGAACAGTTTTGTCTTTGGAGAAATTGAAGCCCTTGATGTCACTCCAGCCAGCTAAGTTGTCCAGGCAATTTTGAAGATTATTTTGGAGCGCTTGGAAGTATGGAGACAACGAGGAGATTGCAATTTGATGTTGGGGAGAGAGCTTTGGTGATGCTGTGGATTTTGAGGATAAAAAGAGACAAGAAGAGAATGCTGCCTTGGGGGACAGCCAGGTGTTGGGTATACCTTTGAGAGTAGGTGTTACTAATTTGCACCCTGAAATGGCAAGAATGGAGATAATTCTGGATGAAGGTTGGAAGGAGACCTCTGAGACCAGAGGCTGTGAAGGTCCCTGAGGATACCATACTGCCATGTGGTGTCAAAGGCCTTTTCAAGGTCAAAGAAGATGGAGATAGTGTGGTGATTTCTGACGAAGGCTGTACAGACATAGGTGTCTAGTTTGAGGACATGGTCCAGGCAATTCCCGTTTCTCCTGAAACCGTTTTGAAATGGTGAGAGGATGGAGTTTTTCTCTAGCTACCAGCGGAGTCTGTAATTGACCATACGTTCCATTATCTTGCAGAGGCAGGATGTGAGAGCGATGGGGTGATAGTTAGTGGGGATGAATCTGTCTTTGTTGGGCTTGAAGATGGGGATGATGGTCCTCAACAAATGTTGGGGAAAGTTTTGGAGGACCACAGGTGGTTGTAAATCTTGAGTAAGATGCCAAGAGAAGTCCTGGGAAGGTTTTTGAGGAGATTATAGTGGATGCCATTGGGGCCTTAGGAAGAGGACCTGGATATTTAGAGGGTGGAGGAGAGCTCAGAGAAAGAGAACGGAAGGTTGTACTTTTCCTGATTGTTGGACTGGAAGTTAAGAGATTTTTTCTCAGCCTCGATTTGTAACTGTAATATCTTACATATCTGCATGAAGTATGTTGTATTTTCAATTATTTATGTTTCGTTTGGTTTGATGAGGTTTAACGGCACCGCGACAGTCATAGTCAAACGTGACAAGAGGGTGTTAAATAATTGAGGTGCAAAGGTTTAGGACAGAGATGATTGGAAAAGGAGGAAAGGATAGAGAGAAGAGTGCACCATGCTTGCAGCAATTAAGCTTATATTTCTGTAAGGGTAGTGCGTCAATATAAAACTAGCTCAATTCAATATAAAACGAGCTCGTTATAAGACGAAATGAGCTCATCAAGAAATGAAACTAGCTCGTCAATACAAGACTAGCTTGTCTCAATATAAAACAAGCTCGTCATAAAAGAAACGAGCTCGTCTCATTATAAAACGAGCCCGTCATGAGACAAAGCGAGCTCATCAATGTAAAACGAAGCAAATCACAATATAAAAGGAGGTCGTCATAAGGGAATACGAGCTACTCTTAATACATTACGAGCTCGTCATATCAAAAACGAGCTCATAATACCTAAAACGAGCTCGCAACAAGCTTATTATGAGCTTATTTTTCTGTAAGGGAAAAGTATCATCGGAAAAATCTCAAGGAGGGGGCATGGTTCCCTGGCCCACCTCTGACTATGCCCCTGAACCATGGTGAATTTGCGAACATTTTTTGCAAACACTTTTAAAATGCAATCCTTACTGTGATTTTTTTTGGTGAATATGATAATGATATTCATGATGAAGTTTTGATTTCTGAATCTCATTATTTTGAGACCCAGTCAGTTCCCAGCCTCACAAAAAGTTGTTTATTCTCTTCTGTGTGTATTCTGCACACTTGGATGATTTCAGCCCACACGATATTTACATATGTGATACAAAATTCCTTTTCTATCCAAATATATGAAAAATAGTATGAAAATCAGAAGAAGCCAGTAAGGGGGTCGCAAGTTTTGCACCTATTTCCACAGAAACCATGTTGATTTCATTATTATCGTACAATCCATATCATGATTGGGCAATGTGCAATCACGTGATGTTGTTTACATCGGTATTGTAATCTTGCATGATATGTACCAGTGTACTGTACTACACATGGCATTCGCACGTTTCCACAAACCCTTCATAAAGTTTCTTTTAAATAACAAACAGTATATACTGCAGATTTACATGGGGATGTTAATTGGATATCAAATTCAGAATAAAATGAATGATATTTAGTGACGACAGAGCTTCTTGAGGCAACTGAATACACTCCAAGTATGCTCACTCACTGTCCACTTCGGGACATGTGTCCCATAAGGCTGCAGTGTACTCTCTCCAATGTATCCTGTCTCTGGCAACGTGTCTGGCTTCATTCCAAGAATTCCACCCTAGCATCTCTCCTTCCTTCACTACCTTTCTTCGCCATGTCGTTCTTGGGTGTCCAACTCTACTTCTCCCTCCTAGCTTCCATGTCAATGCTGTCATGCAGTGGCTGTCCACTTTCATTCTTAATACATGCCCAATCCACCTCCATCTTCTCATTTTGACTTCATTACTACATGTAATTCTCCTTTGCTGAGTAAATCTTAATAATTCATCATTTGAAACAACATATGGCCATCTAATCTTCAAATTTCTTCTCATGCATATGAAGTCAGTCTCATTTGTCTTCCACGCATCTCACAACCATATATCTGACTTAACAATAGAGTTAAATAATCTGATCTTTGTTTTGACTGAAAATACATTGGAGCTTCATATCTTCTTTAATTTCATAAAAGATTCTCCCCACCACCACCTTGTATGTTTAGTTGTTCCTACTGTAGGTACTTGTACTGTATGTAACTCTTTCAGATTAATTTGCACTATGTCACAGTCTATACTATTTACTTTTACAAGTTCAGTCTAACTCTTATTTATTCTTAACCCACTTTTGTGCAGCATATTGGTTCAGCCTTGTTAGTTTTGTTTGCATACTGTATGTTGATAGGTAGAGGCAGTGGTGTAGCTAAGAAATATTATTGCGAGGGTGTGAAGAAATATTTCCCGACAAAATGTTTGACGCTGTATGCGTCAATGCTAGCGCGAAGTGATAGCCCGAAGGGCATGGGGTCTAGGGGCCCGCCGTAGGGGTCCAGGGGGCAAAGCCCCTGGAAGCTCTGTGATTTTAGGCATTTTATGGCTGGTATTTGATCTAAAATCAATACAGATTTACACAGCAATATCACCCCAAAACAGCATGGAAACTTAACTATTTAGACCCATATACGTTTCCATTTTTCATGGGGACTTTTTGTTTTAAAACTGAAACACCAGCGTTCATTTAGGTACCATTTGTTTTAAACTACAGAAGGAGAAAAAAACGCGAAATAATATTTTTTTAATTGTTTTTCTCATCACTATTGGCCCACAATTATTTTGCTTCGTATTGCCATGGGTTATCTCTACAAACACTCTTGTTAACTTTATTTTGTACCAGTCAATTCACAATTGATGATGGAAGCCATTGGTTTATGAAAATTTTAATTAAATAATAGCAACACCTCATTTCCAACATTAGAGACTGAAGATCCTTTCTTGTTTCAATATGGATTTCTGCCTCTCGACTCAGCATGCTGACAACATGATTATTGGGCACCGATCTTTGTCGGGTAAAGAAGTAAAATGTCGGAAGCACTGTCTAAATCAGAGATATAATTGTATAATATCTTAATCTGTCCAATTTGGCTAGATATAACACTTCCATGTCCTCCCAGATCGGCATGTTGCTGACAACATGATATCTAAGTCAGGCTGCTTCTGGTATGCGAAATATGTTAGATGCACGTCTCTCAAAAAAGAACCGTAAATTATGATTTCAAAGTGGGTGAATCTTGACAACGTTATTTCTGAAAAAGTGAAGAGAGGAATCAGGACCTTTCCATATCACGTGGCTTTGTCACTGGCTGACTGGTCGGATATACCTGAGATTAATGGCATGTATGGGAATCATGCCCAAATCAGCTATATTAAAGAACGTTATAAAAGAAACCTCTCCCACACATTTCAAATCCTTAACCCGGATGCGACGGCGGCGGACTGGGACTGGTTTTGAAGTTGTTCACAAGGATCCTCATAGATCAAACAGATAAATTAGTTTTGTCTATAGGCAGGATAAGGGGGCGCCCGGTGCAGAGAGAGCATTTTCCTTCCACTTTTTCTGTTGTATGGTGATTTATTTGTATATTAGTGTGATTTTATGATTTTCGATTCCCTAAAAATACCTTCCCTTTACCAGCAGAATTTAATTGAATAATCTTCGTTCTGCGGTTTGGGGTTCTTCGTTTTGGAGATTTTTCACCCCAAAAAATGCCTTCTCGACGGGCAGGATTAATTTAAACAAGAGATAATTATACAACCATGCCTACTTACAGTATGCAAATTAATGAAATATTATTGGTTGACATTATGAGCATATACAGTACCTAGTATGAATGTCATATAACTATCATAGCATTGATTGCTTTGATAATAGACCGGGGTCTTTCCTTCCTACCTCTAAAATGATCTAACCTCTCAGGCACAATTTAAGTTAAGCCCTTATAAAACAAACAAACCATACACTTCACACACTACTTCATTTCAACTTTACTTGTTGCTTATACACATACAGTATGATCACCTCACTGATTAGATATCTATGTTAATAACTTTTCAACATGACAAAGACTTTGAAAGAAGTTTGGTCAGGGCAGAATTTATTTATTTTTGTCAAAAATAAGTCAAAATTATGATGTTCAATTAATATTCTGTATTTGAGATGAACACAGGAATACAACTTTAGATGTTTCTAATGAAAACTGACGTAAGATGTTGATGTATTGATGACGATGATGTATTGATGATGATGTACAAAAAAGCCAATGATGACGATGATGTCTAAAAACCAACTTACTATAATGGTGTCTTAAGTCTAACAATTTACGATGTCTAATTTCGAACTGACTATAGACGATGTTTAAACTCCCACTGAAATCTAAGTTAAGATTTTCATTCAGTAGATGGATATTTCTACATCCTGACCCCACCTATATTAAAATATAAACCAATTAAAACTAAACCTATCACCCATCACCAATCACAGAGCTAAACCACATTTACTTTTTAACCAATGAATACCCTCTATTTGGGTTGGCAGCAAGTCCTAAAACAAAGTATCTGAAGTAAGGTGACTGACATCCTTAGGATAATTAGCTAAATCACTTCTTCAATTCAGAGATGGCACCATGTCTCACAGTGAAACCACTATTCTATAAAAGAAAACAACAGATGATTCTAGGGAAATTGTAAACAAAATTAAGGTTTCCCAGATAATCCTAAAATGAGAGGATGGGAAGTGAAAAGGTGGGCAGGATGTTTATAACAAACACTTCTAATAAAAATAATATGTGGTAACATTTAATAAAGAAAATAATGAAAGATAGAGAGCTTGAACCTTTCCTATTGTATGTCTAATTTTTGGTTTATCATGGAGCCACAGATATATTATGTTAAGCATTAAAATAAAGACAATGATAATTACTTAAGAGATTTTTAGGCCCAAAGGTATAAACTTTCTTAGAAAGAAACCAGTGAGAAGGATGAACAATGGGGCTATTTTCTAAAACTAAAGCTGTATCAACAACTTAAGAATAAAACAGATTTAAGCTATCTGTTTTGAAGTTTGTAGCTAAGGTTTATACATGTACCTGTGAAACAACACCAAATATGAAGCAAATCAAAAAAATGTATGCTAGATCCCATCTACTCATTAGTGTGAATGACATAACTAACATCCAATGTATCAGTCTCAGATATCATGTTTACCAGCTCTTGTCATTTATCATTTGGGCACATCAGACCAAGAGTTATCTCTGTGCACCACACATGACGTGAATCCATTTCATAGTTTTTAGATATTTCAATTACAAGCTTTTTGTTTATAAAATCATATTAAGCCATGCCCGCTACACATATTAATGAAAGTCTACGTTTTTATACAATGAACACATACACACTAGCTATCATTATTATTATAACAAATATGACACAAATTAGACATTTAAAATCTTGTCAAAATAAGAACATTTCAAGATATTTATATTAAGCCCTGCCTACTAATTAATATGCATGATATCAACACCAAAAACAATATGACACATATACAGACCATGAGCTATCTGTGTACCACACATGACATGAATATAGTTCATAGTTTTTGAAATATCGTTATTACAAACTAATTATTTACAAAATAATATCAAGCCCCGCCCACTACCCATATTAATGAAAGTCACTTTTTTATACAAAGAAAATGTACATACTGTACTAGCTAACATCACTTTTAATAAAAATATGAAACAAAACAGACATGTGATTGTCAAAATAAGAGCATTTCAAGATTTCTATATTAAGCTCTGCTATATGTGCATAATTTCACCACCAAAAACAACTGAGGCACATCTACAAAAACCATGGGCTATCTGTGTACCAAATATGACACAAGTACAGTTTATCATTCTTGAGATACCATGTTTACAAGATCTTTTCAGCAAAATCATTTTAAACCCTGCCCACTATGCCTATTAATGAATTTCAATGTTTTTACATCATGAACATGTATGTACACCAGTTAACATCAGATTGTACCACATATGAAACAAAACAGACATGCGGTTGTTAAAATATGAACATTTCAAGATTTTTACAATAAGCCCTGCCTACTCATTAATATGCATGACATGACCATAAAAAAAACAATAGAGCACATCAACATAAATCTAGGATTATCTGTACCCGTTCACATTTAGTACCACATACAACATAAATACACCCATACACACAGATACATACACACAGATGCATACACACAGATATATACTGAGCTACACCCATACATACATACATACATATATACACACATACATACATACATACATACACATACATACATACATACATACATACATACATACATACACCCATACATACATACATACATACATACATACATACATACATACATACATACATACATACATACATACATACATACATACATACATACAAACATACATACATACACACATACACACACACATACATATACCAGCATGACCACTTAGGTTCATGCTATCACACCAGAACCAAAAAGTTAGAATGAGATTTGGAGGAATTCTTTGAGATATGAATGTTAACAATTAATTAACATGCTGGAATTTCAAAGAATGAATACAGGATCAGCTTTACTTGGCTTACAATTATAAACTAGTGCTTAGCTGCCATAAATGTAAGCTCATCCCTGAGCAAGGCTTCCTCACCAACTACAAGCTACACAAGTAAATTATCTTCATTTTAGATCCAGATTATGCAAAATATGAATATCATTTGCACTTCATTTAATTTAATATTTCCATGTCAAACATTCATATCTATATCAGCACATTTACAGTATCATTATATGAACTGAAAACAGTGAATAAAAAACAACATATGAATACAAAGCCATCATAATTATATACCTACATTGATGATTTTTATTCACTTCAAACAATTACCATACATGTAAATTACTGCCTACAATGATCCCAGTGATTACTATACATATCTGGCATTTAATGCAAAAAGAAGAAATCTGAAAAACAAGAGCTTACTTTTCATTGGCATCCCTTGGGTCTTTGCAACAATGTTAATCTTCACCAGATGAACTTTCCTTACTAATGCAGATCTGTGGCAAAACGAGTCAATATTCAGTCTGTTGTACTGTATATATCTGTTAACACAAACAATATTTTCTGAAAACAAAGTGAGAGAAAGACACATTGCTCATATTAGGCAAACATTGCTCATATTAAGCAAACAATTCTTATCTCATGTATAAGTTCATAACTTGATGGGTAATATGGAATCTGGTTGAAATATTCATTGTTTATAACTCTAACACAATAAACAACATAAAGCACTGGACTGGACTGGTCATACCTTTCAATACCTAGACAATCGTGTTAAATTATGATAAGATTTGAAAAACTTGGAAGTTTTGCACAATAGCTTATAAATGTTGCAGAAATCACGCCAATTTATTAAATTTGAAAGCTTTCATATAACAAATGCAAAATATGTGATGTTGCTAGAATTAACAAATTATACACTCCCTGTTTTCAAAACTTTGAGAGAGGCAAATACCAATCAGAACCAAAAGATTCTGTGGTTCTGATTCTTGAGATACAGTGTTTACAAGCTCTTTTCAGCAAAATCATATTTAGCCACACCCACTATACATATTAATAAATTCCAATGGTTTTTTTTTATATAAAATGAACACAGACAAACTAGCTAACATGTGAAACAAAACAGACATGTGATTGTTAAAATATGAGCATTTCAAGATTTTTACATTAAGCCTGCCGACTAATTAATATGCATGACATCACCACCAAAAACAAAAGGGCCCATCTTTGAACCGTGTGTAAACCTCCAGGTATAACGGGGATACTAATTAATAGTAAACCTCTGGGTATTATCGGAGTTACAATATAAATTTTGGGTAACAGGACTAAAAATGAGACACACCTAATTGCAGATATGATGATCCCAAATAGGTTGATTAATTGCCAATTCCATAGGTAAGAAAAATAGGTTGATTAATTACCAATTCCATAGGTAAGAATATAAGACACAGAGAAGCTAACAAAGTTCCACATATCAATGTAATCAATTCGTAATTCAATTTAATCAAGCTGGAAAATAATCACCAACAGGATATTAAATTTGATATAATGTACAAGCATGAAAATAATCTTGACTTAATAATATCAATCAACACTTACAATAACTATACCTTGCTATAAACTTACTAATTGGCCAATAAAAAATGTTTAACTTACAATTATTCACAACCTGCAACACACATCCTCACGCCACCACAGTCCAGAAGCTTCTTTCTTTCAAACATACACAACTCCTTAAACAGTTTATTATTTTATTATTGCCATTAACGTTTTTGTTATTACGCACAAAACACTATATTTTCAATTTAAAACTTACGCTACCGGCGCTTTAACATACTACTATGACGCCACATGTAAACAAACCCCAATTGTGAATGAGACCTCATGAATAATCATTACATGACATCATTTTGAGTGGTGGGTGGTGATGGTGGTGGGTGGTGATGGTGATGGGTGGTGATGGTGGTGGTGGGTGATGTGTGCTGGTGGTGGGTGGTAGTGGTGGTGGGTCATGGATGTGGTGGTGATGGGTGGTGGTGGTGGGTGGTGGTGGTGGTGGTGGTGGTGGGTGGTGGTGGTGGGTGGTGGTGGTGGGTGGTGGTGGTGGGTGGTGGTGGTGGGTGGTGGTGGTGGGTGGTGGTGGTGGGTGGTGGTGGTGGGTGGGTGGTGGTGGTGGTGGTGGGTGGTGGTGGTGGGTGGTGGTGGTGGGTGTGGTGGTGGGTGGTAGTGGTGGGTGGTGGTGGTGGGTTGTGGTGGTGGTGGTGGTGGGTGGTGGTGGTGGTGGGTGGTGGTGGGTGTGGTGGTGGTGGTGGTGGTGGGTGGTGGTGGTGGGTGGTGGTGGTGGGTGGTGGTGGTGGGTGGTGTGGTGGTGGTGGTGGTGGGTTGTGGTGGTGGTGGTGGTGGGTGGTGGTGGTGGTGGTGGGTGGTGGTGGTGGGTGTGGTGGTGGGTGTGGTGGTGGGTGTGGTGGTGGTGGGTGGTGGTGGTGGGTGGTGGTGGTGGGTGGTGGTGGTGGGTGGTGGTGGTGGGTGGTGGATGGTGGTGGTGGGTGGTGTGTGGTGGTGGTGGATGGTGGTGGTGGATGGTGGTGGTGGGTGGAGGTGGTGGTGGAGGTGTGGGTGGAGGTGGTGGTGGGTGGTGGTGGTGATGGGTGGTGGTGGTGATGGGTGGTGGTGGTGATGGGTGGTGGTGGTGATGGGTGGTGATGGGTGGTGGTGATGATGGGTGGTGGTGGTGATGGGTGGTGGTGGTGATGGGTGGTGGTGATGATGGGTGGTGGTGGTGATGGGTGGTGGTGGTGATGGGTGGTGGTGGTGATGGGTGGTGGTGGTGATGGGTGGTGGTGATGATGGGTGGTGGTGGTGATGGGTGGTGGTGATAATGGGTGGTGATGATGGGTGGTGTTGAGGGTGATGGTGGTGGTGGGTGGAGGTGGTGATGGTGGTTTTAGTTTGGGCTTTTTTAGCATGTCATTTTGTTATTTTATGTTATGAAATGTTAATCAATGTTGGCACCTTGGTATTGTTTAGCTTCCCTGTTGGAAACCTGTTTTCAGTAAATCAGTCTTGAAATGTTGGTTGTAAATAGTTTGCTTAGCTATAAAGGAATGTTGTGACTGTGTGAGTCTACCAGTAAAATAACCCAAACAGTTAGGACATGACCCATGACCAACATCAAAATGAGATCTTTAAATTTGAACTAATGATTTACAATTTGAATAAAGTTTTCCTTCAAATTGGACACTGCATATTATTAGCAAACCCTGGAACTTTGTTTTAAACACTGGGAGTGTCACTACATACATTATAACTTCTTTCAAACATAAATTAGAAACACATCGCTTAATAGTAATGCAAATGTAATTAACATGCCCACAACACCTCAATGTTAGATGTGAACAAAGCCCTTCATATATATGATCATTTCTATGAGTTAAGCCATACCTGATACACTTCACCACTTTCTTATCATAGAAACAAATTATTCAATTGCCATATAAATTTTCCATTTAGTATGCATACAGCCCCCTCCCACATTTAGTATGCATACCCCCCCCTTCCCCCCATCATGCTCATCTGAGCTCAGTTATAAGCTCAGGTTAAATATTAAACAGTCTTTAGATAAGCAAATAACCTGCACACAACACCTTGGTGTTTGGTGTAAACAAAGCTCTTATGATCATTTTAGGGCTCAGTTTACAAATATTGTGCAAAAGTATCTTGTTATGCAAATAGCTTAATTAATATGTGCACAACAACTTGGGGTTTAATGTGAACAAAACTCTTCATATATCATTTCTGTGAGTTATGTCAGTGGTTTGTGCAAAGGGGGAAGCGGGCATGGGCCATGGCCCCAATCTCAACAATCATTCAGGGGAAATGTCTCATTCAGAGGAATGGGAATCAGGTGTGATGGGAGAAAATTTAGTGGTCGGTAGTGTTTTTGTGTGTGTGTGGATGTGTGTGTTTTAAAGCTTTATTTAACTGTTTAACCAGAGCATCACTGATGCAGAAGTTCAACACTTTAAATTTGGAGTGAAAGTTTTGATTGTCCAGTAGTGATTTGTTATCCAATATAAGACAAAGATGGCAAGATGAATCATGAAGGTTATCACCTCGACGATCATTCAGGGGGAAATGTCTTATTTGAAGAAATGGGAGTCAGGCCTGATTGGAGAAAATTAGTGAACGGTTGTTTTTTTTGGTGTGTTTTAAAGCTTTATTTACCTGTTTAAAAATGAACTTCCCTAAACTTTATCCTAGTGTGGAGATAAGTTTTTCAATTAAAGGAAATTTTGCAAGGGAGGTGAAGCAATAGAACTATAAATTAAAAGAGTGGTTTCAGGTTTCAGACCATTGAAATATTTCCCTCAGTGCTTCCACTTACAAGAAAATTACCCGAAATTCAGGATTTTTTTGTTTGCATTTACACGTAAATTCAATGAGTTTTTATTTTTTTATTTTAGGAGATAGTCAGTGAAAGTTGGGAAATCATTGATGGATTTGTGGAAGCACTGATTCTTCTAATCATTTAACAGTATTGTTGTATATAGCAGAGCATAAATCGCCTTTAACTATTAAATTTTTAGTGTTTCATACTGCTTTAAGGTGGTATCAGTCACGTAGAGATTGAATTCTCACTGTAAATGCTAACTTATATCTTGTCTCAGAGCCAAGGCAAATTTGGTTAAAGTGGTCCTCCCATGCCTTCTAAAACAATTGAGATTTAATCTGTTATAGGTTTTTATATCCCTGAAGTCAATAATTCGTTAAGAAAGCCTGCAAATAAGTCCATTTTCATGATGAAAAAGGACTTAGAAAATTGATCATTTATTGCTTGCTCCAAAAAAATCAAGATTCTTCACCCACATTTTCTTAAATTTCAGAAGAAATCATTTCTTCTGCACCTCCTTATCTGTTGAAAGGGATTTGTTTTGTGATTTTCGCTAACAGTTTGCTACATCATTTCAGGGACTGCTGATGGTAAACAATGCATCACACACATACTAACCACATACAAATAGCGTCTAATTGCAAAGGTTTTTCAGGCTGTTCAGATCTTATTTTGTCATCTTCAAATTCAAGCTACAATATGATAAGAATGATTTAGAAATAAATGAAAAACATTCTCATAATGAAGGGATGTCGTTCCTTTTGAATTTGAACCGCTTGCAGACAAGAAAAAAGGATCACGCTTACAACCCTTACACAGACCCTTACACGGGTCCTGCAGCACAAAGTTTGCATAGTCGTAATAAAATTCTTACCGTTTCGCAAGTAATGTTTTTTTGTTTTTTTTACGTCTAATGGAAATACAAAGTTTTATTTATCAATGTTCAAGTCTCTGTCGCTTGACGTTCAGTCAACCCACAGGTGCTCGCTTCAATTACGTCATCGCAACGTTTCTTTAGTTTGCAGCAAATTGTTGGGCGGATAGACTGTCTTGACGGTAAATTTAATAGAAAATTGATCGTTTGTACATTTAATCAGAAAAAAACTAACAAATACTGTGGCTGATACACGAAGAAGGGAGTCTCTAGCAAATGTGAGTAGAGTAAAAAAGTGTAATTAAGATATCGCTAGTGGTCAAAGAAAAGGAGAGTTGACTGAAAAAGATTCTCCCTTTTTTGCAAAATTTGACGGATTTTCATTTCATTTGGGTAAAAAAAAAATTGGCGGCAAATTACCAACAAAAACATGCAGGTGACATTTTTCTTTACTTTCCACATTTCTGTGACCTTTTCACAGCTATTTCACTCAAATATCCAATCAAGATTCTTCACCCACATTTTCTTAAATTTCAGAAGAAATCATTTCTTCTGCACCTCCTTATCTGAGTTGATTTTAACGTTAGCAGTTCGAATTTAAAATTTTGTGATTTTCTTTCAGCTTTTAAGCCATTTTAGTGCTTCGCCACTGGATGCTATAGGTTTTTTGTCCAAATTGCCCAATAATATGTCACAGGGAAATTTCTTTTCGGCCTGTTTAGAAATGGAAACCCAAATTAAAACTATGAAATCTTTAGAGTTTTTATCAGGACTGGACCCCTGGTTTATTGCCTGAATTATCTCAATTTTCAGGGGAAATTATTTTCTGACTGTTTACTGGTTTTAAAATGGTAACCCAAATGCTTATCTGAGTTGAGGGTTAATGTGTATAATCTAAAAGTTTCTTCTTTTCATCAATTTAAGCTTTGAATTTCTCTGTTTAATTTAAAGCTATTTTGGAGCATCAAAAACAAAAATCGGCAGAGCTTCCAGATTCCAGATTACCATTATTTTTTTATATTTTTTTTTTTGGGGAAGGGGGGGGGGAGATTTATATTAATTTTTAGGGGAAGTTGCTTTTCTGCCTAATTAGAAATGGTAAACAAAATGTTTTTCTGAGTTGATTTAACATTTGAATCTAAATTTTCTTCCTTTCATAAATTGTGGAACTTCTGCTTTTGATTTTAAGCCATTTTATGTCACTTAAGTAACTGACATTTCTTTCTTGTGAAATGACTTACCCCAAATCACTCACTTCTGTACAAAGTCAATAGGTCTGAAGTAAACTGACTCACTCCAGAGTCACTCTGGTGACTTACAATTTGGTACAATGATGCACATACAACTGACATGTGCATTACGCGCATGCTTGCGTGTGCTGTGCGGCACTTCTATAGTGCCTCTCAATTTTCTTCTCTGAGCTGCTGTGCCCCCTACTTATTATACACATCCCTCAGTACAGGTTGACATTAGGATTGCTGTACGAGGGTTGTTAGAGATTAGGTACAATTCCTACAGTATGTTTTTTTTTTAATTCACACGTTTTAGAAAATTGATGATTGAAAAATAACTTACTTTTTGGATATTCTTATATCAATTAGTCTGAATAATACACTTTTCCAAAAAACTTTACCTATTTAGCACCACGACGGGATAACCTTCTCAGAGATTCATATTTTGGTCGCCATTTTCTTAGTCACCTCACCTTTGTGATTAATCATTCAACGTCTGCAAATAAGTTTTGAATGTTCCACTCAACTGCAAGGTGATTTTTCGCTAACAACATTTTTTTTTTGATCATATAAATTTAGTAAATAGTTGTGGTAAAAAGAAACTGTGTGCGAAAACAAATAAATAAAACATTAAGAAATGTTTAGATTATATAATTGTACTTTGTAAGTATTATCTTAATTTTTTCCTTAAATAATCTAAAACATATTACCCCCGCTAAAATGTTATAGCCCCAATGGCAGTGTTTTGAACTTTGACCATACTTTAGAGAGCTCGTCAGACAATTTTTACGGAAGGAAAAATAGTCTTAAAAACAGTTTTTGAAGATATGGATGGGCTTCAAACATCAATTCTAATCATTGTGGGTGAAAAAAAAGGTAAAAAGGTTTCGTTTTCATAAAGATCTTAAAACTGAGATTTTCCTATACTTTTAACAACTCGCTTAAAACAGTACAGGAGGGTATAGGATTTTGTAGTACCCTCAGACGGCCAGCCATCATCAACGGCAGCCAACACGGCTGGCATCAGTCTGACGGTACTATGGGCAGTAATAGTATAGTAACTGAACCTACATTAATTTCGTGCACCCCTAATTTTGTGCACTACGTAATATGTTTGATTCCACCTAGCTTAGCAACAATTTTGAACAATCCGACTTACAAGCTAAAACTTACATTCAAAATCATGAAAATGATGCTTCGTGAGGTAAGGGAGACCAATCTTTCTTACTTAAAATGCAATATATATCACATCCTAAAAAACATTTTCTTTTCAAACATCACTGGTCCAGTTGAGCCAATAAAAACAGCAATTTTTCCTTCCCACTCGAACACACACATCCATCTGCTGTCACTGACGTTAGGATAAAGGATGTTTTATTATGTAATGATGGCCTAAGCTATATAAAAAATAATAAACAAAGGTCACATCGGGTTCAAAAGTGATAAATATTTAAGAGCTTAAACTTTACCTTAAGCCTATTACGTTACAAAAGTTAATTTTCGTCCCGCGATAAGATGTACAAAATTTATATTTCTTATTTAAATGAATAATATGTTAATGCACAAAAAGAGGGATTAAAGAAACAAATGAAAGGTCTAGGTAGGCCTTTTCACCAGAAATCACTAAAAATTAGCTATTGAATCAGAATGTGTTTTAATACGATTGTTTGTTAATTTTATGCCCTCAGTGTAAAGACTCGGAAAAGTGATTTTTGTTCTTCCTTTTTTGATGTTTCAATGTTTTATATATGTTAACTGTTTTAAAACATTTGACATACTGTTTTAAAGGGACTTTAAGTTTTCCTAATGGATACAAGCAAAAGCCAAAGTGCGCCATTAGATGCACAAAATTAGGAGACCATCAAACTTGAACGAACACGCTCCACTTTTGTTATAATTTGTTATCGCTTGACTTTTTCATGTAAAAGTGTCTTTTTTATTTATCACTGTTACAAAGATGAGAAGTTTAGTGACACCTTCAAAGAATTTTTAAAGGTAAGTTCTTGTTTTTTATAAAAAATTCACCAATTTCTTTTTAAGTTAAGTGCACGAAATTAGGTTCCCCATACTTTGGCAAGTGACTTTTTATTTTTCAAATCCTGCCCTAGACTGCTTGAGTATTAACGGCAGATGGGTAACACGTTTCCATTCAATACTTTTTGCAAATAGAAATAAAGAATTTTTTTTGCAAAACTAGTAACTCATGTATTGTTATTAACCCATGTTAGTGGGCCTACTGCATGTACTAAACAAACGTTACTGTCTCAGTAGCTATACTACACTGTACAGGTAAGTTCAGGTGTAACGTTCATCATGATACATACACTGAGCAATAACACGTTAGGGCCTACCTTTAAATCTCCGACTAGGGAAGTCCGTCCTTCAAAGGTACTGTACTACCAATGCAGGAGACTTTGTCTCTCAATTATTTCCAGTTAAATTGCAAACTTGACGTGACGATGCAGCCGACAAGCCGCGCAAGTGTTCATTCAGGGATCCAGGAGCTGTCACTTTGACCATGGTTAATTCTGTCATTGTTGAGTATTATACTATTAGAAGAATATCTAAAAAAATTACGTCATTGTTCTAAAAGTGTCTACTCTGCTATGACGTCATAAAAAGGTACCCGGTTGAAGACTCTGTCGGCTGCGGATACTGGGTACGTACGTACGTACGTACGTACACTTCTTTTAGATATCTGTAGATCTAAATCTTCCTTGAAGCGCGCGCAGCACACTGATTTTGCTCCAGGAGCGTGAAGTTTTGCTTGGTAAAAGATGGCAACCTGTGTTTGTTCTTTGCAAAAGGAGACGAAGAGAATTATGAAGATGTTGTGTGCTGACACGCATAGGATTACTAAAGAGGATTACTTTGCTAAGCTGAGTGCAGTGTGCATTGCATAACGTTTGGGTTTAAGCAGGGGCGAAAATTGCCTAAGAAAAGTAGGGGGGAAAATTTTTCAAAACATTTATTGAACAAAATTTTCCGAGAGCCAAGTGGAAATCCCCCAAACAAAAACCCAATTACTACTCCCCACCCCACAAAAAAAAAAAAAAAAATTTGTTCTTAAAGAAGCTAAAGATATATGACAGGGACTAAATATTCTAAACTTGGCATAAGAAACAAGAATGCAATAAAAAATATCGGTAAATGTTAAAAGACAAGTTAACAGATAATGAAATAATATAAAATCTTACTATGTATTTTTACTCTATACTTATGACTTCTTGTGATTACTCCGAGTCTCCAACGTCAATAATCGACAGTATTGAACGCCCGATGTATATACCGGCTTTAGTTTGCTTGCCCAAATTGTTTTAATTCCTATGAATAATGGGCCGCCAGCATATCAAAATCCATACATGTCTATCTATACGCACAAGTGGGGTCTCGTGGCATACGTAATAACGTGCGTACGTACTGTATGTGTGTAGGTATGCCAATGGGGTTCGTCATTGGATAAAGTTAAAGAATGTGGATGGCTGTATTTGCACTCCTTGCCTCTCAATTACAAAAGATTGACTGATTGAAGTTAATTGAGTTTACAACTAAAACAAGAAAGTGTGTGACACTTTTTGCAAGTGCCCCTCTTTGGTCCCCCTCCCTTCCCCATAATCCCGCGCCTGGGTTTAACGTTTGGCCACGGACTTAAATAACTAGTTGTGAACTCACTGGTTGCAGACCCACCGGGACACGAACCCGGGACGTGCGGATGAGAGGACAAAGCACTAACCACTAATTGTACTCAAATAATATATGACTGTGTACAGAGCCATGTATAACGGCTGTGCAAGTATTGTAAGACGCAAGTAGTACTAACGATAGTAGCATGTAGGGCATACTGAGTGACATGTTTATCTCACTATGAGAAGTGTAAGTAGCCTATACGCTACAGTATTTTAGTGGGAATTACCACTCAGTATATACATGTTAGTAAAAGGGTCTGATATTTTCTACAATATGCTTATGCAAAGTAATATGCTAACTGCCACTGTGTCAGATTAAATGTAAGCAGTTAACACGACATACCCTACCTAGAATTTAGAAATAAGAATAAAAATCTCTCACGACTGATAAAATATCTTGCTCTCATGCATGGTCATACAAATTAAATTGTTGTTAGGTCTTTAATTTTAAAGTGGTCAAACTTATTTTATGCTAAGGTCTTACCATTATTGGGCAGTTCCAGAAATATTCAGAGTCCGTTTCCCATTGAGGATCTAATTTTCTTGACAACCCCCCCCCACACTCCTTACCTCCCTCCCTGGTCCCGTTGAGGAACTGATTTTCTAGACACACCCATTCTCCCGGTTGTGGAACTGATCTTCGAGACCACCTCCCCGGGTTGAGGAAATGACTTATTCCACCTTGAGAACTCCCCTCCCTCCCTCAGGAATTCCCACTTTCTGATCCCATTCCCAGATTTTGCCACCTGTTCTCAATTTGCAAGGGGGGGGGGGGTATGAATATTTTCTGCAATTGCCATTCGCCGCCGTGAACCTAAAAATACTTAAAGCCAGGCGCACTATCAAAGACAGTATAACCAACACTTGGAACAATTTCATCTCTCACCACCAACACCTCCACTAAGAAGATTTGGAGTATGGTTCAACAGCTTCCACGGCAGGATGGGCAAGTCTCCCGTCCCCCCATCTCTCCTGGAATGGTAACCTTCTCACCACGAAAAAGAATATCATTAACTACCTCGCTGCCTCTTTCAGCAACATCTTGTCTTCGGCCAACTACTCCAATGCTTTTAAAGCCAAAAAACTTGCGACAAAGCCCGGAGTATTACCTTTCCCTCCGACAACACCGATAGCTACAAAACCCCTCTCACCCTTTCTGAATTAAACCAAGCCATCCATGACGCTGGCTGCACCTCCAAGGGCCCAGATAACATCCCCTACCAGTTTCTAAAACACCTCCCAACAAGGCAATCGCTACCCTACTCACCATCCTCAACTACATTTGGTCCTCACACTCCTTTCCCTGTATCTGGAGGACAGCTATCATCACCCCCGTCGCCAAAACGGGGACGGACAGTACCTACCGCCTTCACCTGCTGTCTCTGTAAAATTATAGAAAGGGTCGTTAACCAGAGACTAAACTGGTTCCTTGAAACCAACATAATCCTCTCCCCTCACCAAAGCGGCTTCCGGAAACGTCACAATACCCTGGACCAGTTAATTTCGCTTGACACTGCTATCCGGGAATCCTTTGCAACAAAGGAACACCTCATTGCCATCTTTTATCTTCGAGAAAGCTTTCGACACTACTTAGAAATACGGCATTACCCGCAAACTTCACACCATCGGCCTCGGAGGCCACCTCCCATCTTTATTCAAAACTTCCTGTCACCCAGATAGTTCAAAGCTCGTATTGGCCACACCTTCTCCAACCACTACCCCGATGAAGAGGGCGTCCCACAAGGCAGCATCATCTCCCCCACTCTCTTCAACCTGAGCATTAACAACATTGCGGACAACCTTGGCCCAATCATCAAACGTGGACGACTTCACCATCTTCTACTCCTCACTCCGAGCTTTCCTTTTGTCGAAAATATGCTCCAACTCAGCCTCAACCGGCTGTAAGACTGGTGCAACAATAGCGATTATGAATTATCCAAAGACAGTCTACATGCACTTCTATCATTTCAACAACCTCTACCCCAACCCGAACCCGTGCTCAATGACAGTCGCATCCCTGAAGTTGACCACACTTAGTTCCTGGGTTTAACCCTAAACCCAAGTTCTCCTACAAGCAACACATCACCAGCATGAAACAGAAATGCAACAGCTTTCTCAATTTTATCCGCCTCCTCTCCAACACCACTTGGGGTGCGAACTCCCATGCTCTCCTCAAGATCTTCAGGCTCACCATTCGTGCCAAGCTCGACTATGGCAACATTGTCTACTGTGCCGCTCAACTCTTACCTGAACCACATCAACACTATCCAAAATGAAGCCCTCAGGCTTTGTCTTGGTGCATAATCCCCCATCACCAGCCTTCACGTTGAAACCAACGACGCCCCCTCCCCCCCCTTCTGCTAAGGTGTAGAAAACTTAGCCTTTCCTACGCTTTTAAAGCCCTCACTAACATCCAGATCCCTGTTTACAACCTCATTAGGTGCCCTAATTTCTCCAACCTCTTTGATAGGACTAAAACCTTATTCCCTCCCTTTAGCTTACGCATCAAACACGACCTCCATCATCTCGGCATCAACCCCGCCACTCTTGGCACCTTCTCCTGGCCCATTTTTCCTCCCTAAGCCACCCCTCCCTTCTATCCACCTAGGCCTCTCCACTCATCACAAAACCCAAACCCACCCTAAACTCTTCATCAACAGATCAGCCTCTACAACCAAATCAAAGATCAACTCTCAAACTACACCTTTATCGATACGGAAGGCGACAAGACAGCTGCTGATGCCGTCATCCAAGACATCACCCTCAGTAGCAGGCTTCCAACTACTCGGCCGAGACCAAGGCCATCCTACTCTCCCTCAACTACATTGAGTACTCTCCAGCCCAGCCACTTTGCCATCTTCTCAGATTCCAAGTCTGTCCTAATTTCTTTACCCAACCTTAAGTGTAATAACCCCACGTCCCACCTCCTCCTCCGCAAAGTCGTTTCGCCTCCCCCTCCTCCCCCTTTCCTCTCTGCAAGAAAAGTATTATTTTCTTCTGGATACCCAGCCATGTTGGCATCCCGACAATGACAAGAGCTAATTCAGCCGCTAAGTTTGCCCTCAACCTCCCCCTACACCCTTTCCCAAAACCCTTTCTGACATTAAACCGTTGATCGCCTTTCTTGTTCGTAACCTCTAGCAAACCTCATGGGACTTATAAATTGATAAGAAACTCCACGACATTCAACCCACCATTCCGATCAAACCCACCATCACAATCTCTCCCGTATCAACAACGTCCACATTTCCCGCCTTAGAATAGGTCACACCCGTCTCACTCACTCCTGCCTCGTAACTGGCTCCCCACTCCTCTGCAACAATTGACATTGGCCCCAACAGTCCACCACGTCCGCCTTGCCTGCTCCCTGTACAACCTTCCCGGAGCTTCCCTCACAACTCCATGCATAGCCGAGCTCTTCCAGAAAGAAAAACCGGATAGAATTATCTCCTTCCTTCATCTTTTCATCATGCCTCCCTCTTCAACCATATTAAGTCCTCCTCTCGCACCTTCTCTACATACATTTACTCCCTTTTTTGCACCCCTGCACTTCCTCTTTCGGTCCCAGCTTCCTGGCTCTTATCCCCCCGTACTTCTCTCAGACTCTTTCTATTTTCTTTTCTTACTACCTCTGGAATTATCTAACCTCTCAACCAGTCAACCCCCGTACTTTTCTCAGACTCCTATTTTCTTTTCTTACTACCTCTGGAATGATCTAACTTCTCAACCCCCGTACTTCTCTCAGACTCCTTTAATTAAATTTTCTTACTACCTCTGGAATGATCTAACCTCTCAACCCCCGTACTTCTCTAAGACTCCTATTTTCTTTTCTTTCTACGTCTGGGATGATCTAACTTCCCCCGTACAACCACCTTACTACCTCTGGAATATCTAACCTCTCAACCCCCGTACTTCTCTCAGACTCCTATTTTCTTTTCTTTCTATTTTCTTTTCTTACTACCTCTGGAATGATCTAACCTCTGGAATGATCAACCCCCTACCTCTGTACTTCTCTGAGACTCCTATTTTCTTTTCTTACTACCTCTGGAATGATCTAACCTCTCAACCCCCGTACTTCTCTCAGACTCCTTCAATTTTCTTTTCTTACTACCTCTGGAATGATCTAACCTCTCAACCCCCGTACTTCTCTCAGACTCCTATTTTCTTTTCTTTCTACCTCTGGAATGATCTAAATTCTCAACCACCGTACTTCTCTCAGACTCCTTCAATTTTCTTTTCTTACTACCTCTGGAATGATCTAACCTCTCAACCCCCGTACTTCTCTCAGACTCCTTCAATTTTCTTTTCTTACTACCTCTGGAATGATCTAACCTCTCAACCCCCGTACTTCTCTCAGGCACCTCCAATTTTCTTTTCTTACTACCTCTGGAATGATCTAACCTCTCAACCCCTTTTCTTTCTACCTCTGGAATACTTCTCTCAGACTCTACTATTTTCTTTTCTTTCTACCTCTGGAATGATCTAAATTCTCAACCACCGTACTTCTCTCAGACTCCTTCAATTTTCTTATCTTACTACCTCTGGAATGATCTAACCTCTCAACCCTTTTCTTACTACGTCTGGAATGATACTTCTTTTCTTACAGGCTCCTCCAATTTTCTTTTCTTACTACCTCTGGAATGATCTAACCTCTCAACCCCCGTACTTCTCTCAGGCTCCTTCAATTTGCTTTTCTTACTACCTCTGGAATGATCTAACCTCTCAATCCCCGTACTTCTCTCAGACTCCTTCTATTTTCTTTGCTTACTACCTCTGGAATGATCTAACCTCTCAATCCCCGTACTTCTATTTTCTTTTCTTACTACCTCTAGAATGATATAACGTCTCAACCCCCGTACTTCTCCCAGACTTCTATTTTCTTTTCTTACTACCTCTAGAATGATCTAACATCTCAGGTTTGAATTTATTGATATAAGCCTTCATAACTGCATAACTTCCTATCAATCATACTAAATAGAAAATTGCAAGCTTCCTCGAGAGGATTTCACCTTCCCGGTGTCAGGCTTTCTTTCCGGTTGGGAGCTGAAACTGGAAAGTTAAACACAACATTTTCAAATGTGATAAAATGATAAGATATTTTGGTTACATATTCCGAAATTTGGCCAACATTTTCCGAAATTCCCGAAAATTAAGGACATTTTTTTAAAACAAAGAAAGTTGAAAAACTTTTGCAGAATACAAAACTGTTGAAGGGGATTTCCCGATTATCAGCAACTTTTAATGGAAACTTAAATTTACCAGTGCATTGCCTCAAAATCTGGACCTTTTAACGAAATTTGTAGACCTTTTATCAACATTTATGGACCTTTTCACCTTCGAGGACCTTTAAGGGTTGGGGGAGGGAGGGGGGAGGGTAGAACGCTTCATTTATACATCCAAGAAGTTAAGGGTGGTGTCTCTTTGTTTTTGATGTTAATGCCGCCGGGAATGGGAGAGTTACACTGGAGGAAGAGAAGGTGCCACGTTGGGAGGATGAATGGAGAATAATGGCTGTTGGATGAGAGAATGACAACTTCCTGACTTAGTATAGGTAGACCCATATGTGAATAATGCACAAGTGGTAGAGGTATAGGGTAATTGCCAGTACGAAGATTGAAACACATTTTTCATTTGAAACCTCTGACAGTCTAGAAAGTCTTGATTTTCTCTTCTTTTGATCTTGGTTTGAAATACGCTTAACATAATCTTTAACATAAACGATTGATGCATTAATAAAAACGCCAAACATTGTTCAAAGCTGTTACATGTAATAAATCTTTTTTTTTTTTTTTTAACGTGTTAAGGTTTTTATATTTTTGGTATAATTTAGTCCATTATTCTCATGTGTTCAAAATTTGTTACAAAAAAGTGTTAAACTAAATACTTGTTTTTACAGCGAGGTCTTAAAATTAAGAATAAAAGGACGAAATCACTATTTGAATCTTTTAAATGTAACTCAGTAACTCACTAACGAAAGAGGTATCCACAAAATGCGTCCGCACTAAGTAGGTGGAACAATGCCAAAGCAAACTGAGGGGGTGCATATACAATACGTAACAAATACTTATTAAAAAAAAGCTAATAAATGAGGATCATATTCTTTCCTACACTTATCATGTTCATGGGTACTATGTTTTGATATAATAAAAAAAACATGCTTCTTTATTCCACCCAATCCATCCGTACCCATCAACCCATACCACCCACCCAAAAATCTGTTCCATGTTGGCCATTTTACAGTCTATTTTTAGATTTCTGGGCAAGTATGCTAAAATGGAACATAACCTCTATTTTTTTATCCGTTGTGAAGGGAGGGGATGCACAAACCTTTTCGGCATGGAGTCAAAGGGCCCCTTGTAGAGACCAGAGGGCAAATCCCTTGGAACCATTCCATTTTACAAGTTTTAGATGCCCCAAAAAGACTGACTGTCTGATTGTGTGCAATATACACGGTTTTTTAACTACCAAATTAGGATAATTACGAATGGCTTTACAATGATACAGACTACCCCCACTTCCCCTCACACCCCCACTTCCCTTCACTACCCCCACCTTCCCTCACTACCCCACTTCTCCTCATTACCCCCACGTCCCTTCACCACCCCACTTCCCCATCCCACTACCCCACCCCACTACCCCACCCCACTACCTCCCACCCCACTACCCCACCCCACTACCCCACCCCACTACCCCACCCCACTACCCCACCCCACTACCCCACCCCACTACCCCACCCCATTACCCACCCCACTATCCCACCCCACTATCCCACCCCACTATCCCACCCCACTATCCCACCCCACTATCACACCCACTATCCCACCCACTATCCCACCCCACTAACCCACCCCACTAACCCACCCCACTATCCCACCCCACTATCCCACCCCACTATCCCACCCCACTATCCCACCCCACTATCCCACCCCACTATCCCACCCCACTATCCCACCCCACTATCCCACCCCACTATCCCACCCCACTATCCCACCCCACTATCCCACCCCACTATCCCACCCCACTATCCCACCCCACTATCCCACCCCACTATCCCACCCCACTATCCCACCCCACTATCCCACCCCACTATCCCACCCCACTATCCCACCCCACTATCCCACCCCACTATCCCACCCCACTATCCCACCCCACTATCCCACCCCACTATCCCACCCCACTATCCCACCCCACTATCCCACCCCACAATCCCACCCACTATCCCACCCCACTATCCCACCCCATTAACCCCATTTTTAAAAAAAAAAAAAGCCATTTTGACAAAATAATATTTTGACATTTCGGACATGACGGCGTCACTGCCCGTGAACAAGGGAAGATAATTGTAATGAAGAGGATTTGATCTTTTCCATGCCCGCAACTTACCTCAAGATAGAGAAGGGAATTAAAACTTGGAAGGTCTGAAATTAAGGGAAGAAATATATATAAAAACAAAAGCATTTTGAGGCGTTTTCTTGCTTATTCAGCACATTCATAATTTATAAACTACACCTGCAATTTTAAAAGCCAGAGACTACTAAACTAAGAATTTCACGTTCTTTAGAGTACATGGTTGAACCACACTTTTCTGTCCATAAACCTTAACAGGCCTTTATTTTGTTCTTATAGCTTTCAACTCTCGTTTTTATTTATTTTTATTTACTTTGATATGGAACCTCTGAAAATCAAAATTATGTTGTTTTATATATTTATTTTTTGTTATTGTATAGATTGTAATGTGAAAAGGAGCCAATGGCCTGTAACGAAATAAATGTCATTGTCATTGAATTGAAAATTAAACTATCATGGTTAGAGAATGTCTTAAGAAAGGGTTCTTGGTTTGCTGATTTACTCCTTTCTCTTTTATAAACAGTCTTTGCAAATTTTAGGGTTATTGCAAAACCGCATCTTTAATTGAAAAATGCAGTTATAAAACGAATGACCGCTTTTAAACCAGGGCATTATTTAAAGTCGAAGAGAAATGAGGTGGGGGAATGGGCTGATAGGGGCGAAGTTCCGTGTGGGTACATCTCTAGAAGGGGGAATCTTTGACAAACACGCTTACAAACTACATGCACCTTTTAGCTTGATCTACTCAGGATTTGAATGTAAAATTTCGGAAAGAACGACTCTGTTATTTTATATATTTGTTGTTTCAATACAATTTATTCGTTAAACTCTCATATCTGAACATATCATCACAACAAGGGCGTAGGAAGCGGATGGGGGGTGGAGGGGGGGCTTAATCCCAGTCAAAATTTAGGGGGCTAAACTATGCTTTAGGCCCCCCCCCCCTCCCCCTACTTCTCATATACGAAAACCCTCTTCTAAGACTTATTTATACCCACTTTAAATAATATAACTTTATAGGATATTGTTCAATGTTCTTATTTTTTCGATTATGTTGATAAAAAGGTAATGTAATTTCGATGGAGACTTTATTACTTCTTAGTACCCTCATAATCATTTTGAGCTGATCGAAGCTGTATTAAACATAACATTTGCGTGCTACCGCAGACTCTGAGTGCGGGCAAAATATAAAAAAATCCCAGGAGTGTTTAGGCAGTTAGGACAATTTGCGTTTATTCTGTTAAAAATTAGAGTGATTTAAAAGGATTTTCAACTGATATCAATGCAAATTGTTCTAAACATTCCTGGGAGAAAAAAAATTACGCGTGCGTGCATCTGTGACACCTAATGTGTTTGTACCGTTGTACGTACATAACAAATTATACGTACCGTTGTACGTGCACGCATGTCTACTGCAAGTCTGTCAGAGATCAAAAAGAAGATAACAAGAATGTCACTTGTTCATTCTTTTTTGGAAAAGAAGGAGAAAAAAAATGCCCAAAGCGCCAAACATGCCAAAAAAACCATGCCAAAAACGAGGCTTCTGGGTGGGGATGGGGGTGGAGGTCCTTGGAGAAATAAAGCTTCAGCCCCCCTCCCCCTACCTTCCCCCTCTCAAGAAAAACATTGTTCTTACGCCACTGCATCACAATGAAGAAAATGTCGCAAAGAAATACAAATATAACATAAATCATAAAGCATAATTGTTCATAATTAAAAGTTAAACATTCTTAAACTTACTAACAGAAAACAAAAAGAAAGATAGGAAAATATTAAGAGGAATCCGGATACAAGATAAAGTTTTACAAGAAAATGCGAAATTTAGAGCTATTTTTCATTATGAGACTTGAACTTATCATTTCTTGCCAAGGATATTTTCAAATATGGAATACTTACAGGAAAGACTTGCCCTTTATCGAATTTTCTTGGCCGAGGTACTTGGATTAACACCATCTGAGTCTATAGGGAATCCCATTAAAAAGCTCTGTATTCTGAAGTCTACGATACTGATCACACATTACTGCAAAAAGCCAGCTATGACCAATATTACTTCATCGGGTTTAAACTGGTAAATAGGATTGCTTCCTTTGCAACTCTTTGTCAAAGAATTTATTTAGGATATGCAATACGAAAAAATCCCTACGCTATGTATGCAATCCTCAAAAGTCCAAAAATTGGACTGTGGTAACTTATACACCCCAGTGGCGTATCCACGGGAGGGGGAGGATCCTCAACACACTTTTTTGAGGAAATATTTAGAAATAGGGATAATCTTTTTTGCTTTTATAAACAAAATTGCCCTCAGAAATGGGCTAAATTTGAAGCCTTTGTCTTGGGAGGGCGTCTAGGACCTTCTCTGACCCCTTTCCTTTTTGGATGCTGGCTACGCCACTGATCCCTCCCTTATCCAAAAATAGATTAATAAATTGATTATTTACTCAAACTAAATCAAAGGCAAAGAGCTAATTTTGAAGAGTTGCAGTGATTTTTGGTAAACAACACTGCAAGCGATATAGAAGAGCAATTTGCCAGACAATAATTTAATTTAATTTTAATCTTACAGCATGCAGCTGTTCGTACAGCCAGCAAATGAACATCCTAATGCGCGTTCAACACATTTCTTGATTGTTTTCCCATTGTTGACGTCATGTGTACCTGGAGAAACAATTATTGATGAGGATATTATGTTTCAGATATGATTTGCTAGAAAAATATGTATGCGGAAACAAAATTTTCATGTAGACTGTATTTCCTATGATAGGGGTGCACAATTTCCTGGGGAGACACAATTTCCTAGAAAATTATGTATCATTTCCTAGGATATTCTGACCGCCCGGGCCGTATTTCCTAGGATATTCTGTCCGGGGGATAATTTTAAGGGGGACACAATTTCCTATGATAGTGGGACACAATTTCCCAGGGGGACACAATTTCCTAGGAAATTATGTCCGGCCGGACCGTATTTCCAAGGATATTCTGTCCGGGAGGACCGAATTTCCTATGATATTCTGTCCGGGGGACATTCTCTACAGGGACCACATTCTCCGTTACACCGGCTTAAGCCAAGCTGCGCGCGCACATATACCAGCTGCATGCATATGCATCGTGTCCGATCTGCAAAAGGTAAATTGACGTCATTCGGCGGTAATTTTGTAAGCAAACCAAATTGTCGTAGGCAAAGCGCAGCGCCAACGCATCAAGTCAACAGAAAACGTAAATAAGCTAGATTCTCGCAAGGCAAATTTTGCCTCGCCACCATTTGACACTCATCTGAAAAAGAACATTAAAGAGGTGGATGTGAGTTGAGTCGATTCATTTGATCATGGGTATTCTAAATGAGAAAGAGACATTTGTGTGGGAACGCTTGTGGTGGCCTATGCTTGCAAAAAGTCTACGTAAAATTATCACAGAGTACGGAAATGTTACTATCCGAGTGCTGAAACTGAATATAGAGAAAAGTACATGATCCCTTGTATTTCGCCTGTGTTTCATCTCGAGGAAGGGTCGTATGAATTGCGATAGTTTTTAGAAAACTTCAGTTGTAGATTGTACAGAGACGATGAAGTACACGACTTCATGCCAAAACCTTTTCATATCTGGCTGGAAAGAAACGACGTAACAATCCGTATTGAATATACGGTCAGGGCTTCTAGGGCCTAGAGAGAGGCAGCCTCCCCCCCCCCCCCTCCCTTCCTTCCTTCTCCCCTGCTCCCTCTGTCATCGTGGTTCAGGGGTAATGTGATTCTAATTTATTGGAGTTTCTTGATGATGTTACTAAACAAATTGATTCTGGTCATAATGTGGATGTTATCTATTTAAATTTCCAAAAAGCATTTGATAAGGTTTCATTAGGCAGGCTCATGATGAAAACAAGAGCACTTGGTGTGGAAAGAATGTGTGCCAGTTGGATATATTTTTGGTTAGTTGACAGGTCACAAAGAGTTGTTGTTAATGGTGAAGTATCTCCATGGAAAAGGGGTTACAAGTGGTGTTCCTCAGGGTTCTGTATTGGATCCGCTCCTTTTCACGATCTTCATTCTGTCATTAATGATTGATGTTTCCCTTGGCTCCAGGATTTGTAAATTTGCTAAAGATTAGCTGAAACATGCAAGAAATAAGCTGTACAGGATTGTTGATGATACTAGGGATTCTCCACTTTTGCAAACTGATCTGGATAAGTTAGTTCCTTGGTCCCAAACATGGCAGATGTCATTCAATGTTGATTAATGCAAAGTTATTCATTTTGGTCAAAACAATGATTACTGCATGAATAATAATAATGATAATAATAATAATAATACATTTTATATAGCGCATTATACCAAACGGTCTCAATGCGCTTTACATAAACAAATATAACATGAGAAAACCTTAAGATACAAACAATAAGAGAACAAAAAACCATACTTAAAAAAAATACAAGCAGGATAAAGTTACAAGGTCCAATGAGGGGAACTCATGAAAAGGTGTGTTTTCAATACACTCTTAAAAATATCTAAAGTAGGGGCATTTCTGATGTAGATTGGGAAAATGTTCCAGAGTTTGGGGGCTGCAGATTGAAAAGAACGTTTAATTTTTGACGGCTTTAGGCTGTTTGGAGAATAGCACTGTTAGATCTGAGTGAGCGAGTTGGTAATTGTAAGGTGAGTAAGTTGGAAATATAATTTGGAGCAAAACCATGGATGGCTTTGTATGTGAATGTGAGAAGCTTGTAGTTTATTCTTTCACATATAGGAAGCCAATGAAGTTGGTGGAGGATGGGTGAAATGTGAGATTTCTTACTTGTGAGAGTAACTAATCTGGCAGCAGTGTTTTGAATGCGCTGAAGCTTTGAAATTTCTTAAGAAGGAAGTCCAAATAAGATACTGTTGCAACAATCAAGTCTGGATGATTCAAATCTGGATGATACAAATGAATGATTCAAATCTTGGTTGTGTTGATCAAGAAAGGGATCTAGGTGTTGTCATTACTAACAATCTGAAGCCTTCTAAACTGTGCTTTAGCAGCTGCAAGGGCAAATAGGATGCTTGCTTTAATTAGAAGATTTTTTTTGTTTTCTTGGTAGAGAGGTTGTTCTTAATTTGTATAAACAGTTAGTCAGGCCTCACCTTCAGTATCCTATTCAGGCTTGGAGTCCCTTTTATGAGAAGAATAAGTTCATTTTGGAGCAGGTTGAGCGAAGAGCCACTAGACTTATTCCCGGAGTAAGGAATCTCTCTTATGAATCTAGGTTGCGATTTTTTGGTTTGACCACGCTTGAGTTGAGAAGAGTACGTGGCGATATGATTCAGGTTTTCAAGTTCCTATCTGGTAGTGATGCTTTGACTTCCTGTTAATTCTTGCATGTTTCAGCTAATCCTCATGTGACACGTGGTAACAAATTAAAGTTGACCAAAGAGTTTTCACGGATAGATATTTGGCGTTTTAGCTTTTCGCAAAGAGTTGTTAATGAGTGGAATGCTTTGCCTGAGTGGGTAGTTAGCTCCAATTCTGTTAACAATTTAAAGATCAACATTGATAAGTTCTTTACTAATTCTGGGCGTCTTTGATTTGTTTGTGTGTGTGTTAGTTTAGGCTTTTTATGGGGTGACTAACCCTTCTTATCCCGTAATCTTGTTATGTTATGTTATGTTATAAAATGGACTTACTTGACCCCTAAACTAATCCTTTAAGATATCCATCACAGATACCTAGTGATTTTGTGCATCGGTTATTACATTCTTTTATCATCTGTACGCAAACTGAAGAACTTCTTGTGAAGAGCCAAGTTAGTGGATAGGGTTACTGCATAGGCCATGCGCAGTGTGACAGAGGGCTCATTTGGAATTTGAAAAGATGTTTTCATCAGTGAGTTATTTACACTTTCGTGATTTTATAGTCTGAGTTATTCAATTGCGCTGTATGGATAGGAAATAGCATATCCAGGCTATATTAGCCATTCTTGAGCTTTTAATAGTTTTTAAACCCAAGCTACTTCCCAAACGAGCCATCAACTAAAAGTGCTATACCCCAATTTGGCTATACTGTTGGACAGATCCCAAACGGGATATTAGGCCCAAATAGCGAATGTGTCAGACTGTATTTTAAGGCTCGAACCAATGGAAGCAGAGACTTTTTCCATCGGAAATGTTCGGTGGCTAATACCGAGTCAATGTTATCATGTACGATAGATTCATTCGGATCGCGCCGAGCAAAAACCGATTTTTTGGAGTTATGTTTGGTGAGATTTCAAATGCAAAATACGCTAAAACTACTCACTAATGCCAACTGTTATCTGGTTAATGCATCGACGGATCGATCTATTTAAGACAAACAAGACAACACAGCAAAATGTCGCAGAAACGCTCAGGATATGATAAACGCTGCAAGAATTGAACTCGCATCCAAACGAAAATCTGGATTTTGCGTTAGCATTGCTTGAGCTCAAAATCCCATAAAAGGATGTTGAGCTAATTATAGCATTTCATCTAAGCAAAATGAAAAGACAACCCATGCATAAAGTGACAACAAGCCTTTGACAGTCGAGGGCTATGGAATCCCAAAAGGGCAATTTTGACACGTACTACTACTGTTTTGATACGTACTACTACTGATTTGATACGTACTACTACTGTTTTGACACGTACTACTACTGTTTTGACACGTACTACTACTGTTTTGACACGTACTACTACTGTTTTGACACGTACTACTACTGTTTTGACACGTACTACTACTGTTTTGACACGTACTACTACTAAACTCACTTCTACTGTTTTGACACGTACTACTACTAAACTCACTTCTACTGTTCTGACACGTACTACTACTGTTTTGACACGTACTACTACTGTTTTGACACGTACTACTACTAAACTCACTTCTACTGTTTTGACACGTACTACTACTAAACTCACTTCTACTGTTCTGACACGTACTACTACTGTTTTGATACATACTACTACTAAACTCACTTCTACTGTTCTGACACGTACTACTACTGTTTTGATACGTACTACTACTAAACTCACTTCTACTGTTCTGACACGTACTACTACTGTTTTGACACGTACTACTACTAAACTCACTTCTACTGATTTCATGATCGAGTGAATACAGTTACGCAACGTACGAACGCACTAGGCCTACCACTAACGTTACTTGCAAAGTATCCTTAGTTCTGGAAGACACTCATAGAGCCTCGCCACACGAATGGAAGAATTGCAGACGAAATGAATGTATCTCTTCGCACTGTGAAGAATTGTAGGCGAGATTTGAATCTTAAAACTGGTAATCGAACTCTTCACGTTAGGCTATTCAGTATTTGTACTTGGAGTCCTGTACCCCAAGGCCTAACGTTATGCCTAAGCTTTAGACATTAACGTTAGACAAGTTGTTACGTTAGACATTACGTTAGGCTGTTCGGCGTAAGACATTACGTTAGGCTGTTCGGCATTTGTACTGGAGTCCTATACCCCATGGCCTAACGTTATGCCTAACGTTCAGACATTAATGTTAGACAAGTTGTAACGTTATACATTACGTTAGGCTCTTCGGCATTTGTACTGAAGTCCTATACTAGGCTACCCCATGGCCTAACGTTATGCCTAACGTTCAGACATTAACGTTAGACAAGTTGTAACGTTAGACATTCTGGAGGTCTGACAGAAAAAAACTATATTTTATCATTTTTCAACAAAAATACTAAATAATTTATTTTTCTTCACAAATATTGTCTAGGCCTATCATGATTAAATAATAGTTTCCAACATATATGAGTAGGCCTAGGCGTACCATTAATTTTCGCTGACTGGCTAAGGCGACACCAGTATTCATAAAAAATATCCCATTGATTGTATTAGAATGATTAAAGTCCTTCAACTTAGCAAAACTGTACTGAGCCAATTCACGGTTACGTCTCTCTAACCTCGAAAATGAGCAACATCTAGCCTAACGTACAGTCAAATATCCCATTGACTATTAAATGATAAAGTTTCCCTTTAACTTAGCAAAATTACTTAGCCCCTATACGGTTACTTAGCCCCTACACGGTTACTTAGCCCCTACACGGTTACTTAGCCCCTACACGGCTACTTAGCCCCTACACGGTTACTTAGCCCCTACACGCTTACTTAGCCCCTACACGGTTACTTAGCCCCTACACGGTTACTTAGCCCCTACACGGTTACTTAGCCCCTACACGGTTACTTAGCCCCTACACGGTTACTTAGCCCCTACACGGTTACTTAGCCCTACACGGTTACTTAGCCCCTACACGGTTACTTAGCCCCTACACGGTTACTTAGCCCCTACACGGTTACTTAGCCCCTACACGGTTACTTAGCCCTTACATGGTTACGTCTCTCAGACCTCGTGAATAGCCAAAATCTAGCCTAACGTTGTTTACGGTAAATTAGAAAAAAAGGATTTTTCGTAGTTTCAACCTAAATTGGACATAGACCCCCGAGCTAGACTAGGCCTACTGTAACTTAATATTAGGCCTAATGTTGGCCAACCTTAAGTAAAAACTTCCAAAATAAAATGGTAAAATCCTAGTATAGCGGTACAACTTCGGAAATATGTGTTTCTTGTAATACAACTTTATTCTGTTATTAAAATAACTGAAAATGTTGAGATTTTTTGATGATTTTATCAATTTGTTTTACTTAATTGTAACTAAAATTACTCTTGTTGAATTTTTGTGTTAGAATTGAAATTTTAGTCGAAGGATAACAAATGATAATGAAAAATAAGAATTTAAGCTACACATAGTGAACCTACTTCAGTAAA
>JAIGNY010002429.1:252500-272500 GCA_020152595.1 Chiridota heheva | reverse complement strand
AGGATGAATGTTAAGTATTATATTTCAAGTGTTTCCTTAAGTTTGAAAAAACGGGGAAGAACCAATTTTAATTTCATATTAAAGTAGCCATGCTAGTTACGCGAAACTTACATTATGCGTTCATATCAAGGTTTTTATTTAGGTCCTATCATCAATGATGACTTGAAATCGACAGAGGCGGCGGAGCTGGGAAGGGGGATGTGCGGGCTTCAGCCTAATAATTTTAGGTGAACGTATCACATGTCACCTTATCTCATTAAATCCCCCAATATTTTGAACGCTCCGCCACCCCTGATAAGACAATTGAATTCTGAGATGGGGTGGATGAGATGCAGAAAAGCATTTTCATACAATGAATCGTTGACACTTCAGGGCCGTAAATTCACATCTTCAACGTGAAGGAGCTTGCTTGGCTTCTTATCCAAACTTGGGGTCACAAGATACGAATTGAAACTCAAAAATCCCCACCCCTTCCCCACCCCAATTGTGTACTATTTTTTTTAATTCCATAGGCCTATACTTAAAAAGCAGGGAATATGTATCACGGCAGTACGCTTTTTCCATAGCGAAACTAAAATTAAACAATTTGGAAGTCCTATGCAGAAAAAATCAAACATGTTAACGTCATAGCCTAACATATTTTTTAATACATGTAGATGGTTGCTAATGTTCGTAATTTTGTTTTTAAAATGTATTGTTGCAGAATATGCTGCACTCAAAGTGACCTTTGCTCTCCGATAACGTCGGTAATCGACCGTTACATAGTGGAAACCTCCATTAACTCCTACATTAAAATTAATACAAAACGGCTTACAACTTTTGTTAGAAGCATATTTTTTTCAATTGTCACTATTCTTAAATAAATGAGGTAGTATGCTGCATATACCCGGCCCTAAGTTCGCGAATACCGAGGGCCATGAAATCAGGTGCGTTATTATTTTTTTAAAGAAGTATTATGTATTTTCTCTGGTTTCTTTCTTTTTAGTGAGATAAGTATATTTTATCCTTGTATTATCTATTTTATTTCTTTACTGTTAAGCATGCAACAGTGGTTTCTTATTTTCATTTGCTTTATGTTTATTTTAATAACCTTCTTTTTCGTTCTGCGATTTAAAAATTTTTAATTCTTGTTCCTCGCATTTCAGATACTGGCATGTCTGGCATAGGAATCAAAAAGATTTTTCTTCTATTCAAATTGTTTACCTAAATCAAAGGAGACATATTTTTGCTTGTATGACCCTGGGATTACCATTATCAAACACTAAGGGCCGTAATTATTGGAAAGTCTTCCCTGCCCCTGGCCACGCACCACTATATACCCAATATTGAAATAAAAATGTGTTTTAAAAACATGTTAGCCTCAGATGTGTGTTAGGTGTGGTGCGTTAAACCTGTCCCCATATGTGAGTAAGAACTCCGACGTAGCATGATAATTTTGAAGTTTATGTTGTATGTCCCAGAAAGAAGTTACACAATATCCTACAGCAGCAACTACTACAAACTGACAAAACGATATATGAATACAACATTTATAGGCCTACCCTCTGTGTTCCCCCGCCATTATGAGGGAATACTCCCACAATGGGGTATTCCCCTCTCTACCCTATTTAACAATTTTCTTTGTCTCCTGTTGTATAAACAAAATTCGTTCTCCACATGACCGTGGCAGTTACACTTGTATTTAGCTATTGATCCCATCCAATATTTTAGTCTATTTGCCTACTGGGGACAAGAAATACCAATAAAAAAAGATACGTTGGACGAAATTTACCATCCCATTTCCTGTAGCCACAACCGCCTCTCTGCCCAACGCTGTTTCTCCCTCCCCTACCCTTACCCTCCCACTCCACCCTCCCGATCCACCCTCCCGATCCACCCTCCTGATCCACCCTCCCGATCCACCCTCCCGATCCACCCTCCCGATCCACCCTCCCCTCCACCCTCCCTCCACCCTCCCCTCCACCCTCCCCTCCACCCTCCTCCTCCACCCTCCCCTCCACCCTCCCCCTCCCCTCCACCTCCCCTCCACCCTCCCCTCCACCCTCCCCCCACCCTCCACCCCCCTCCACCCTCCCCCACCCTCCCCTCCACCCTCCCCTCCACCCTCCCCCTCCACCCTCCCCTCCACCCCTCCTGCTCCACCCTCCCCTCCACCTCCCGATCCACCCTCCCCTCCACCTCCCCTCCACCCTCCCCCTCCCCTCCTCCTCCACCCTCCCCTCCACCCTCCCCCCCACCCTCCCCTCCACCTCCCCTCCACCTCCCCTCCACCCTCCCCTCCACCCTCCCCCCTCCACCTCCCCCTCCACCCTCCCCCTCCACCCCCCACCCTTCCTTTCCCCCCTCCACCTTTGTTAAGTTCAAGGGGGAAAACAGTAATTTCTTCATCAATTATGGTAAAATGTCAAATGAAACACAATTAGGGGCATAACTTTAAAACGAAATTCCATTATATTTCATATGTATGTTTCTTTGAAGTCACAAACAAATTTGGCAGCATGATTTCTATGTTATGTTTCGTTCCTCATTAAACAAGATTTTTAACAGTATTTGACAAAGAAAGTACATGAAATATATGATTTTTTATCGGGATAATAATTTATTTATTTAAGAACTAATTATGTAAGAATAAAAACACCAGATATCAAAATTTAAGTAACGATCGTACATGTCAACTTGACTTTCACACACTCATACGAGAAGCAGGAAGTGCATGTTTGCACATTACATAGTGAATATAACGGTAGCGTCTTTCAAGTGGTGGATTAGCATGGGTTGCTATGGAAGGTCTATTAATAAGAACTGACGACGACGAGTAGACGCACAATTACAATGACGGGGTTGTCACCTGCGTAATCGCTTATGATAGTAACAATGCTATCATGAAACGCCTAATACGATCCGGACGAGAACACAGGTACGACGTACGGACAGACATAACATCAACAACCAAGTCAATGTCCACGGCCTTTGATAACCAGTTGTGGTGCACTGGCGTGTCTACCCAACCCAGGCTTGAACCCAGGACCTCGTGGTCTGTAGACATGTATGATAACCGCTACACCACAGTAGGTAGATAATTGTTAAGAACCTGGCGAAGATTTCGCTTTATACCTGCGTTAAAAGGGCGTCCACTTATGACAACTGGCCTTACGGTTAAACGGTTATGGACCGTAATGGTGACAGCTGTACATTTATGAAAAAATGCTAACTGTCACAACCTTAGCTGCTAGTTTGGCCGATTACTGGCTAATTATAACATATTTGGCCGTTTTGAAACATGCTTGGTTAATAATCTTTTTTCAGTACCGGCCAAATTAAATTAATCTAACATTTATGAAGATTAATGTGTAAATGTTAAACTTTTTGTTATGTTTGCAAAATGTATTTTCTAACTATATGTTGTGGTGGAATTTACCTATGACCTCGCCAACGTCATTAATCAAGTGAGACATGATGGCACCATGCATTGAATGTCACATAGCTTTTGTTAGAAGCATAATTTTTCAGACATCGCTATAACATGAACCTCATTGCACCCACTGCAAAACTAAGTCATTACTGAGAACCAATCTGGCAGTCATTCACAACTAACCTCATTTGGCACATATGACCTGACTGTTAAAAGGTGCCATTACACCCAAACAAACAAAACTGAATACAACTCATACGGGAAAGTTGAAACTCTTGGATTTTTAACATGATGAATAATTGCCCACAAATAGAATGCACCTCAAATCAAACTTTAAAAACATCATAAAAGTACATATGACAAAAATAAAATCACTGAAAGCAATCAATTCTTCTTGCATTGTAATGGGTTGAGCTATAACATCATTGATGTCTAGTATTGTGATTAAATAGGACTCTCAGGATATGTCAATTATCACAATATTGTGATATCTCTGCTATAAAGGAGATGAAATTTGCATCATTGCACATATTGTTATTTGTCCTATTTCCAATGTATAAATTTTGAAAACGTTTCGTTTCTTTGAGAAATTGGTTTATATTGCCATTTTAATGAACTAAAAGTTTAAAATACTACTAATTCATTCTTAACGTAATAATCTTTTTCATGATTTGGAAAGCAGCATTCCAAATTTAACTTGTTCATATTAATCAATACTTTTCCTGTACTAGTTCTGCAATTTTTTAATCTTTCTTTTCTTTATTCATTTCAGTATAAATTATGTACAATTTACAAATAGAAAAATACAATAATACAATAATATACAATACAAAAAATAATAATAATAGTAAATAAAAGTAAACGAAAGGAAATAATGTAGCAAATGAGACTATAAAACGCTTAAAGATATCAAAATTGATACAAAATGATTAGTTAAAAAGGGTTATAATAAGGGGTCTAAAATACCAAAATGTATAAAAATTGCAGCTTTATATACAAATGAATTTTATGTTGTTCTAAAACTTGGGATGGTGGCTGGATTTCTCAGATTATAATATGTTTTACTGCACATGGATGTTATTTCTAGATTTAATGGGTGATCTTTTGTTGAAACTATGTTTTGGGCAAGTCTGTCAAATTCTTGGTCTAAACAAAATATATTGGCACAATATCTCAAGAAACTTTTAATTCTATTTTTATCGTTTACTTTTAAAAAATGGTACCAAACTGGCACTGCATAAATGATATGAGGCAAGATGGAGGCTGTAAATATCTTCATCCTAGTTTCAGGAGGGAAATAAGAAATGATATAGGTTAATGTAGAGACAATATAATACACTTTGGACAACATCTTTAAAATATGGTTAGAAAGCGATAACTTATCATCAATGCAGACTCCCAAATAGGTTGTACGTTCGACACAATCACCACAAATAACCATTCTCTCATTCTTTGTTTCAATCAACCCTTTATGTTTTATGTTTATAATTTCAAAAACCATTTCCTTTGATTTTCTTGGGTTAAGAAGCAGATTTTTCTCTCCACACGTATCCACAACTCTGTTGACAAAATTTTGATAGTCACCTTGATTTTTGCGATGGGTCTGCTTAGAGATATTGCACGAAATGGTGGTGTCATCAGCATATTTGACAACAGCACAATTTGAGTCCAAACGAATTTCATCAGTATATATAGTAAATAAAAATGCAGAACGTGGACCTCCCTGTGGAACACCAATTTTGATTTCTGATTTATCAGAGTACCCTTTTTGTAGTTTTACTTGTCTAGACCATCCTTGCATGAAGTCAGCCAGCCAGTGGATAAGCCACTTTTCTTCAATGAAATTGGTTAAGTCACTGATTAGACGATTTGGTAAAACTGTGTTAAAGGCACTGGAGAAATCAAGAAACAAGACTTTGGAAACAGTTGTATCTCTCTTATTTAGCCCTGAAACTATACCATGGATAAGAGTAAGTACGGCATCAGTACACAAAACCATTTTTTTGTATGCAAATTGGTTTTGATCACCCCTTGTAATTATAGACTGCATTATATATGGTAGCAGTATTTTCTACATGCAATTAAACCCAATACTTAAGATATCAATAGGTCTGTCAGTCTGTAATCATTCACTGAAGCAGGTTTACCTATTTTAGGTACAGGTGAAGTTTTGACAAGCCTTCAGACTGATGGAATGATACTTTGGTCGATACTCTTGTTATATATTACAGTAAAGATATCAGCTAACTCATTTGAACAGTGCCTGAATACCCATCATGGGATATTATCAAACCCTGAAGCAATACCATGCTTTACACGTCCAAATTGCTTCTTGACTTCCTCCTGTACTATCTTAGGAATCGTATCAATAGTCATATCAGGTAAATAAAGAGTAATGTCTTTATTTACTGCATTATTAAAGCGTCCAAAGTGTTCACTCAATTCGCAGCCAAAATCTGCAGATATGCCTTCACCATCATGTATATCAGTTGGATTCCTGATGGATTTCATGAAGCCCAAGAAAGACGAAGAAGAGGCTATGTCTTTAAAATAATCACTTCTAATCATGTGAACATGTTTATTGATGGTCTTATGTATCTTATTTCTTAAGTTTGAGTTTCCAGCCTTGATTGCAATACTTTTATTCATCTCTAAATATCTGATGTTGTCATCAGCAGGCAGCCTCATCATCATCTTTCAAATGGATATGGATTTAGATGGAATACAGACAGTAGTTGTAAACTGAAAGTAGCTTGAAACCACTTCCGTCAGCTTACTTAAAGAATCACAAGACTGTAAAAAGATTCCATTTTGTTGAGGTCAAAATATCACGTAAGTTCTGTATGTTGTCATTACTAAGATCTCTATGCAGACGCTTTGACTTTCTTTCTTTTGATTTATGTTTTTCAGTATATTTTGGCATAGCACATACACTGAAGTGATCAGATGTAGCAATAGGATGAAGTTTAAAAGCTTTATAGTGACTTCCTATAACATAAACTGCATGCAAAGTAGAATTGGATTTAGAGAATGTGACAAAATTGACTAGGTTTTGGCAACCCATGGATTCGAGAAAAGGGACACGGTTACTGTTAAAGTTGCCCAATAACACCAAGCTTTATCATGGGTTGTCTTTATGCATTGCCGTTATTGCTTTCTTTAGCTCTTTATCAGCGATAAAACAGTCTGCTGTTATGTTCATTTGATGAAAAAGATTTAGACTTGCCCACTGTTCCACGAGTGCCTGCAATTCTTTTGCCACAGGTACTCATTAGCCAAAATTGTTACTTCAGACAGCAATATCATGACATCCCTAGTATCACGGTATTTTGGAGTAGTTATTGTAGTTCTTCCCCAGACACTCAAAAATGAAATGACAAAACAGATCAAAAATATTTCCAGAAAAAGGTATTTGGGGGGGACTACTTTATCACACACTGCATTACTGAAAAAAATGTTGGCTGAGTGTGACAGGATGTGACTGCATAAGGACGTAGGGGGGGGGGGATGCCATGTGGGACATGGATGGGGGCCATGCAGGACATTTTGGTATAATTTATACCATGTGGTATACACCAGGGGCTATGTCAGGCATAAATATTTTTTTCTTCTTATTTAACAAGTCATTTGCACAGAAGCTATTATATGAACTGACACTTTCATACATAGTATGCTCAATCAGGGACAGTTATAGCTAGGATGAGGCTTCTTATGGAGTTTATGGGATGTCATGTGGGACATGAGGTGGGATGCCATGTGGGAGCCTATGGGATGGGATGCCATGTGGGACATGATGTGGGATGCCATGTGGGACATGGGGTGGGATGCCATCTGGGACATGGGTGGTATGCCATGTGGAACATGGGGTGGGATGCCATGTGGGACATGGGGTGGGATGTCGTGTGGGACATGTGGGATGCCAGTGGAACAAGTGGAATGCAATGTAGGATATATGGTGGAATGCCATGCGGGACATACAACTTCCGCCCTACAACTTCCAACAACACACCAATCACCTCAAATCAACCTACACTTGGCCAGGCGTGGTCCTCATCCCATTGCGTCGCCCCCGCCCCTCCAATGGACAGACAATAGCAGTTCCAATTGCATATTCCCCGTAATGAGGCACATGCAAAACAGTTGGTCTGGCATGAACAAACCCTTATTTCTAACACTTCGCTCTGTGCATTAATATTCATGCAAACAGCACTGTAGTACTATTAGGCCTACACAGACTTACTACAAACAAGTCAACATGCCCGCCCAACGAGCGAAGCTCAGAATGACACTGGAATACCCACTTTAAAGCCACGAAAAGGGGCCAGAAATATCTAATCGAAGTTATGTGATCTTTATCAAACTTTTCATAATCTTGACAACCCTCTGAATGAGCCCTTTTACTCCCCCGGCCACTCTTTCCCCTTCCCTCTTACCCCTCCTTTGTAATCCAGTAACGGTGTCACAAGCTATGGCTTGATTCTTTTCAACTTTAAAAGTCCGTACAAGGCAATCATGGTAGCAGGCAACCAAGGTTGCATATAACTAATCATATGGCCCATTGAAACTTATGGTACAAGCGACCAGTTTGGGATACTTTCCTTACCAGATTACGAAAGATTGGGATATTTTGTAATGTACAGTATGTTGTGTGACACAAACCCACCCACCTATGCGTGTGTAGACCCTACAACTGATGACGTATTCATAATCCTATAACTGGTGACCACTCACTCATACATGTGGAGACCCTACAACTGATGTAATCCTATACAACTGGTGACCGATCAATATACAACACACATTGGGATGGCGGTATTAGGAAATTAACTTACATTCGTATTTTTAAGTTATCCTATCTAACAGGTCACATGTATCGAAATTAGAGTAGTGTTTTAGTCATAATAGTTTAGAAAACAGCCATTTTTATAACTAAAACCAACCAGTGTGTAAACATACGAATGTCATGAGTTGGTGGGTTTAAAGCCACCCACACACCACACACACACACCACACACACACACACCACTCACACTTTGATCACATACCAACATAGGGGTGTGGGAGGGGGAGGGGGATTGGGGAACATGTTGTCTTGCGTCCATGCTTAACCAAGCCCCTCCTATATATTCTTATATATCTCATTGATACCAATTTAATATTTACTATTGGTATACAAGAGGAAGGCTTGGCCACAACTAAAAGTAGTATTGGAAAGACCCTCCCTTATATGCTACGAAATTGATCTTTTTGCGGGAATCTGCATGCGATTGGAATGGTTCGAAAGCCTATTATGGCTGTCATTTAAGTATATTTCCAGCCACTCTTCTTTGCATTCGTTATCATTACGGATTTCAATTCGTTATTAATTATGTCAATTCATTATCGGGTAATAGCGGATTTGAATTTGTTATTACGGATTCAAATCCGTAATCTATATTAACGGATTTTGTAACTTCGTGATTATGCCAAATTCGTGAACTGATGAATTGAATTCCGGAAAACATGATAACGGATTTGAAAGTCGTAATAACGGATTTGAAAGTCTTCATTACGAATTCAAGACCGTAATAACGGAAATAAAATTCGCAATAACGGATTTGAAATTAGTTATTACGAATTCAAATCCGTAATAAACGATTTTCCTTCATTTCAGGGAAATATTTTCTTTTTCAATTTCCGGAAATTTTGGCAGGTTTTCGGAAAATTTTGCCAATTTGAGGGAAAATTTGGTAAATTTTTGGAAAATTTTGACCAGTCTTCGGAAAGTCTTGCCAATTTTCAGGCAATTGTCCCCAAAATATTAATATTTTAACACATTTCTCAATTCTAAATTAATCATTTCCAATTTCACCTCCCAACCGGGTACAAAGTATACAATCGGGAAATCGGCTTAAAGGCCCTCATTCTCTTTCTAAACCTATAACCAAAGGTTACAGTAATATATCTGTAAAATTGTGTTGTTTCCCATGTAAATATTAAACATGAGGAAGGAGTGGTATAAATGATTTGACTCACGGCAAAAATTAAAATAGTATATAAAATAGTATCGTGTTTTAATAATTTCTACTCTTACTTATAAGCGTATGCACATTGTAACGTTGTAATTTGATTGTTATGATTACATTATAACAATACATAAGTTATGATAAAATTGGAAATAAAACCTCCGAAGCCCATGTAACAATTTTTTGCAAATAATATTGACAATTTGGAAAGATGGTTTTGGGAAGATGGTTTGCTAACATCTGATCATCCTATTTAACGGTAATCCCCATCAGTATGAAAAGGTGCGAGGATCATAGCTGAATTCTCAAACACAGACCTGTTCACTGTATGAAAGAAAATTGTCTCCTTATAATACCTAAAAGTTTTAAATTTAAGCATAAATTCTTATCGAAATGTATAGAAATATTTCTATCAAATAACTTATTGCACATAATTTTTTTCCTTTTTTGCACTTTTAGATAAATGTGTTTGTCGGGTCCGATGGGGCAAACTTTTCTTCCCAGAAATTGATGTTTATACATCGGGCGTTCAGTTCAGCTCATTTTTTTGGGGAGGGAGGGGGGGTAAGGGAAAAGTAATGTCATGAAAAGAAAAGAAATTTTATGGTAAGCGATACACGCACCAACACATGACAATATGTGGGGCCTTTGGGAGGTGTAGGTCTTAGAGTCTTAAAGGGAGCACTGTTTTTGCTTTCAAAATAAATATATAAAAAAAAAACACTTATACATTTTTGCGCAAAATTATAGAGAATGTATTTCATCGGGCATAATGCAAATATCTTTTAACATTTTCTCAAACGAAGCATTTTATGGTTCAGCTTCAGAAATATCAAGTGCAAGACGTCTAGTTGTCCGAAATTGCTTTCAAGAACCTTGCAAACAGAGGCGCAGGAAGTGGTGAGGGCAAGGGAAACTGTCCCTAAGAGGATTTCACCTTCCAGGTTAAACAATCTAAAAAGCGGCTGTAATATAATTTCGTAACACATAATACAGCTTTGAATGCTAAAGTATACTCAGAAGTAGTAAAACTGCACGTCATTTATGTATGTAAAAGAATTATGACGTCACTACGATTCGTCACTTTGGTGTTCTACCGCACGCGCTATCTATGAAATGTAACTTTACCATGCTGCCATGCCTATGCTAAGCGCTCCATCGCACAAGAACGATTGTACAGCTGTGCCTTGAATGATTCGCCTTTTGATCCTATACTTGGAGCCCGCAGCGTGCCCATATACTCCACGTCGAATGTGCAAAGCGTATACTCGCCCCAAAAATCGCCACCCACCCCCTCCTCCCCAAAAAGAAAAAAACAGACCGAAATTTTCAAGTGAGTAGTCCTTGACAGTGATTTTTATCATATTCAATTTAATTTCATATTTTTACTTAGCTGAAATATCGGGCGACCGAATATAATACTAGACGTTTGTGCACGCTCTAGTCCACCAAAACGCATAATGGGCTTTGCTCCCACGGTATCCCACTAGAGTTCCTACAACGGAAGCATAGACCCCACGCCGAATGCGGCAAGCGAATACTTGTCCCAAAATTGTTTCCAAAAGACAATAAAAAAAGGACCGATCTTTGCAAATGAGTAGTCTTTTGCAGTGACTTTTATCATTTTCACTATGATTTTATATTTTTACTTAGCTGACATATCGGGCGATCGAATACAATATTAGACGTTCATGAACCCTCTAGTCCACCAAAACGCATGGCTTCCATGGGCTTCGCCCCCACGGTATCCCACTAGGGGCCTTTCAGCGGGCCCTAGACCCCACGCCGAATACGCAAAGCGTATACTCGCCTCAAAAATTATTACAAAAGAAAAGAAAAAGTACCAACCTTTTCAAACAAGTATTCCTTGACAGTGATTTTTATCATTTTCGATATGATTTTATAGGTATTTGTACTTATAGCTGACATATCGTGTTCTCGAATACAATATTAGACGTTTTATGCACTCTCTAGTCCACCAAAATGCATAGCTTCCATAGCTGGACCCCACCAGACCCACGCCAATGCGCAAAGCGTATATAGCTGGCAGACAACCCCCTCCCCTTCCACACACATCAAAAAAAACAAACTGGTTGCGCCCTTCATATCGGTATATTTAAAAATATCAGACTAATTTTCCCGAAATTCATTTATCCGCCGGGGGGCGAAGTCAGGGAAGATCGCCACGATAAAAACTGGGAAAAAATTATTATCCCTCTTCCCTCCCACTAAAAAAACAAAACGTCTAATCAAATAGCTAGAAAAAAACATCAGTAATAATAATAAAACCGTTACGAGGTTAAATAAATTATGAGTCGTTACATTAGTACTATATCCCGACAAATCAAAATGTCACTCCCTCCCCGTACCTTATTAAATGTTGTTAATTTCAGCTTAGCTGTATGAGGGTAGAATCACCCCCTCCTTCGTTCTCCTACCACTGGATCGTCTTTATCAAACTTTCCTCCATGTTCGATACAAAAACAGTAAATTAGCTGAAAAATTACTTAAAATGTTCCAAAATCCTTTCCTAATTACACACGTAATAATTAACTGAAGTTTCAATTAACACAAAGACCTGTACACATGTAAACAGGAAACAGGAACACCCACACCCAATGTTTCGCTGACGTCCTTGGATACATAGATAACAAACGACATACAAATAAACCAAACATAATCATGTGACAGTAAGAACTGTCTCCTCAATCAACCATGAAATCAGTAGAAGTGAGTTTAGTAGTAGTACGTGTCAAAACAGTAGAAGTGAGTTTAGTAGTAGTACGTGTCAAAACAGTAGAAGTGAGTTTAGTAGTAGTACGTGTCAAAACAGTAGAAGTGAGTTTAGTAGTAGTACGTGCCAAAACAGTAGAAGTGAGTTTAGTAGTAGTACGTGTCAAAACAGTAGAAGTGAGTTTAGTAGTAGTACGTGTCAAAACAGTAGAAGTGAGTTTAGTAGTAGTACGTGTCAAAACAGTAGTAGTACGTGTCAAAACAGTAGTAGTACGTGTCAAAACAGTAGTAGTACGTGTCAAAACAGTAGAAGTGAGTTTAGTAGTAGTACGTGTCAAAACAGTAGTAGTACGTGTCAAATCAGTAGTAGTACGTGTCAAAACAGTAGTAGTACGTGTCAAAACAGTAGTAGTACGTGTCAAAACAGTAGTAGTACGTGTCAAAACAGTAGAAGTGAGTTTAGTAGTAGTACGTGTCAAAACAGTAGAAGTGAGTTTAGTAGTAGTACGTGTCAAAACAGTAGTAGTACGTGTCAAAACAGTAGTAGTACGTGTCAAATCAGTAGTAGTACGTGTCAAAACAGTAGTAGTACGTGTCAAAACAGTAGTAGTACGTGTCAAATCAGTAGTAGTACGTGTCAAAACAGTAGTAGTACGTGTCAAAACAGTAGTAGTACGTGTCAAAATTGCCCTTTTGGGATTCCATAGAGGGCAGCGCCGTGGCGGAAGATGAGTGCACCTGGGAGGTAAAGTATTGAGGTAGGATTGAGCGGCACTTTCCGACTGACGTATTTTGAAAGCATGCACGACAACATTATAGCTCTACCCCCACCCCCTTCCTCCACCCCACCTCACCCCCTCACCCCCACCCTTACCCCCACCTCACCCCCAAAAAAGCTGGATTTCGTATTAGAATTGGGCGACGGCGGGTTGTACCTCTTCGGAAAGTGAAAGGAAGAACATTCCGATATAGAGTGAAATTATCATACAACACAGGAACAGGAACCATAAGAGATTTCTCAGATTGATTTATAACAATTCACAATCACTTCTCGAGAGCAACAGTTTAAGAGGTGCAGACAAAGAACGTTATTGGTTGCAGTTACGATAAGGGTATAATTTTATAACTAATGTGACATTTAGGCAAAATTATTACAAAATGATATTGTTATTGAAAGTAAACACCCGGTCAATCAAAAAAAAACGGAATCTGTAATCTTTAGGAGAAGTCATCCGTGGATTAATGAAATTATAAATGTGCTGTGGATTGCAGTGAAAAGAAACTTAACATAATGTATGTGCATTGGTATTTCAAACTAATTTCATTGATCTATTTGTTTTATCGCAACATTCAAATAACAATTAGCAAATAAATATAACAAAAATACAAAGAGTCATGAAAGGAAGTGCTTTATAAAAACTAAAAAAAAACCTCTGTCTTAACGAGCACTCCCTCTCAACTTAACATGGAAATATGAGGGCGTAATTTACAAATACATACATACTGATATAAATATGTAAATAAACAAAATTAGATAAAAAACATACCATGAAGCCATCTATACCCTCCTCCACACGCGTGGATAGTTTATAGGAAAAGGGTGCGTAGCGTATTATGATGAATAAATGTATGTTAAAAAGTTTTGTATATTAAAGATTTTCACACTCCACACAGAGATTGAACAGGCTCTGTTATGAATTTTGGGCAGACGTTTGTACTTTTTGCTTACGTACATTTTACGTGCCATCGTTGACATAAACGCGAACACGACACTTATTCCATCGGAAGGCATTTTAACCCTAAAAAGATCAACATACGCCCACCACCAACAAAAAGAACGACTATATAAACACGTCATGTCATTTAGCAAAAGTTCAAGTACACAGAAAGGGTGGAACACTTTAAAGTTTGATTAAATTAACTTGAACTTCGACAAATTTTTATGGCGATTAGTAAATATCATATTATGCAACTGGTTATACGATCTCGGTGCATGCCTAACTGCCTAATCAAAGTTAAAAGCAGTGTCGGATAAGTATAGGATTCGAAGACAAAAGACCAAATTGATTTCCTTTGAAATTATCTGATGAGGTGAGTTGATAAGTAATCAATGAACTTTCTTTGCTGATGGATATATAGTTAGAACTTTCATTTATATCTTTATTGACACATGTGTAGACCACTTTATTTAAAGCACAGTTATCAGACCAAGAAACTGTGTTACTTCCTAATTCATCAGACGACTGGGACGAGGTGCAATGTTGTTGGTGGATGGTCAAGTTGTTTCGTTTTTCAGATTAGAACATCTCCCCGTTGCAATGCGATATGTACTTTTGAACCACACACTTATGGTCATTCTCTTTTTGGTTGGCTATATAAATATATTATCTGTTTCATAAAGATCCCGCCTTTTTCACATGGACTAGTTAACAGATCATGGTCTATGAGAAACTGCCAAAGTTTTCCGATTAATGAACATTCGAAAAGAATATTAAGTTTGTAGTTCCTTGATATTTCAAATAACATACTCAGTTTTCAAGTTATGGCTGATCAAAGTTTGATGGTTTTCAATATACGCAAACGAATAGCAAGTCATAACAGAGCTTCTTCCTGAGGTTGAATTTAGTAGCAATAACTGAATAATATAGAATGCCCTTTACATGTAGTTTTTGATTGAGGATATATTCTTCAAAGAAGTCATTGCAAATTAAGACACAATGTACTTCTTCAAACCGACTTTAGCCGAACAGAATTTATTCAGTACTTCGACAAATCAAATGCTGGGGGAATTTTCTCTTTGTTACCCAACCGTTTTGAATCGCATTATCAGTAACTACTATAAATAATGATACAATTCAATTTCGGACCGCAAACAGGCAAAACAATCCCTGAGTTTTTCAAGTTATAAGCTTCCTGTCCCATGAGAAACGGGAGCTTTCCATTTTTCGTTGTTGTATCAGCCGTTTATCTGGGTTCTCATTCTAGCCTGGCGTAGCAATACCTAATTAGTTCCGTGCTACCGTATATGTATGTATTACCGTGTTATGATATGCGTAATATGTAGAACCGTTTTTTAATACATGTCAGTAGTTACTGACCATAATTGTACATCTTCTCCAGAAAAACCCTATCAAAATGGTATTTTCAGAAAATATTTCGAAATCCCCGAAACTTCCCTTTTCTGCTGCAAAAAAGACCCCGAACTTTATTCTTTTATCATAGGTTTCAATGGGGCAAATAATTAGTTCCGCGCTAAAGTAGGCTCCACAGGCATAGATCACAAGGTGCAGAGGCGTATGAAGTTGGGGAGTGGAGCAGGAGGCAAACTGCCCCTTGAGCGGATTTCACCTTCCCAAAATTTCCCAAACCTGGCCAAAATTTCCAGTAAATTGGCCAAACGTTTCCCCAAACTGGACAAACTTTCTCGAAAACTGGCCACAATTTCCCCAGGATTAAAGAAAATTTCCCAAATTGAAGAAAATTCCCAAATTGAAGAAAACTTTCCCAAAATGAAGAAAATTTTCCGAAAATGAAGAAAATCTCCCGGAAATTGAAGTGGATTTCCCGATTAGCAGCAACTTTTGATGGAAACTTAATTTACCAGTGCAATTTTTCCATCTATCACCAGTACTTTTTATTTTTTCCTTGAGATGTGACCTTCCCTACGCCCTTTAAATGGGGGGAGGGGGTCAGGGGAAGATCGCCCTGATGGAAACTAAGAAAAAAAGTATCACCCCTTCCCCATCACCTCCCCAAACATAATAATAAATGGGTAGAAAGAACCATCAGTAATAATGATAAAACCGTTACGAGGATAGATGAATTATAAGACGTCACATTATTACTATTTCTCGATCATTTAAAACGCCTCCCCCTCCCCGCCCTCACCCCCGCCCTTTACGATCACCAGAACTGAATCCAGTTTTTGATTGGCAATTTCCGTGAATCCAAATTTTCGTGCAGATTGTCAAGCATATTAGGCATATAAGTGTTTTTGGAAACAGTGCAGTGCAGGCTGAATTACGCGCGCGTATTACCTTTATGTAAACGTTACATGCGTGACGTGTGCAGTTGGCGAAGAACCCCCGTATCTGATTGGTCGATACGATTCCCCAGGTATACCATTGTATACCTAGTATTCATTAAGGACGCGTGAATTTTGGTCATGTGACATTACTTAAATTGTTTGTTTTTTCTCCAGAAATTGCCCTTTCAGTTATAAAAGATCTATAGGTTCACGCATGCGGAGAGGTCGGCTCTTTGATGCATCTCCAATTTGCACATTAAGTTACAAAGTTCAAAAAGCTGTAAAATGGCCAATCCTTAAGTGATTTCGAGAACGTATGATGATCGCTATTCACATTATCATTGATTGATTTGAAATCAAATTTGGCTAGCCGTGGCCTTGTATATAAAATTGACTGGAAACAAATCAGAACCAGAAATCCCACGTGGTTCCGAAGCTAACTTTGGACAAGGACGTACCAAAGAGCTCTTTGATAAAAGCAAGGATGATATAGAATCCCATAGAATGTTGAGTCATCATTATTTATGTCAGGTGGAGCCAAATACAATTTGTTGCTTGTTGTGATTGTGGCTTACAGCTTAATGCAAAAACCTTAACACTTTAACAAGCAACAAAATATTCACAAGTTACATGTTCCAGTATGATAAATAAACTAAACGTGTAAGAACACAACATTTAAAGATACAAAAAATTGCTTTTAATCCAGTTCGTACGTCTTTGCTTTTATCAACAGCATCATACCAAGTTTGATTTAAATCTGACATGGATTTGTGAAAATATGAGCATGAACAGAATTTTACATGTAATCCCACCTACTGATTAATATTCATGACATCAGCACCAAAATCAATAAGTCATATACAGACCACAACACATCCATATACCAAGTATGACTTAAATATACTTCACTCTTCTTGAGATATCGTGTTTAACAGAATATAGCCAGGTTTAACGCAGTATAAGTATTGCATGGTCACATGCGGAACCCACTTGGGACCTATGTGGGGTACACAAGGGCGACCACGAGATGTACTGTACGGGTTACACAAGGACTGCCCATATGGGGCCATACGGGTTACAAGCTGGTCATATCAATTTACATATGTAAATTAATATAAAGAATACAAAACTAATTTTAAGATGAACAAGCGCATTACCTTTGATATAATGCAATTCAGCATGCAGATATGAAGGCGCAGTATACTTTTGTGTGGCTCTGTATTGACTTGGAGAATTTTCTTAAGCATCTACCAAAAATGTTAATCATGCGATGGGCGGAGCCACAATAATTAACATTAATAAATGTTCCTGTAGAACTAGAGCTTAAGAACTGCATTTATAATTCTATTATACATAATAACATTATTAGTATGGTGTATATTTACTTAATTATGTTGTTTCATTACTTAAATATTTTGTTTCAAACATTTATGTTGAATTTTAAGGGAATTTTGTACTTATAATGAATCTAAAAAGTTTAAGTAAAAAAATCTCATCTATATATGTTTAATCATTTATTAAAATCACAGTCAACTGTATTTAAGCAAGAGCCTTACCACACATTTGGACAAAATGAGTCTTTCATATAATTCAAGGCTGTCTCGTTAATGTCACGTACTGATGGATATTGCCTTTTATAAGAACCTTTTGAGTAATTAAAGAGGGCCCCTTGAGTTCACAATTATCCTATTTGGGCCCTATATTCTTTCCACCAGGGTGCCAACCAGGTAGCCCACCTGGTGCCCAGCTGGGCAACCTGTCCAAAAGTGACTGGGCCCACATGGTCAGCCCACTTGGGGCCCATGTTAGGCCTAACTGTGAATGCTGGCTGGGTAATTAATATTCTTGACATCAGCACCAAAAACAACAGGGACCACCAATAGACCACAATACATCCATATACCAAGTATGCCATAAATCCATCTCACGGTTCTTGAGATATCGTGTTTATAAGCTTGATAACATAATTTTACATTTAGCCCCGCCTACTAACTAATATTCATGACATCAGCACCAACAGCAATAAGTATCATCTATAGACCACAACACATCCATATACCAACTTTACCAAGTATGACATAAATCCACCTCACGGTTCTTGAGATATTGTGTTTAACAAGTATTGTTAATACAATTGTATACATACATACATACATACATACATACATACATACATACATACATACATACACATACATACATACATACATACATACATACATACATACATATATACATACATACATACATACATACATACATGCATACATACATACATACATACATGCATACATACATACATACATACATACATACATACATACATACATACATACATGCATACATACATTGCTACCTATGGAGACTTTCCTAGTGGAGACAAATTGTGCATTTGGTACTATTCTTACTAAGCAAGCCTTCTGGAGATACTATAAAAATTATTGGTAAGGTCTATCAGTCAGATACTATCCTTATGCAAAAAATGTGTAGGCCCATTAAATTAAAGATTGTTTGTTGAGTCTACTGTATCACCACAACAGTTAGGACCATTGATAAACTGAGGGGGGAGTGGGGGGGTGGGTGGGGAGTGGGGGGTGAGTGGGGGAGTGGGGAGGGAGTGGGGGTGCTGGGAGATTTAATTTGACAAGATAACAACTGTTTAATATAAATTACCAATAAATGTTGGGAATAGTAAGCTTGGTTGCTTTACTAAAATCCCTTACAATTTTGCTGTGTGAAACTTTCTATAAGCTTAAACAAAAAGAAAATGAAGAATAAAAACTCACCAGATGTATGTCATTGCACCTGCACTACACTACATGGACAACTGCTGTGCAATATGTACTGTACTGCACTGTACTGTACATGTTAATCTTCTATCCTTGTGTAGACTTGATACAAAATGGGGGCGTACTTCAACTTCACAACATTTTAAAAATCTTAATTTGTTCACACTTAAACACCGTAAGGTCTTCAGAGGGTATACTCTTTGGAAACATCTCAAATGATATAAATAATCATTCAGGAGGCCTTAAGAATCCATGTAATATGTATTTTCTTCGTGGAGACCTGAAATGGGTCTCCACAGGGAGGTGCGTCTCCACTAGGATATTACCATTAGTGGTGTATGCCTCCATAAGGTAGTAAATTTGCAAGCATACACACACACATACATACATACATACATACATACATACCAACTTTAAACATTCTTCAAGCTATAGCTATAGTCGCGGCGTGATTATTCTCGTCACTATTTCGTCTGGTTTTAAAAGTCAGACAGGAGTACAAAACTCCGGTTCAAAACCGTATGTAGCTTTACGGTAGTATGCCTCAGCCTTTCAATTAACGTCAATTTATTTAAATATCATTGAATTGCATGCTTGCATCTTATTGTTTATGTAGAAATATCTACAGTCCGCAATGTATAAAATGGTAAACGTTTATTTTTGTTTTACTTTTATTTCACCTGAACTTGATGTCATTGTACACAACGCCAACGTGTTTGATGCTGAAAGGGGAACTTTACATGCATGACATGGCAAGCTTCTCCTTTCAGCTTCTTACACATACAACAAATGTCAATGCCTTCAATTAGCCTATAACACACACATATCATTCAACGGTTCAATTAGTTTTTTGGATATACCGTTTTACTTAGATCTCTAAAATTCTCGAGACTTTTCGAGAGAAACTTGACTCACCATATATTCCTTACTTGAAGGTATTCTGGACCAAATGATTATCTAATAGTTTACACCAATTTGTATCCTTTAAATTGAGAGTCATTTATGCTAATTGATACACATCAATTACACATCAC
>JAIGNY010002429.1:237500-247500 GCA_020152595.1 Chiridota heheva | reverse complement strand
AGAATTACCACAATTATTGATCAACATATGTTTTGACTATTCGGTAACTTGTGCCAACTACTTAACTTTTAAATCCTAGTCAACCTAACCACAATTCTCAAAGATGATCTTACCTAGTGGTTACACTTTCAAATCACTCTTGAACAAATAAACCTGCCATATCTGGTAATTAAATGATTATACATCTACACTATTTGTTGAATGTATGATTGCATATGCTATTCAATCCACCATAAGTTTATACTATTGTAAAAGTTGTGTATTAGAAGTTTGTGAATATTGGAAATGAGGCTAAACATAATGCCTGACACATTCAGACACATTCAGAGAAACCTTCCATTGTTTTGTAATGATAACTGACTTCTGAAACATGACGTCGTATTGCATGTGATGCTACTTCCTTCTGTTGGCTTGGTATAAATTAGGAGCATTTAAAAATATTTGATTTAAGACGTTTTACATGGCCCAGTACAATATCTACAGTGAAGTATAGCAATTCTGAAACAAAATGGGTTCAACAAGCGGTTGTAAGCGTAATTTGGTTTCTAAATTTCTGTAAAACTAGAAAATCAGAAATGTTTACCTTATGATTCAGAAAAACAGGGAAATTATATGTACTGCCCGCTTGACTGGTTGTAAGAAAGTCTTGTTCTGGCACATATCACATTAATGTACTCATCTTCTTTCATTTGGACTTAGTACTTGTGCGTTCACGATGAAACAGAAACTAAAGATGTTCATCGATTCGTGGAGACTCAATGGAAACTTGCTCCACCTAAGCTTCTCATTTCAGTTCTTGGTAACAAATCCAATTTCATCGATTCATCCATTAATATAAAGTTTCAGAGGGGTATCTTGGATGCAGCGGTCAAAATAAGTAAGAACTGGTTATCTTCATACGATATTATATGATCATAGAAACACTTAAATTCTCGTGGTGTTATTTTCCTTGCTATATATTAGATGGTTAAGTGTGTACCAAACTGAACAAAACTATAGAGATTTATACCTTTTCGTGCATTTTCTCATACTCTCTCACTTATTCATTAAGATTCAGTCATTGTAGTGGATGGCTCTAAGCAACTATAAAAATGTGTATACATATATCAGAGGTACTTTGGTGTTTGCTGGACCTAAACTTGTAAACGAGTTACTTGTTTAATTTGCTTGCGTTTGTATCTCCATCCATTTCAGCCATATTGCCCCTCCGCTAACTCATTCCACAACAGGAATAATACTCACATGCATATTTCATACACCATTACATTTCATTTCGGCCTAAACATGTGAGCCGTGTGATATATTTAACTTCATACAACAAACCATTAATAGGTCGCCTTCAATCAATCAATAATACCACATGATAGTCTTATCATTGTAAGAAACGTTTACGCATATCGTGACTTGTTATAACTGCAGTTGTTATTTTGTTGACCGTATATTTTTGTGACCAATATATAATCTTCCACTTCTCAAGCATATTTTTTTGTAATCAAACTAAATAGAGATGTACCATGCACAACAACCAAATACATTAAATTCTTTCACACATAGATTTTCACAATGATAGCAACATTTGTTGTATTTTGTTCACATCGTAACAGATAGTTGGATAACAGTCGATGTGAAGAGCTCTATGGCCGTAATAGCGGAGGGATTTGAGAAGTTTGCATATCCACCTGTAAAAGAGTTGGAACAGCGACCAATCAACAGATACCAGAAAGTGGTTTGTATAGGATTTGCATCATGGGGCTCCCTGCCGAAAGAGGAAAGGTTAATGTTGAAGAGCAGCTACCGCAAACTGAAGAAAGTGGAAGTGAGCAAACAATAAACTATTATACTTATCGATGGATTTAAGTACATAGAGGAACATGAAAAGACGCTATAGAATTTTAATCACATACACTCTTAGAATAAAGTTTCTAGATATGAGAAAGTTCCAAATGTGTGAGAAACAAGCACCTTTTGTCCTAAGCAACTATTAGAAGTATTCCCTGTAGAACCCGAAATGGTTTCAAATACATGACAAAGTAGAATCTTTTTGTTTTAAGAGTGTAGTCCCTTTGTCAATTGGCACGGCCTGGACTCGATTTTGTCGAGGGTTAAACAGAGGATGAGCCTGTCTAAATACAACAAAATGCATTGTCTATTTCAACATAGGTATTCATACTGATCACTAAACGGACTTAGAATTCCCATTTTGGAAATTTCGTGATCTAATGCTGACACACGAATATTATATGCGAATTTACAGCAATAAGCAGATAAGAACATGCAGACATGTATGAATTTAGTAAATAAAGTATAAGCAAATATCAGAATTTGGAACAAGTCGTAAACTTTATACCTTTCGCAAAGACGGATTATAAACTGTCAAGATTGATCTTTTCATGACTGACAACGTCCTCAATTGTACCATATTGTTATGGAACGCAAATATTTACCTTCATGGTGTCTACTACATATATGTGTTTATCCTTCTTTCACCTGTTCACAGGGAAATTGGCCAGCCTCATATTACGGCAAAAAAGTTAGCCCGTACATTTCCCATTACTTATTGATCGATGATGGCACTATTGACATAGATACTCACCCCAGTACAAAGTTCCGGCAGGATTTTGAGATGGACATAAAAGATTTAAAAGATAGATGGAGCAAAGGTAATGACAAAATTAAGACTATTTTCCTATATATATATATATATATATATATATATATATATATATATATATATATATATATATATATATATATATATATATATATATATATATATATATATATATATATATATATATATATATATATATATATATATATATATATATATATATATATATATATATATATATATATATATATATATATATATATATATATATATATATATATATATATATATATATATATATATATATATATATATATATATATATATATATACATATATATATATATAAATATATATATATATATATATATATATATATATATAAATATATATATATATATATATATATATATATATATATATATATATATATATATATATATATATATATATATATATATATATATATATATGTATATATCTATATATATATATATATATATATATATATATATATGTATATATCTATATGTATATATTATATCAATAAACAAATCTCAGCTTCCCCATTGTTCTTTTATATACTCGAGGGAGCACACACATTGTATTTTCCGAATCTTGATTTACCTTTTTCCGATCTAATTATCGAAGACTGTGAGTAGATTTTACAGAAAGCTTCATTAAGTCCAAGATGCTTTGTTACGAAGGAGTCATAACAATCAAAGCGAATGCAATGCGTTCTGTGCCTACAAATAACAATGGATCAATCAATCAATCAATGCATCAATTGGATTCACATTACTACATGCTGTCGTGTATTAACACTTTAAATAACCGAGAGATTCATAGGATGTGTTCTAGTTTCTGATTCAATCAAAGACGACATATTTCTGTTGAAGGAAATTAAGACGTTACACGTGTGTGGCTCGATAGTTATGTTCATGAATGTCATCTATTTTTGTAGAAATAGCAATGCCTTTGGTTTCGGTTGTTTTCGGAGGTGGGATAGAAACGTTGGATGAAGTTGAACATGCACTAGAGGCCGATGTGCCAGTCATATTCGCCAAAATGTCTGGAGGGTTGGCAGACATTTTCACAAGAGTTTGCGACAGATTGGTAACGGAAAATGATTCTTTACTATTTTTTTACTTATAGAATTTACGAACTTGAATTTGAATTTGAAAGTCTTAATTTTAAATGCATTCATATGGTAAATCAATGGGAAAATATGTCTATATACCATTGCGCCTACATTTGTGTTCCATGCTGTAGGATGAATTTAAGTACTGGTTAGTTAGCACAACGTATAATCAGTGGCGTGGCCAGCGTCTAAATTGGTAGGCGGAGGGAGGGGTGGGGGGGGTGGGGTAGAAATGGGCTTTTCAATGAGTTGTTTTTTTCTTCGAGTGGCCGCGGAACAGAGTGTCACTAGGCATTGGTGGTAATAATATTGATAAGCCTGACAAGCAGAATAATTACACTATTACTATTTTAGGTGTTATGCCATCTTCATATCTTTTTCAGGCTCATAAAGATTCGTTAAAAAGGATAAGACAACAAAAATGTATATCTGTTATATGGGAACTGCCATTAAATCACTATTCAAATAAATGAGCTCATATATGTGTATGTATATATATATATATATATATATATATATATATATATATATATATATATATATATATATATATATATATATATATATATATATATATATATATATATATATATATATATATATATATATATATATATATATATATATATATATATATATATATATATATATATATATATATATATATATATATATATATATATATACATATATATATATATATATATATATATATATATATATAGATATATGGATATATATATATATATGTATATATATATATATATATATATATATATATATATATATATATGTATATATATATATATATATATATATATATATATATATATATATATATATATATATATATATATATATATATATATATATATATATATGTATATATATATATATATATATATATGTATATGTATATATATATATATATATATATATATATATATATATATATATATATATATATATATATATATATATATATATATATATATATATATATATATATATATATATATATATATATATATATATATATATATATATACATATATATATATATATATAAACCAGAAATTTTGTACGAACGTGATCCTAGTAAATTGTGATTTAATACTGAATGATAATTGAGCCTCAAAGCTTTGTTATCAAATTGTAATAACTGTCTTGTTTATAAATCAATAAATAAAATAATTATATACTTTTACGGGATGATGCATATTATAATAATACTGTTTACTGTCAATATATGACCCCTGGTATTATTGGGCAATGCAATGCAGTATTTATTTGCTTTGTACTTTTTTTTTTTTGCTTTATATTAATCTTAGCAACAAATTGTATAAATATGTGAGTAGTCATCTGGAGTCTATGGACATTGTGACGGTCTGGCCTTCACTGTGGGGATGTCATGATGTTCAAATATTGACACAAAAATGACCAAGTTTGTACTTATTTGGTTCTTGAAATTTTATCAATTGACTTTGTACCTGTTTGTATTTAAAAAGTATTGAAAAACTGGGAAAAGTAAAGACAAAGCAACTGACTTCGCTAAACTGTATAATGTATGAAAAATATACCCTTTTAAGTGATGAGGAAATGTGGCCCTAAGAATGAAAATGAGTTGACGATGTTGACGTCAATTATACGTAGCTAAGGTGCGGTGTATTCTAATAGATATTTATTTGTTGCTTATCTTTCCTGTCACATCAAGGAAAATTCTTTCAACGTTGCAATTGAGGAAGATACTGAGTCTGCCGACCAAAAAAGCGACCATCACAAAGGAAAAGGAAAAGAACTACTGAAAGTGCAAATCCCAAAGTACAAACACCATGAGCCAGAGGTCGAAGCAGTCGCCTCAGAGCACAGCGACAGCAGTGATGCCGAGGCTGCCGACGAGGCTGATCAACATTCGAGAGGAATGAACCGAAACAAAAAACCAACAAGACTAAGAGTAAGCTTTGTTACTTACATTTTGCGTCGAGGATTATAAAAATAATGCTTTGTTACACATGCGTGTAATATTGTGTGGAGGGAAGGGGTGCCGAGGTTCGGGCATTTTAAAAGCGCCAATAATTCAACAGGGCGTAACTCTCGCGGGAGGAAGACTGGTAGAGATGGGATATGTCGGAGTGGAGTAATACACTCCTCCTCTAAAGTTAAACATTTTACCCAAAATGCACACCTAAGTCCAAGCTTCTTAAGGCATCCGAAACAAAGAAACAGATCAGGCCCATTTTTCTGTATCACATGCACTCTAGTTTTCTTTTTTAAATGTACTTAACTTACTAGCTTACAAACTTTTCTCTACTCAGCTTACTATTCGAAAGAGAGTAAAAGAAGAACAAGATAGTGGCGTTATTCCCGACGTGCTTTCTGAGGTAACTATATTCAATCGCACTCTATAGTGATCATTAAGAAGAATGTAATTTGCTTATGCAACAATAGAATAACTAATGTTATCACGAAATCATTCCTCAACCATATCATAACAAATATAAACTAAACAATTCCGAAACATGGAACCTTAACACATCGGTTGACAGTTTAAAAGAAGAATGTATTGTTTTGGCTTAACATGGCTTAATACTGTAATATATCAAAAAAGGAAACAATTTGTAGGTTGCAGCAGATAATTTAGATGGGATTTGCTAAGTGTAAGTTGCTAAATCTATTCGATCTATTAGTCCTTAACCCATTAGGGAGTCTTAAATGATCAAAAGAATCGGATTGTTTTGTATTTTAGGCTTCCACTTTTTCCTTCCCTAGGAACACGAGGAAGAAGCTGAGGGTTACCGACCATCTCCACAGGAAGACTGGGTCAACAACAAAGGCATTCTTCTCCGTCCACTACCGGAAGAAAACAGGGAACAGACAGAGGCTGAAGAGGTAATTAGTTCGTTACTTCTTCTTTTGTTCTTGTCTTAGTTAATTCTTGTGTTAGTCGAGAGGTGGCCCGGAGGCTAATTAGTTCTCAAACAGGATAGCAATTGCACACATTTGAGTTAAGTTAGTGTAAAGTTATGGTTAGGGTCCATAATTTAAGCCAATCAGACAACAAGAGGAAATATGTGCCATTGCTATGTTGTTTGGGAAAACATTCGTTTCCCGGTGGGGGTATACGGGCACATGTACATTCCAAAACAAATGACAACGCTGAAATGGATATACCAGACGGGCTCTGTTCTGTGAAGGGTATGCATTTTAAGGGATGTATATATAAGTTAAGACATGAAGGCATACATGATTTTTTGCGACTTTCAATATTGCCTTGAGAGCAATCTTTCCAAAAACAAGATATTCAGATTCTTATTCTCTTATTGTCTACTTTATAAGATCTTACTTTCAGCAACTACGCAAATGAACCCTATGTTTTACCCATTAAAAGTCAGAAACCATCTTAGTAGTACCACGTATCAAAGAGGCAAAATCGTCAAATGTACATAATCTTTAAAACTCGATTCGAATTGTTTGATTGGTTTAAATTTATTTTGATATATAATTAATATAGCCCAGGCTTTAAAAGCGATGGATTTCTGATTTTTTCGAGCCAACGGTTGTAGGTTCAAATCCCGCCAGAACCATTTTCCTCGAAATTTGCTTTGTAAGTTTTGTCTCGTGACTCTTATTGGTAGTATTATTTTACTAATATTTCACTTTCAATATTTTCTTTCTGATAAATACGTTGAAAAACAAGTTTCCCGTAGATCGTTATAACGTTATGTACTATACGATTGAATCTTCACACACACAACGCTGACATCTTCGATTGCATCATTTTAAAGTCAGTTTAAAACACTCTTTCTCAAAGCGTTCACTCGAACTTCTCCTTTTGCTGTAACTTAGTCGGTCATGATTGTTCGCACATCTGTGTTTTTATTCGTTATTTTTCTCAGTTTATAATGAGTATATTTACTTTAAGGGTTTTTTCAATGTAAAGCGCAATTGAACATTTTGATGGTATTGCGCTATATCAAACTTGAACTTAGTTTGATTATTTTCTAATCTGCATTTCTTCATATTCTCATGAATACTTATTGTAATTTGAGATAGCTTTGAACTACTTTTAAATGTATGTAAAGAAAATGTATAATCTTATCTTTTGTTTACTAATCAGTTAAAGTAATACTTTTAGGAGGTGACGGAGAATCAACTTTTGCAGGAAATAAACAAGCTGTGCAGAACTGATGAGGAAAAAGACAAGTTTATAAGAGTGATAAAACTCTGTCAACAGAACCGGAAGTTACATCTGATCAACACTCTAGACTTGAATGAAAACACTAGAGATATTGTTCAAGAAAGCATATTTTACTCCGTTCTTAAAGGTATTTCACACACATCCAAATAAATACCCTTTACTATCTGAAAATAAAATTCTTATTTTTACAGTTAAAAATGTGCTGGGTGAAACAGAATTTGAGTTTTTCTTTCCAAATAACTTGCACAGTTGTATTGTAAAGTTGGCTAAGTATTCGTTGATCATAGTTTCGGTCTTCAATTTGTGTGAAGTATTGTTTATGTATTGGTTGAATGTATATGCCACACCTTTTTGACACCATGCGGGATGTTCGCTTTGCCGAAAAAACAAAAACACCCAAGTATTCTTTATTCACCCTTACAAAAAGTCTAGATCTGGCTTTAATCAGTTAATAAAGTTTATATTTGGGTAAATAAAGTTTGATCTGGCCAGATCAAGCCAGATCTGGATATTATATTTGGCCCAGATCAAACTTTATCTAGAAATTCCAGATCAAGTTTGATCTGAGCCAGATAAAGTTATCTCTGTCCAATTCTTTATTCGGCCAGATCTGGCCCAGATATAAATTCCATATCTGTCCCAGATCTGGAATTTTGAGCCGGATCTGGAATTTATATCTGGGCCAGATCTGGATTTTTTTTTAGAGCATTCACTTTCCTTCTTTAACTTTTCTAACTGCCTAAAATAAATCGTATATGTGTTTGCATTAGACAGTCAAATACAAAACATATCAGCTATACATCTATGAGAGCACAAGCTGCATTTCTTCATCATTTATTAGGTATGAAAAGTTGTGATGAAGTACAAGCTAAACTAGACAAACTTCAGCTCCTTCAACTGTGGAACAGACTGGAGGAGGCCAAACAATGTTACATCAATTTAATGCAAATGGTATGTAGGTTTTATTATTCCACTAGTCTACAATAGCATAAGAAGAAGTTCGCAGAAAGGAAAGACGAATGACCTCTCATAGGAAATGATGCTTGTTAAAACAAAGAGCGAGACCTTCTGTATGAGATCAAATCAATAGCAACCATATCGACATGTTTTTCTGTTCACAAACTTGTTCGAAGCATTTTCCTGGTCAATATCAAAACTTTGAATCAACATAGAGTAATGTGTCTGATTAGGGCTACTAAGCTAAACATCTCTTTGGAAGCATTGACATACAATGACCAAATGTCTTAATAACGCAACATGAATAAAGTAATATAAAGTTTTGGTCGAATAATACAATTTGAAAGTCTACTGGTGTCTTGGTGAAACTATATTGTGTGTTATTTGAATAAAAATCATGGTTAAAATATAATATGTTCTTACTGCCTTAATTACAAGAGCGTATGTTAAGCAAAGGAAGCATAATTCCACGACTCATTTCACACAATTTCTTATTATTAGCGGGGCGTAAGTCCTTCGTTTGAATAGGAAATTACATCAAGTACAGCAATAGCTAATCTGGGCAGGCGTCAAGAATCAGATAAACTCATTTCCTGCCAAAAATATTAAAAAGTGAAAAATGTAGAAGAAAATCTATTTAAAAAAGCATCGCCCTTTAGGTCTTCCTTTTCCCGCCCAACAGTATATGCCTATAATTAACGTCACATGCAGGTATTGTTATACATAATGATCAGTTAACGTGTCGTTCAAAAACTTATTTCATTCCAGTTTGATGAGCGCCCTGACGACGTTAAAAAGTATTCCAACACATTTCTTAGGTATTCGCTCATAAACGATGACGTGGATTTGCTGAGGAAACTGTGGGCAAAAAGTACAACTACTTTTATGGATTTTGTGACATACTCCTCACTTGAAGACTTATACAAAAAGGTATTGTTTCCAACACAAATTTACTACTTCATTTTTTTGTATAAACAATAGGCCTATCCTTTCATTAGGACTATAAGCAAGGTTCAGATTTTTCTCAAACCTTTTGTCAAAAAAGATACATTTGCTCTCACTTTGTTCCGTATTTATACTTCTTGTCGCAACA
>JAIGNY010002429.1:102500-232500 GCA_020152595.1 Chiridota heheva | reverse complement strand
ATGGCCTACTTCTTCTGGGATAAGCTTGACAATCAGCTGCCTGCATCAATCATAGCCACCTACATTCTAGAATCAATGGTCGCGTGTGATCCAGACTGTAAGGAAGGACTTTTGAATCACAGAGAGTAAGTTGAATATGAAATACTTGTCAACACATAGATCGGCTAAGAATGATAAGATGATAATAGATGATGATAAGGATGATAATGATAAGTTGCAATTCAATGCTGTACATTCCTTTTTCAAACCATTTATTGCATATTCTGGGCAACTGATATTTTGGGATCATCAACATACACACACACACACACACACACACACACACATATATATATATATATATATATATATATATATATATATATATATATATATATATATATATATATATATATATATATATATATATATATATATATATACATATATAAATATATATATATATATATATATATATATATATATATATATATGTATATATATATATATATATATATGTATATATACATATACATATATATATATATATATATATATATATATATATATATATATATATATATATATATATATATATATATATGTATATATATATGTATATATATATGTATATAAATATATATATATATATATATATATATATATATGTATATATATATGTATATATATATATATATATATATATATATATATATATATATATATATATATATATATATATATGTATATATATATATATATGTATATATAAATATATATATATGTATGTATATGTATATATATATATATATATATATATATATATATATATATATATATATATATATATATATATATATATATATATATATATATATATATATATATATATATATATATATATATATATATATATATATATATATATATATATATATATATATATATATATATATATATATATATATATATATATATATATATATATATATATATATATATATATATATATATATATTTATAATGTGCATTGCATTAAGACATGAGCGTTTATTGACGAAGATACCAGACGGCGGGGTTTACCTCCCCCTACTCATTACGTAATGCATTAAATTTGCCTTTATTTTTACCTATTTGAAAGTGTTTGGATATTGCATTATACCGATGTATTTGTCACATCTTCCGGATATTATTTTTTTCCAACGGATGTGTGAAAATAATTTTCTTCTACAGGTTTTATGAGCTTAAAGCACTTACTTTTATGGAGACAGCCTACAAGTACGATAGTGACAAAGCCACAATTGCACTGCGCGAGCCTCTGGAGGCGTGGAATTTATCCAACTCCTTAGTACTTTCAAGATATTCAGAAAACATCAAAGCCTGCGACGCAGTTCAAAAGAGCATTGACAAATTGTGGACAGGAAGAATGTCCGAGGCCAACAACTATTGGAAGGTATGACCAGGGTGGAGGAACAAGTCATGGGATGTTCGCTTTTTTAAGGAATGTTCCCGTGAATTTGCATATGTATGACAGGAAAGATTTAAGATTGGTGACAAACCATGTTGTTAATATCTTATTATGTCGTATATTAATTGCACAATTTTTATAAAATAAAAAGGTTTCATTTATTTAGAGTGTAAGGCACATGAGGAGATTGGCTAAGTATGTTGTTGTAAAGTGCATGTTATACCCCGTTTCAATTAATTAACAGCAACATGTTTTTAACACACTGGTGAAATCTTTGAAATAAACGGAATAAGATGTCATTATGGTTTTTTCACCATATGTCTTCTATCACGGGAATATCACTTTAAGGCAGCGGGAATCTTTTTGTAATAAGTAATAAGGTTTCTGGGCAGCCAATAATTTCAACTGGAAAGCTAAAAGCAAAACATAAAAATACAAAGACCGCCTTCATAAACATTTTTGCCCATATGTTACTTTGAAATTTGTCTACATAATCGTTCCAAATTGTCCGTTGGCAAGAAACTATTCTCTTATGGGCTCACAATCTGAATGATGAAATCCATTTTCACCTCTTCACCCATAAGATAACAATCCAAAACTTGAAGGCAATTAAAAACTGTTATATATCTGGCTCGACAGTCGATAGATCACGGCTTTCCGTCTTCTATTGTCTGATTGTGTTGGCTTCATCGTATTCAAAACCACTATTAGTGCAGTGTGGAAATCATCATTTCGTAAATCTTTTAAGACTGAAAGGATAACTCGAACGAAAAGATTATTCTAGGGCCTGCTTATGCTGACAATAGACAAACATGTACTCAGCAGGTGAACATTCGTATATCACATGATATCATACTAATGAGCGAAAGGTGTGCAAAAGTGGAAAAAGATTACACCCCACAAACACAGTCCCTTATCGTCTCATGCCCACAGTATAAATGAACGTCAACTACCTTAAAAACCAAATGGTACCTAATAACAAACAAATGGAAGTAAATCAATATTTGAATAGCATCTTCCCACGTTAATTCTGAGTTTTATGATTTGTTTTCAACAGATATGGCTGTGCCTTTTGCTTCCTTTCCTGATTCCGACTTTCGTTAAATTCAAGCCTAAGGATAAAGTCGTAGCGGAAGACATTCTTGAGTCTGATCACCAGGTATGTATCATTAATTTGTTGATAACAACACTATTGAATACGTGTGTTTAAAAAGTGGCATTATTGAGGCAGGGTACTATAGTGACATCAGAAGATTTCGCTGTTACAGTTTTTAAATTATGTAAGTTAGTTAATTCCATCCAAACCATTAGACCCATAGGGCGGTGGTCAGGGCCGTAATTCTTATCTGGAAAGTGGGGTGACGTGGCCTCTTTTCCAAAAATTAGGGGACAAGAGGCAAATTTTCCTTAAAATTTACTGAATTTTTAAAATTCTGCTAAAAAGTGGGGGAACATCTTTCCCTGTCCCCCAAAAATTACGGCCCTGCGGTGCTAAACCCCACTGTTCATGGTACAAGCAATTGAGAGCATATGATTTCCCATGAATGGGACACCAGTCTATCGCAGGTTAAATCCCCTGCATCTCTAGTTTTTTAATTGTATGTGATCCTTTTTTTTGCTCCCATTCCTGGTTTTATGTTTACAATGTGTAGTTTGAAAATCAAATTGTTAAACAAAGAAGTAATGTGTAGACCCTGTATGGATGAAGTTGAATAGCCCTTAAAATAAGAGTTTCAAATTGGAGTAAAAGTCTTTGAATTTCGGAAAATGGTCGTTAGTTTCCGAGTTTCATATCAAATAGATATGATCCGACCATCCGATTTGGGTTTCCTGTTGTCGTCTTTCCACTAAAAGTAATTAGTCTATAAAACCAGGGAGCCAAAGTAACAGCTCCTTGATAAAACTAGTTTTTATCATACACTTGATTCTTTCCTTGAGATAGCTTTGGAACAAGCGATCAAAAGAGTGATTTACTTTCATTTTACCGTGATATAATTTGAAGTTCGATATGAAACCCATGTTTCTGTTTTGTATTGCAGGATCCATGGGATGTACAAGTAACGTACAGGTAGGAAATCCCATACATAATTTCTTGACAGTCAGAGCCAGACATATCTATGATGGTAGATAAATGATCAATTATCTCTTCTGAAGTAGATTAACTTTACAATGTTATGAAATGAATTACTACTAATAGTCTATTAGAAAATATTATTTTTCCCTTGAAAAGTCTCGCAATTTTGACTAAAACTTCGTCTAATTTCCCCCTTTATTCAAAGATTAATCTTGACTCTTCGTTCCTTACACCATTGCCTTCCCTGGCTGGATCAGTGGGTCTATGTACGCCACTAGTCATGGGTGTCTTGATTTCGTGAGGCATTACTGAGAGAAAATGATCACTGACAATTTCAAACTTTTTTTGAATTATTGCAGCTCAGAAGATTTGGACGAGCCGTGGTGGGTCAAAATCAAAACGTTTTACGAGACACCGTTCATAAAGTACAGAGCAAACATGGTAAAGTTCTCGGAATCTAATTTGATAATTTCGTTTCACAGCAAAAATGCAATCCATGCAGTTGCTGATCTCAACATTACTTAAGTTCAACTCAGTACTTTCTTTCAAATATTTAATGTCACTACACTCTACGAAGAAAGGGTTCTACAGACGAGAAGGTTTCAAATACGTGACAAGTTGGAACCTTTTTGTTCTAAGTTGTTCTTAAAAATTATCCTTGAAGAGCCCAAGAAGGTGGTAAATACGTGCTGACGCGACAAGCTACGACCTTTATTTCTGAGAGTGTAAGCTGTAATGCTGTGTTTCCTTTGTGGGTTATTCTACATACCAACCTTGACCTTTGACCACATAACCTTTCCCATGACAACATGACATTTTATTAATGGATATCCTAAATCACCATATGGCACCCATTTTGTTTTATATACTACACCTACCTATACTTCTAACCTGCTTGGCAAATCTTCATTGTACAAGACATGGGATTACTAGAACAAATGCTCTATTTGGTCTTTAACCTTAGAGTTTGAACATCTAAGAGGCATAGATTTACACCATATCAATTTTGGTGCAGTAGATTTTGGGTTATATTTGACACAATGTGTTTTTACATGCACACATAACTTCGCACACACATATACAGACAAGCAGACAGACAGACAGACAAACAGACAAAAGATACATGCATTTATCCACAGACAGACACACTTTCCACCTTTGACTACATCATGTCACAAACTTAAAACCATTACCCATGTTATGAGGTCATGGTATGAGACCCCTTTTACACCCTACATTACCCTCTGGTAATTATAGCTGGCCCGCATGAGGGGCATGGCTGGCCCGCATTAGGGGCATGGCTGGCCCGCATGAGGGCCATGGCTGGCCCGCATGAGGGACATGGCTGGTCCGCATGAGAGGCATGGATGGCCCGCATGAAGGGCATGGATGGCCCGCATGAGGGGCATGGAAGGCCCGCATGAGGGCCATGGATGGCCTGCATGAGGAGCATGGATGGCCCGCATTAGGAGCATGGATGGCCCGCATGAGGGGCATGGATGGCCCGCATGAGGGCCATAGATGGCCCGCACGAGGGCCATGGATGCCACGCACGAGGGCCATGGATGCCTTGCATGAGGGCCATGGATGGCTTGCATGAGGGCCATGGATGGCCTGCATGAGTGCCATGGATGGCCCGCATAAGGGCCATGGATGGCCCGCATGAGGGCCATGGATGGCCCGCATGAGGGCCATGGATGGCCCGCATTAGGGCCATATTTGTGAAAGAGGCACAAACAAACTACAATATCTAATTCCAATGTATGGATGATGAGATAAAACGTATTGTATGTATTTCTATAAGTGTATGCATCTATTTGTGTTATTTAGAATATAGGGTGCATGAGCATATGGGTAAAGCATGTTCTTGTAGGTTACGATCTTATGTTATGCCCCATCTCAATAACATGCATCAATGGTCTGCACGTATGAGATTACAAAGTACACAATTAAAGGGCTTTTTTTCAATACACTGGTCACTCTAAATGCGATAACTCAAACACGGAATAAGATACCAGCATGTTTATTATTCTGTCTTTAATAGTCCTCTATCACATACGCATTACTTTGAAGTTCATTTGATGAGGAAGACCCTGCCGGTAATCTTTTGTGATTCTATTTCATTTTTTTAGGTTTCCTACTACCTGTTTCTGGCATTTTTGAGTGTGTTTATTCTCTTCAAATACCATGTGAACGCATTCCACTGGATGGAGGGTTTTCTTATTTTTTGGGTTGTTTCGATGGCAATTGACGAAATTCGACAAGTAAGATATTAGCATCCGGTCAAACTGAACAATTAAATAAAACATCGATTTTCTAATAATACTAAAATTTGTGAGTTGTGTGGAAAGCTAATTCCTTATAAAGCGCCACTGAAGATTGCCAGATGGAAGTGTGCGCTGTATTAATTTATGGATTATGATCATTATAATTATACTGTTCTCAAGATTCATCCATCGATAAGATTAGTGTCATTTCATCCGCAGTAACAATTTTACCCACAATGGATGAGAATTTCTTTCACCTTTGATAAGCAGGGGAAAGCGGTCACGTAACACAGATTTGCAGATATATATATATATATATATATATATATATATATATATATATATATATATATATATATATATATATATATATATATATATATATATATATATATATATATATATATATATATATATATATATATATATATATATATATATATATGTATATATATATATATATATATATATATATATATATGTATATATATATATATATATATATATATATATATATATATATATATATATATATATATATATATATATATATATATATATATATATATATATATATATATATATATATATATATATATATATATATATATATATATATATATATATATATATATATATATATATATATATATATATATATATATATATATGTTTTTTACAACGGTAACGGTAACTCTCTTGATATAGTTAACTAATCTGGGCAAATCAAACCAATTTGGAAAATAGTATAGCTATAAAGAATTTAACCTATTTCTTAGGGATTTATGTTGATCGTTTCAAACTATTTGCCGGTCCACTTCTAGTGGATCTTAAGATTTCTGTGTTATGCGAAATTTTAGCATTCATTTGTCTTCCCTCCACAAAAATTGCCAGTTTACATTGAATAGAACCGTAATCGTTTAAAAAATAAATAATTAGACCTCTTTGAAAAAGATTATATTTCAACAAAAATATTCCTTTTCTGTTGGATATGACTTTTGCAGGCAATGACAACGCCAAGCTTTAGAATAAACAGATCAATCGCAGAGTGGATCGACAGCGCATGGAATCAGATGGATCTAGCAACGTTGGGCATTTTTATCGTAGCAGAAATTTTCCATCACATCCAAATAACATCCCGTTACGCCAGAATAATTATGTCACTAGATTTGATTCTGTTTTACGTCAGGCTCTTTGAATCTTATGCTTTCAACAAGAAGCTTGGACCGCAACTAATCATGATATCTAAAATGGTAAGTAGGCCTATTAGGATTTGAAATAAAAAAACAAGATGAAAAAACATACATGAAAACAACAAATCATTTATATTTTTTTTTTGAACGAAGTTTACTTGGTAAAACCATTGTTGGTCACCTTTCATAGTGGAGGTTGCTCAACTTTTCATGGTGGAGGTTGCTCAACCTCTCATGGTGGAGGTTGCTCAACCTCTCATGGTTGAGGTTGCTCAACCTCTCATTATGGAGGTTGCTCAACCTCTCATGGTTGAGGTTGCTCAACCTCTCATGGTGGAGGTTGCTTAACCTCTCATAGTGGAGGTTGCTCAACCTCTCGTGGTGGAGGTTGCTCAACCTCTCATAGTTGAGGCTGCTCAACCTCTTATGGTGGAGGTTGCTCAACCTCTCATGGTTGAGGTTGCTCATTTTCTCATGGTGGAGGTTGCTCAACCTCTCATGGTGGAGGTTGCTCAATCTCTCATGGTGGAGGTTGCTCAACCTTTCATGGTGGAGATTGTGTAACCTCTCATGGTGGAGGTTGCTCAACCTCTAATGGTGGAGGTTGTTCAACCTCTCACAGTGGAGGTTGTTCAACCTCTCATGGTGGAAGTTGCTCAACCTCTCACAGTGGAAGTTGCTCAACCTCTCATGGTGGAGGTTGTTCAACCTCTCATGCTGGAGGTTGCTCAACCTTTCATGGTGGAGATTGTGTAACCTCTCATGGTGGAGGTTGCTCAACCTCTCATGGTGGAGGTTGTTCAACCTCTCACAGTGGAGGTTGCTCAACCTCTCATGGTAGAGGTTGCTCAACCTCTCATGGTGGAGGTTGCTCAACCTCTCATGGTGGAGGTTGTTCAACCTCTCACAGTGGAGGTTGTTCAACCTCTCATGGTGGAAGTTGCTCAACCTCTCACAGTGGAAGTTGCCCAACCTCTCATGGTGGAGGTTGTTCAACCTCTCATGCTGGAGGTTGCTCAACCTTTCATGGTGGAGATTGTGTAACCTCTCATGGTGGAGGTTGTTCAACCTCTCACAGTGGAGGTTGTTCAACCTCTCATGGTGGAAGTTGCTCAACCTCTCACAGTGGAAGTTGCTCAACCTCTCATGGTGGAGGTTGTTCAACCTCTCATGCTGGAGGTTGCTCAACCTTTCATGGTGGAGATTGTGTAACCTCTCATGGTGGAGGTTGCTCAACCTCTCATGGTGGAGGTTGTTCAACCTCTCACAGTGGAGGTTGCTCAACCTCTCATGGTGGAGGTTGCTCAACCTCTCATGGTGGAGGTTGCTCAACCTCTCATGGTGGAGGTTGTTCAACCTCTCACAGTGGAGGTTGTTCAACCTCTCATGGTGGAAGTTGCTCAACCTCTCACAGTGGAGGTTGTTCAACCTCTTATGGTGGAAGTTGCTCAATCTCTCATGGTGGAGGTTGCTTAACCTCTCATGGTGGAGGTTGCTCAACACATTATGACAAGAAAGTTAACAAAAAAATAAGTGGTAAGCCTTACAGTTCCCTCATGTTATCTTCTTATAATGACCTAACAGAATTAGTTATTATCTCCTTAATATTGTAATATCAGCTTGTTGATATTGTAATATATGACTGTATGAGCAAAACATGCATATGATGTGAGGCAAAATATTTCACAAATCATAATTGTCTTCGATAAATGCATTGATAGCAACGCATAAACTCCTTTAAAGAAGGCTTTTAATACCTTTAATTATTTACAGATAGGCCTAAGTGTATGGCATATACTAATTGTCTCTCAAGTATAAACGATAAAGGATGATAATGCGAAAAACTGCGAACAGTGTTTAAAGCTTTGGATAATCAGGAAACTATTCATCCCTCTTGATATTCGTTAATTGTTAATCTATTCCTCAGATTTGAGCATAATATTCCTTTCCATGGAGACTGACTCTTCCGAATTAATACTGTAATAATTTACAAGAATGGTTGCTTGTCTGCCAGTTTGTGTGAACACGAAGTTTTCCCTCGCTTTTAAAAGTTCCTCTACACGTGTATTTTGGCAAGTATATACAGATAACCGTCATGAACCCGGGGGAATTAAAGATCTCCAAATATATACATTTATGAGAAAACATGATAGCCAAGTATATGCATAAAACATGCAAAAATATGTAGTATGCACTGATGTTGATGTGCATGCCATCTCTGTGTATATTGATGTTAAGTTTTAACATAATGTACTTATAAAAAGGATGAAGGATATATTTCTCAAACTCTGTTTATGAGCCTTGTACCTGCAACATTTTAACAAAGTGCGTAAAAATCATCTCTCTCCCAGGCGAAGGATTTGTTCTTTTTTGCGTGCATTCTCTTTGTGTTATTCGTCGCCTACAACATTGCGTCGTACACCATCATGTTCCCCAACCAAACAAACGCAGATGAAATCTTGTCAGGGATCATCTACAGAAGTTACTCTCAATTGTTCGGAGAAGTGATAGATGCAGATGACGGTAGGTGCTTTCCAATGTGTCTTGTGTTCAGGCATCACATATGCTAGAAGTTTTGCTTGAAAATTGAAGAGGCTGATCAGACGCAAAGAAAGTAGTTTGGCATTAGGTGCGAGTGCATGCCTTATACATCTATCAAATTGTTTCCGAAAGTCAGTCGAAATGATCAAACGTTTGTCACGGTGGAATTTTTAAAAGGTTGGTTTATAAATGTGCCGAGTGCTGATCGAATTGATCAAAAGAAGATCAAAAAGCAAAATACAATTCGTTTGTGTTTTGGTATTTCGTGGACAGATATGAGGGCATTAATTGTTACACGTCACTTAAGAATTTACATAAGCAGAAATATGCCTTGCTGCATCCCTTGATGTTGAAAATATGAATGTATTAACGGAACACGTAAATATAGCAATAATAAAACATTGGAGGTACTTGCATCTGCAACCATAGCGATGGCCCTTATCTCAGCTTTTCAATAGAGAAGGTTACATTAAAGATCGTTATTATTTCATTTAAAAAACTTGTTGGGCCCAGGCAGCCAGGAGAAATTCTCACCGTTGCATGCATGCATACGAATAGGCCTACACTTTGAAACAAGTAGCTGGCTATCACTGTAATCAAATTCAGTCAAAATTTCTGATAAATTTAGCCAACTGAAACTTACAGACTGACGTCTTGAGTAAGTTTGTGTGTGTATGGCTATTGAGTGAAATACCGTCTTTCTTGAACAAGTTAATCTTCAGTGCGATGCATTTACATCTTACGATACGAGCTTGTGATGCAACAAGCTTCCTGCAGTCCGGATTCGTTGGTTACTGATACTAGTTCTGATACCAGTTAATGGTAAATGATTGTTATAACCAATACACCTTCTACGGGAGAAATATTTCAGAGTACTTTCTTTCTTTCTCATATTATATATCATAGATTCATCCTCGAAAAATATTAATATAAATAAACAAATAGTGTATGAGGCTTATGTGGTACTTTCGACATGTTTACTCAAAGGATGTCTTTTGTACCACAGACGCCTCGTAAAATGGACCCAATGAATCTTGTTCTATTGACTAAATGACATTTGTAATTTCTTTTTCAGTCACCAGAAATTGCTCGAGCAATAAGGATGACATCCTTGCTGGAGCCCGGCCATGCATAAACTACTGGGTTAATATCATTCTGTTGCTGGGTTATTACGTCGTCATTTCCATACTTCTGCTCAATCTCCTCATTGCTATATTTACGTAAGTGTTTTGTTAATATATTCATATTTTCAACATCAAGGGATGCAGCAAGGCATTTTTTTAACACTACCTGGAGGCCGTGGCCCCCACTCAGCAAAGTGTCCCAGGGTTGGGAATTTTTTCCCCGCAGTTTGGTCCCTTTAACAAATAACCATAAAAATCATATTCACATTTTCTTTGTGAATAACAGTGCAGATGAATTGTCTGCATCTGTTTCGTTCTGTTCTTTCTTTATTTTAAAGGAATACTCTTAGAAAAAAAGTTATGAATACATGAAGGTTCTAAATACATGTTAAGCTGGAACCTGTTTGTTTTAAGTAACTCTTAGAAATAATTCTTGAAAAACTCGAATAGCTTCCAAATACGTGACAAGCTAGAACCTTTATTTCTAAGAGTAAAATAAAGGAAACGGAATGAAATAATCAGTGGCATAGGAACCGATTTTTGGAACATGCTCTTTGATTTTCGGAACATTTTTTTCAATTTTCTTCCCCAATTTCCAACAATTTCACGATTTGTTTCCTTATCGCCCTCTTTACAGATAGTTTTAAGTTGGTAAATACAACCTTGCCCCTCCCCAAAAACAAAACAAAAAACAAAACAAAAAAAACTGTTTTCATCATAATTAAGCTAAGTAATTTGTGAGGGAGGGTGGATTCACCAATGACGATCACAAAATTAAAAATTGCTTTTGTGTACCCACTAAAGATGCAGTAGGTGTTTCTTATAATAATTAGCGGTGTAGGAAGATATTTGACATTGTGAAGGGGGGGGGGCAGATTTGATTTTGTTCCAACAAACCTACAAAATGTATGAGTTTCTTATCACGGTAAAACTACTTGTAATGGGGCTGGGGGGGGGGTGGAGGGGGAGGGTGTCGTAAAATTATTGGAAATTTGGTTATATAATGTCCCGAAAATTTATCTTTTAAAATCCGAAAATAAAGGACATTTTACAAAAATTGATGCGAATTTCACGAAAATTGAAGCAACTTGAAATTTTCCAAAAATGAAGAAAGTTTTTCCGAAAATGAAGTAAATTTCACGAAAATTGATGAACATTTCTCGTAAATGAAGACGTTTTTACGATATGTGAAAGAAATTTCGTAAAAATCAAAAATAAATTCCTGAAAATGAAGAAAACTTTTCGAAAATTACAAAATTACAATTTGGCACACCCCCTTTTCCCCTCCCCTTCTAATGTCAAATACCTTTCTACGTCGCTGCTGTGGTATCCTTCTCTACACGTGGTTTACTGTTTTCTTCAGATTTACCATCACTGCAATTCAGGATAATATTGATGTCATCTGGAGAAACGAAAGATTTGACGTCATCATGGAATATTCCATGCGACCATCCATACCCCAGCCGTTTTGTCTAATATCCAATTTGTACCATCTGCTTGGTAAAGGATGGGCGATGGATGACTTTGGCGATATATGTGAGTTGAATATTTAACCATTCCATTCTCCAAATATGAGAGCACTCTTTTCGACCATTCTGCCATATATGTTTCAAATGTTACATGTTTTAAATGGACAAATGTTTTACATGTCTGAATCTTTTGTTACTTTAAGGGCTGTCATCGAATGCTTTTCACCTCCTTGAAGAATTTACCCGGAAAATTCAACAAATGGTGCGGGAAAATGACGCTGGGTGATGGCGGTAACTTCTTTAGTCAAAGAACTTGAAACTGAACATGCCAGCCTGTTAACGGTTATGTCCCAATGGAAAGACAGGCAACTGATATATATATATATATATATATATATATATATATATATATATATATATATATATATATATATATATATATATATATATATATATATATATATATATATATATATATATATATATATATATATATATATATATATATATATATATATATATATATATATATATATATATATATATATATATATATATATATATATATATATATATATATATATATATATATATATATATATATATATATATATATATATATATATATATATATATATATATATATATATATATATATATATATATGTATATATATATATATATATATATATATATATATATATATATATATATATATATATATATATATATATATATATATATATATATATATATATATATATATATATATATATATATATATATATATATATATATATATATATATATATATATATATATATATATATATATATATATATATATATATATATATATATATATATATATATATATATATATATATATATATATATATATATATATATATATATATATATATATATATATATATATATATATATATATATATATATATATATATATATATATATATATATATATATATATATATATATATATATATATATATATATATATATATATATATATATATATATATATATATATATATATATATATATATATATATATATATATATATATATATATATATATATATATATATTATGTTATTTTTCCCTTTGCTTAGATATTGTTGTAAAATATTGCAAGTTGCATGAAGGAGATGACACTTTACAGGTGTATGGAAAGATTAGCTAAGTAAATTATTTTATATTTCACTAAACGCAATGAGAAATTAACATATTGTTGTAGTGTTAAAATGAGAGTTTTAAAGCAAATTTGTGAGTAACTTAGTAAGACAGGAAAGACTGATGGTTTGCATGTAAATCCATAGTTTAAAAAAAAAAAAATGTTTATCACATTTGAGAACATCTGATTATGCTGAACAGGTTTTGGATCTTCACGATAGCCACATTCAGATGGTGATATGAAAAGACATTTTCAACATGTTTCGATTGTAAAGATTTAAAGGTATATGGACAGGTAGCAACCACTTTGCATAAATTGATACAAATACCCTTCATAAACACACATCACAAACACTTTCTTACAAAATCGATCCCAAAATGTGAAAAATCCGCTTATTTTTAGGTCTCATCACGTATTGGTTTTTTTGTAAGGTGAGGATAGGACATTACATGACGTAATCCACTCTAATTGAATGGTACACAATGGTATGACAACTTGCTGAAATTCTCCATTAACTTTCCTTTTGCCCTTCCCCCAATCGTTTACTCCCTCAATAAATGAAGCGTAAGTTTTTAAAATTATGTTCATCGGTACCATTTTGGTACAATCATTTATGCGGATTCGTAACTTTGTTCCAAAAATAGTTGTATACATGTATTAACGTGATGTGAAAGCTAGTTACAGTGTACAACAGTAATACTTACAGCCTGGTGTAACGAGTTGGCCGATCATAAAGAAATAGGCCCACTGGAACTGAACTTAAATCGATATTTTTTCTTTATCCCAAGAAAATGTCACACATTAATTAATAATACCATTCGTAGTGAGCAAGTTCAAGCGATAAAATCCTAGTAAAGCGGTACAACTTTGGCAAATGATGTTTTGATGCAGTCTGCCATTACAGAGTGATTCACCGCTCTGGTGTTTATTCATACGTCACACGTCTTTTTTTTTTAAGTGGAAGTCCAGCCGTTTCTTGGGGCTTAATTTTTTACTTCTTTGCGAATATCTCAGAAACGAGTGGAAATATTTGATAGAAATATGTTAATGAAATAGAAATGTTCAGAATATTAAAAAGAACATATTTATGTCAAAATCTCCACCTGGCCATATACCTTTAAAGACTGTTATCTATATAAAGGACTGGTGACATGTAGAGGCAAGTTTGCTTTAAACTGATGTTTGACACTCACTGAATATTTAGTAACCCCTAGGCTATTTCTCCAAGATAATAATTGGAAAAGTGTGAAAATTGCGTTATTTTGAAGTTCAGAATAATTATTTTCTGTGGCGTCATTTATTTAATTATGTGACGTCGCAGACACTGCCTATGTAAACGTGTACAAAGTTACACACCTAAAATGTCGTCAGCAAAAAGTTCGGAAATTTCATCCTCTGTTACTCCAGATACAGAAAATTCCTTTTGAGAACTTGACGAAGACATTATAGACCCCCATAATATACATGAAGATGCAATCCAACCATTAATGTTCGAGATATTACCGGGAAAGTTATAAGCCACTCTGAGCCGGCTGAACGCGAAGTTCAACAAACCCTTCGTTAACGCCTTCACAACACCACAGACTAAAGGTAACTTACGAATACATTTGCGAAATATTTAGTGCCTTTCAGTCTCACCCGGTACTTGCACCAAATTCATACAAGCCTACCATCATGCGATCTATTTTCTAAAAATAACCACAAGAAAGCTAAATGTTTCGGCCTACAACTGGATTCAAGCTAGTAGTAGCCAATAAATACGTACGCATTGTATGTGTATAGGCTAGGCCTACATACGGTCAGCCAGATATCAGTGCGCTCATTGTCCAACTTGACTCGTCACAAAATTTTCATGATAAAATTATAATAGGAAGTTAAAGTTGTTGAGCGGCAAACAAAGGTTTTTCTAAGATTGTAAAAGACAGACATTTTTCGAACTACATATGCATTAAAAAGTTGTTCCAAATTAAAAAATACATCAGTTGATACCAAATTTGGTACATGTCACCAGTCCTTTAATACTGCAGATAGGCCTATGCTCAATATGTAATAATACAAAACAATGTTGCTGTCTATAGACCTATAAGGATCACCTTATGTATGCACCTTTTCCTTATATAATCGATTCTTTCCCCTGAATTTGTAACGCTTGAAGGAAAAATGACAGTTCATTTTCGGACTTCCATTTCTCGGCCAGAGGTCCATTTTGTCTAAAATGGCTATTTTGACTTTTTTTCTATTGGGGTGGTGGGAAGGGAAAAAAAAGGGGGTAGTACTAAATGTACTGAAAAACGCTCGTAAGCATCCTAATTTGGTAGTTAAACAAGCCGTGTATTGCACACATTAAGTCTTTTTGGACATATATAAACGATATATAAACGATATATAAACGATATATAAACGATATATAAACGATATATATATATATAAACGATATATAAACGATATATAAACGATATATATTTAAACGATATATATATATATATAAACGATATATATATATATATATATATATATATATATATATATATATAAACGATAAATATACATATAAACGATATATGTATATATATACATATATATATATATATTTTCATAAATAAATGTATATATATAGTATATATATATATATATATATATATATATATATATAAAACGATATATATATATAAAATGATATATATATATATATAAATATATATATATATATATATATATATAATATATATATATATATATATATATATATATATATATATATATATATATATATATATATATAAACGATATATATATAAACGATATATATATAAATATAAACGATATATATAAACGATATATATATATAAACGATATATTGTTTGAAAGATTAGTACATAAGAGATTAATACATTTTATCAATAAGCATGATTTATTTCTAAGCGGTCAGTTTAGTTTAAAAAAAAATATTCAACGTATATGGCATCCCTTGTAATAAATGACGAAATCGCATGTTCCCTTGATGAAAAAAACAACACTGTCGGCCTTTTTATTGACCTTTCAAAAGCATTTGACACAATTGATCATAGCATTTTATTGGAAAAACTTAATTACTACGGTACACGTGGAATTTGTCATGACTGGTTTAAAAGCGTCTATCAGATCTTAAACAATTTGTTGTATACACTACTTAGGTGTAGAGCAGAAAGGCCCACAATCAACATGATGCCTCAATCAAGCAAATGCAGGAGAAATGTCGCAAGTAGAAGCTACTATTATACAAACCCTTCATCGATCTGACCATGGCTTTCATCATTGGTCAGCAGGCAAATCTCAAGCTCCTCAAGAAAATAGGTTGTCCACCAAAGCTACTGCACCTGATTGCATCCTTCCATAATGAATCTCGCGTGACCCAGGGCAAAGACAAAGGCTTGGCCTCATTATCGGCCTCAAGAAAAGTGATGAGTCAGGATATCAGTGATATGCACAATATATATCTTTGGTGACTACACCCTGGAGGTCGTCGTCTGAGTCTATCATGGCTTGCCACTGCCATGTCCGTCGCATGGAGAACGGTCGCATTCCAAAAGGTATTATACAGAGCAGTCCGGGAGAATCCTGGACTTTTGGTGTAATAATAAATAAACCAAAACTTGAAGCTTCGTATTCATTACACAATCCATGGAGGCCACCATTGTAACTAGTGTTAACGATTAGTCAATGGAGATTTTTAATAAGAACGCGAGAAAAGAAGGGGAGGGGGATTTTGACAGGAAAAACCGATATTAATTGAATATTCATTAAATTTGAACGCGGACTTTTCAATTTGACCGTGAAGTTCGCGATGAAATAACAAAAGACTTCCGTTGACCTTTGAACAGCCCTCTCGACACATGATTCTTTGTTGGCTTGGTCATAGCTGATACCGTATATATGCATCATACGTTACATTACACAAATACTACCGTGCTCTAAATAAAACCCCATTGATATAACGTTATCACAAATTCAAATGGCGGCCTTCATGGATCTTAATGAATACGAAGCTACGAGTTTTTTTTAAATATATTTTTGTTATTACATCAAGAGTCCAGGATTCTCCTGGACTGCAGAATATACAGCGAGATTTCTTCAGGTTTTAGACACACTGTGCGACCAGCTGAGTGCTGCATTAAAAGGATATTTGCAAGAGAGACATGAAGTCGGCTAACATCAACACAGATATGTGGGAAGCAGGGAATATACAGTCCAGAAGTGCCCAGGCGCGTAGCCAGGATTTTTTTTAACGGGAAGGGGGCTAGACCATCAGCCCTGGTGAAGTTTGCCCTATTGTAACTGCGCTACGTACGCACCACTATTGGTTGGCGTGTAACGTATATGGAGAAAATATTTGAAAAACGCCCCCTAGTTGCAGAAACTGCCTCCCAAAATGGGAGAAAGTGACAATATTTTCTTCAATTTTAGTCAGTTTCCCCTGATGAAGGTTCCTTTACCCTCTCCAATGACGAAATGATCGATTTAAGTCCCCTTGTTCTCGCATTTTTCCTTAGAAATAAAAAACAAAACTCAATAACAAAGGAAATGATTTTTTGATCTTTCAGAAAAGTGTGCATGAAAGTCTGGGGGTATTTACCCCAAGGTTCTCCTGTAAATACGCTACGCGCAGGCACGTACCCGGGATTTGTTTCTATCAGGGGGTAGGCCTGGACCATCGACCCATTTTCAGAGAGAAAATTAATTCCTGTTTTATAGTATATACTGCAACTTGTGTGCGGGGGATCATGAGGCCGCTAGGATGCGTCTTATGATTATAGATGTAAGAGGCAATCATGGCAATAATGTTAATATTTGGAACCTGGGGCATGAAAACAATGAAGAGTGACGTCACATACATCCACAGTCGTCAATGTTCATTGTTATAAACATAACTGTTTCGCACAAATACCTATTTGATATACTGAAAACAAATTACAAAATGTTCCATGTTTTTCTTTGTTCCTATATTTACGATCTGACGATTAAAACACTGTTTTAATACTCACTATGATAAAAACATTTTATTTTAGAAATATCTGAAAGTTACACCACGGATTTTGCTGAGAGGACAAATAGACATAAAATTAAAAAAAAAGACTTTCACACTGACTGTCTGGCAAATCGATGACACCACTAATTAACATACAATTTTTTTTCAAAATGGAAGTCCTCCTGAGATTTTTGAAGTAGGCCTTCTGACTTCACTTAAGAAAAAACTTAAGGAGGTTTGTCCTCTTTCATAACAAATAAAGTTTTTCTAAAGTTTTCATTAAAGTTGTTCAAACAGTTAAAATATGATTGAAATTTCCATATAAAATAATGAGAACCCTGCATAATTATCTCTGAAGTCATTCTTAATGCTCACTGGGGTGAAAAGTCTAAAAAATTCCAAAAGGCGCTGTTCCTTAAGAGTTATTGTTGTAGTGACTGTAAAAGAGGATAACGTTTGTTTGAAATATACTAACTTGGCTTGGAATGGCATCAGTTTGTTATCATTTCTGTCCTCTTTTGTACAATACATTTTTTTTCTGGAGCTTGTGTCTCATTTAGTAAATATATTAATCGCTACAATAATATATTGAAGAAAATGAGGAGTATAGGCCTAGTTCAGTATAGTATTGAATGATACAAGTACCCCGACAAAACTATACTTAGTGACGGGTCACAGAAAATTACAACCCTAACAAATATTGCAACATGTGTGGTGTTGAGATTCCTTGCCACAATTGGCACATGAATCACTTTGAAGGTATAAAATCACCTCGTTCTACATCACCAGTCAAAATATATTATAATTCACTGGTCTATGAACATTTTTAAGAGATGGTCCTATCCAAAGCTTAAAAGCATGAGTAAAACCGTCATTGCTGTTATCTATCACATGAATTATACAACTCTTATTAATTCTTAAATTAAGCAATTATATCTTTTAAACACAAACATGAAATCATATTAAAAATAAGTGCAACGGTGTAATGACAATCAGATAACAAAACTATATAGTTCATTACTGGTGTTTAGATTAGATCTCGAGTTTGTTACTTTGGGGGTGTGTCCTTCTTTTAAAGGTATTTCCGTAGTGAACGAAAACTTTTTTTTTTCTTTTTTTTGCGAAGGGAGGGGAGGGGGGGGGCTAGGCCCCCAGGCCCCCCTCTGGCTACGCGCTTGGAAGTGCATCAAAATGACGGAGACCAAGAGAGAAGAGATGTGGAGACAGAAGAGAGACAAACGGAAAGTAAGAGCCATTTTGGCAGTTTGGCACCTTCCCTTCGAACGACCTCCAAATGCAGCAAGTGTGAGACAGACCGCCACTAAAAGATTGGATTTTACAGCCATCATAGCTGTTGCTGCTAAACCTCCAGTTGAATAACAATTAGCCCGTACGGAATCCATTGTCTTCCGAGACAGACTGAGCCTATGATATAACAGCCTCGCTTCTTCACTGCCACAGTCGCATGCAGTCTTCATTTCCATCATTATCTGAACCTGGATCATGGTACATTAAAATTCCAGCTCATCTTTCCAGCTACATTTTTGCATAGTCAGTCGTTTTGAGCTATATGCGTGGAATTCGTTTGTCCCAGCCAGTGGCCCCGCCAGAATTTTCGTCATGTGAGGTATGAGAGGGGAGACTATTTCTCGTGGGGCAGGGGGATGGAATCGAAAAAAAATATGTTACTTTACTAACTTAAGTGCTCGTAGCACCGGCACTGGTCCCAGCCCCATTGCGTAAAGCCCATTCCATCATTCTTGCCCATCCACACCATAATTTTTACGTGCGTCTGTAAAAAGTTTTGTAGCAGAAGATGTTGCAGGGAGGTTTTCGGTTGTCTTTGTTGTGACCACTTTCTTGCAAAGGAAACTGGTGTAATGAATGCTTATTCACTTTCTTTGGAAATTATGAAAAGAGATTGAATCAAATTGGGAATATTCATGAGTTATGCCCATATTTAGAAGTCATCAATCTTTGAATGAGTCACTAAGGTAGAAATTGGACAAATAGATGAACTCATAACGTGAATGCATGCTGTATGTTCTGATGTTCCTAGAAGGGGGAGACTTACGCCTACATATTCTGCTCCCCTTTTCACACTGCTGTAAATAGCAGAGCTAGTATAGCCAGCAGTGGGGACCTAATTGAGAGGTGATGACCGCCTCAAATGCTACGGCAACATACTAGACAAGTCACAACAGTCATTTGACAAGATGTATTCGGTTGTTGCCCCAGTTTATAGAAGCTGGAGAAAGTTATTTCAAAAGGATGATACTTATATTTTTTCATCCCAATTTGTAGCTGTTTGAAAGTTATGATTATGATTTCATGACCTCATCAATGGCGTTATTCCTTATGACTTCTTGACGTCATCAATAGCATTAAGATGTCACCATACGTGCATAAAGATAGATATATGATAAATAGGCATTTTTTATCATTGTGGAAAACAATATGAAATTACACACAATTATGTTATGACTAGACCTAAGTTATGACATCATGAAAGACGTCATCACGTCATGAATAAGGTTATGAGCTCACCAGGGACATTTTTGTCAGTGCTAAGAATTACTACTTTACTTAGATAAAGATGTCTAAAGATAATTTTCACACTAAGATTGGCTTGCTTAAAAGTGGCCTGAATCTAACCATCTATGTTTAGATATTAGCCGTTTTTAACAATGGCGACCATCCTTTTTTATAAGTCATAATTAGACCCTTTGCGGTGGTCCGATTTCGGAAAACATTTGATACGGTTATTTAGACTTTATGGTACAGAAAATCACCATAGAACGTTTTCTTGCAATTTTTGAGGGTTACGTGTTAAAAGACTCTTCTATATAAGTTCAACTAAAGATGTTCGTTCATCCTTGGTTAAACTTTTTTCATTTAATTTGTATGCGATATACGGTACAAAATTAAATTTTTCGGCTTTTTTTACAATGAAATCGTCATATGTAAACAATGCATATCGCATGATAAACGCACTGATAAAGGGTCATTATCCTCTCAGAGACTCAGAGGGAAAAGAACCAAAAATTTCCTGGTTACAAACGTAAAAATTGCACTGGTAAATCAATTTTCCATCAAACGTTGCAGAAAGTCGGTGAATCTCGTTTAAGTTTTTTTCAATTTTTCCGGAATATCCTTCAATTACGGAAATTTTCTTCAATGTCCTTCCTTTTTTGAGAAAATTTTATTATATTTCTCAAAAAATTTTCTTTAATTTCCTTCCACTTCCGCGAAATTTCGGGAAATGTTCTTCAAACTTCGGAAAATGTCCTGCATTTTTGTGAAATGACTCTTTAAAATAGAAACTTACTAGAATGTGTGAATCACGCGAAATTAATAGGACATCTTGAGAAGGGGAAAGGGCACAAATTGTACGATGTATATCCAGCCCTTTTTTATTGACTGACATGCCTTCCCCACATTCTTTGCCTAGACCAAAAAGTGCCCGTTCATTTCTTCATGCCCTTTGCATGCAAAGATAAAATTAGTGGGGTCCTAAATTCTAACTGATCTTTTATTGACAGATTGAAGAAAGTAGCACAAATATTTGCAAGAATCTGACAGTATATGTGTAAGCTATGCCCAAATTTCAATAGTGGGGCACTTTCAATTGTTTTCATTGGGGTACGGGTAAACTTATGATGGGGGCACTTGCCCCTGACTCGTTGAAGACTAGTGAGCTGTAGTGTGAATTTGAACTATATTGTCTAATATATATATAGATAAACCGAGTTAATTGATTTTATGTAACTGAAAAAATTATGAATATCCTCCTAAACCTGTGAAGACCCCTTATGTTCTTTTAACCAATAATCCGAAGCATGATCTAATTCAACACAGTTGAACTAGTCATGATCTAAATCTTTCCGGTTTCATGATATATATATAAATTTGCATAATTTTTTGGATCTGGGTATAACTTTTAATATTTTCTTAAATTTTGGTCCTAAATATCTTGGTCTAAATTGGCAAATCTACGTGGCTGCATATTCAACTTTAAGACATTTTCCAGTGGGGGTGGAGGAAGGGGACATAATTATTGCCGCTAAAGCTATGCTGCATGACTACTGTCGTTTGCTTTCAAAATACGTCAGTCGGAAAGTGCCTTTCAAATTCTGTGGCCCTCCACCGTCAAACATCTTCCGTCACCCTGAACAGGTGCATGTTTCTTCTAGAATTGTTCTAATTTTATGTTAATAATTTTCCAATTTTACCTCCCTATACCTGTATACTGGAAAGAATTATGCAACCATGCAGTAAGGTGAAACCAGCTTTCTTTCGCTTCGGCCACAAAGCCTCCCAGTCCGCCCCTGCTGGTGTCAGCGCTTCGGCCTCAAACCTCTCAGTCCGCCCCTGCTGGTGTCAACACTTCGGCCACAAAGCCTCTCAGTCCACCCATGCTGGTGTCAGTGCTTCGGCCACAAAACCTCTCAGTCCGCCCTGCTGGTGGCAGCGCTTCGGCCACGAAGCCTCTCATTCCAACCCTGCTGGTGTAAGCGCTTCGGCCACATATCCTCTCATTCCGCTCCTGCTGGTGTCAGATTCTCCAAAGGAATCTGATAAGTTCCATGAATACGCGAATTAGATTCAAACATGGCCGCCTAAGGGGCGTCAAATCAGAAAATTGCGCCCAATATTTACGTCACAGAAATTAGAATTTTGTGCTCGCATTACATTTTGGCAGTTTAGGTTTAAATTATACTAATTTCTGATAGACTCAATTTCAAGATATGTGTAAGGGTTTTATTTAATGTAATTGAAAATACAAAAAAAGTAATGATAATTACAAGAGGTCAACTTTAAGGATTACAATCGAAAACTGCCATTTTTTTATTATCAGAAATCTTAATCGTATCTTAATTATGAATTGTATAGCTGGTTATTAGTTAAATAATTTCTGTCTTGAGCATTTACAAAGACTTAATTTAAGTTGATACCAAATAAATTACCAAAATTTGGACAAATGAGCTTAAAAATTCCACCTTAGAATCTTCGGTAGCTGTGCATTAACCCTCTCGAGGCTCTAACTTCAGGTCGTCATCAGTCCGTTTCGAGGGGTATAACGAAATGCTACTATACATGCTATATGCGCTGCGGAATTCGTTTGAACTGGAGCACAGAATTTTGAGAACCATCGACGGATTCTGAAAGCATACGGCAGTATGGACATAGCTGAATTGTAAATGCTGAAAAATAGTAAATTAACATCTGGCAGTTTAGAAATATCAGACAATTTTGGACCATAATTCTATGAATAATCAAATTAAAATGTCTTTACCTTTACCCAGAGCTCGTTTAACGTACTAATTGGTACCAAGATTGGAGACCACCACAGTAAGTATAACACGAAATGTCAGCACGTCATAACTCAATAACACTTCCTACTTGTTAGTGTAGCGGACGATTGCTATGAATGATAAAACAAAGAGAGAGAGTTGAACACACAATTACAATGAAGGGGTCGTTGCCTGCGTATTCGATTATGATAGAAACAATGCTATCACAAAACGCTTAATACGACCCGGACGAGAACACAGGTACGACGTACGGACAGACATAACATCGACAACCAAGTCAATGTCCACGGCCTTTGATAACCAGTTGTGGTGCACTGGCGTGTCTACCCACCCCAGGCTTGAACCCGGGGCCTCGTGGTCTGTAGACAGGTATGATAACCGCTACACCACAGTAGGTAGATGATAAAACAAAAATCTTCACCTTGCTTTTAAATGTTCAGTCTTAAATGACATTCGATACTATTGCCATATATGGTCATCACACCACTATTAAGTGACCAATCGGATGGATTCAAAATGATGTTACGTATGTAATGGACCAATACCAATATTTGATATTCGTCTTTCATGTCTTATCCCATGGTAACAGACATCAAGGACATTTAAACAAAGGATCTATATTGATCCAATAAACACACATGGATTATGAATGTGTTTTCTCATCATTTTGCCATGCATAATCATCAATCGGTCTATTCTTGACAGCCCAAACAGGTTTCATCTTAACAGATAATTTTACTCCATTCTTAAAGATAGAATAATTAAAACACTAGTACTGTTACCACCCAATTATTAAACACGCATTATGTACAGAAATGATGTATTGATCGGTTCTCTTTGTCAAACACAAGGACATTTAAACAAAGGATCTATATTGATCCAATAAACACACATGGATTATGAATATTTTTTTTCTTCTCATACTATTAATATCGATTCGTCCCGCAAACACATCTTCACAGATAAAGAAAGGATTTATATTGATCCAATAAACAAACATGGATTATGTATGTTTTTTTGTTTTTTTCTCATACTATTGATATCTATTTGCCACGCAAACATCTTCACAGATAATTTTTCCCCAATATTATCTTTGACCACTCCTATCAAACACGCATTATGTACAAAAATGATGTATCGATCGGCTCTACTAACCCCCATTATTAAACAACAATAACAAAAAATACGCATGATGTGCACAAAATGGATCGACTGTATATCCTAAACAAGGCCCGTGACGATAACTCAGTCAAATTGCGCTCGGTTTCTTCTACAGTTAGAAGTTCATGTCCTCAAATGACTCCAGAAGCAGCATCGATTAACGGCAGTTGGTACACAGATCTAAAGTGAAATTTAACAAAGGAAACGGACCACAGAAAGCAAAATTGACACAACGGTAAATTGGGATAAAAGGATGCGGAATAAATCTTTTTTTTCTTCTTCAACCTCGCGGGAGAAATAAAAATTCGACACTTTTATCCAGGATAAATGTGCAGGATGACCCTAGCAATCATGTTTGTTCTGACGTCATACTCAAACATCTGTTAGCCCTATGTAATCAAATCAATCAATACAGGACAGAAGATTTTCTTGTTGTGAGATGTTCTTGTGTAATATCGATGTGTGTGTGTGTGTAAGCATACCTTGATGACGTATTCACCTCAGATCATGACTTTTAATAATTTGAAGAAAAACAAAAAAGCACGGTCCCTCAATATATCGGTCAAAAGGGACGTCTTTTCATTTGTAATGTTTGAACAACCAGTGGTAAATCCTTTGCTCGATTGGGCAGCCCAGTGGATCTCAGTTATTTTCCTAACCAAAAGCTCTTAACAACTCCCTGCATCAACCTATGCATACATAAAAGCTTGGTAGTAGCAAAAAAACATTATCGATCTTATGTTTAAACGTATCTCACACAGGTATGTACATTACAAAGTGGACTTAAAGTAAACGGATCTTCTCGATTGTATTTTAATAATCTCGTTACATTTTTTAGTGATGGAGAGTTAAAATGTTATACTTTCTTCGTTTTTACCATTGTTTCCGTCGGATTTGTGACGGATATTTCCATTTTTAAGTTTTTCTTTTTAAAAATCATAAAAATATAAGGTTTATATAATTTGACTAATTTATCATAATTTGATATATATATATATATATATATATATATATATATATATATATATATATATATATATATATATATATATATATATATTTTTATATATATATATATATATATATATATATATATATATACATTTTTACATATGGAAGCGTGGTTTGGAGTCAAGTCCCACCCCTTTTGAAAGCGAAGTTCTGTCCTGTCATTCCCCCGTTGACGCCATTTTTTCCCGTTAAAAACGTAGTTTTGTCCGATTATTCCCACGATGAATCCCTCGTAAACCCCCGTATTTCGCATTAAAGTGCAGTTCTGTCCAAATAGTCCCACGATGAAGCCCCCCGTTGACGCCATTTTCTCGTTAAAAACGTAGTTTTGTCCGATTATTCCCATGATGAATTCCCCGTTGAACCCCGTATTTCGCATTAAAGCGCAGTTCTGTCCTGTCATTCCCCCCGTTGACGCCATTTTTCCCCGTTAAAAACGTACTTTTGTCCGATTATTCCCACGATGAAGCCCCCGTAGACCCCCGTATTTCGCCTTAAAGTGCAGTTCTGTCCTGTCATTCCCCGTTAGACGCCAGCTTTGTCTTCTCAAATAAAAAACAGTTGAGCAAAAAACTGCCTCAAATGACAGTGTTTCAGAAAAATTGATTCTCAAATGACAGTATTTCAGAAAAAATTGTTTCCCAAATGAGTGTTTCAGAAAAATTGTTTCTCATATAAGGAGTTTTAGAAAAAAAACGCCTTCTCAAATTATTCACGTTTTCAAAATATCTTCGCTCAAATTTTGCTCCCTGTGCAAAGTCAATGGGATTTGAAAATATAATTTCGTTCTCAATTCGTACACGTTTAAAAAAATATCGCCGCTTAACAAATCACACCGTTTAAAGTTTTTTTAAGTTTCCTGTTTCTCGAATGACGTGACTCGGTAAATTGTGACGATATTATCCCGATATTATCGATAATCGTGATATGGCGATTTATCTATATTATTTGTACAGTTTAAACTCTTTGACAAATCTAATTAACAGACTACCAGGGTGTATTGTTGTGAAATGGGCGATAATGAGTACCATGATACCCCCCACCTGACACACCCAGTCAGGAAAAGCTATACACCTCGTTAAAAGGACTCTGCAAAACAATCGAGACTATCCTGTGATGGCAATCCGATGACCCAGAGGAAAAATCTCAGGGCCACTATACAGACACTGACCAATCAGAAGCTCCGTCGTCGAGAATATCCTGTGACGGCAATCCAATGACCCAGATGAAAAATCTCAGGGGCCACTATACAGGTAGTGGCCAATCAAAAGCCGCTATACAGATCCCGACCAATCAGAAGTTAGCATTAAGTATATGCAAATGAACTATACACTTCGTTTAAAGAACTCTGCGGAACAATCGATAATATCTTGTGATGCAATCCGATGACCAAGAGGGAAAATCTCAGGGGTCGCTATACAGGTAGTGGCCAATCAGAAGCCAGCGTTGAATATTTATGAATATTTATAAATATTTATGAATATTTATGAATATTTATAAATATTTATGAATATTTATGAATATTTATGAGAAATTAGTCACATGACTGGAATGCTGGCTTCTGATTGGCCACTATCTGTATAGTGTCCTCTTACTACTACCTTCTGGGGTAATTATAAGTTGGTTTATTTTGCTGTTGGTGAGTGCTTTAGTTACAGGGATTTGGGAGGTGTTTTCTTCTGTAAATACACTAAAAAACTGGTCATTTAGAATGTTAGCTTTACTTTTACTGTCACTGCAAAGTTTACCATTATTTAGTAGATCAGACACACCTACAGAGTTACTTCTTAATCTTTTGATATAGGACCAGAATGCCTTTGGGTTTTCGTTAAGTGAGTTTTTAAGTTTATCACAGATGAAGGTGTTTCTAGCCCTTTGAGGTTTTTACGGACAGCCTTTCTAAAGCTTTTATAGGTAGTCCAGTCATTGGTTTGTTGATTAGTCTTAGCTTTTTTAAACAGCTTATGTTTTTTCCTGCAGAGATGGCGTTGGATACGGGTGAACCAGGGCAGATTTAGTTTAGTTGAGGTGAATTTGTGAGGCGTGTTTTGATCAATAATCAGTTTAATTTCCTGTTCAAAGAAATTCCATTTTTCATCAACAGCAATGGACTTATTGAATTGAGTATAATATTGCAGTTTAAATTTCGTCAGGTCTTCTTTTATTCGTTTTATGTAAGCTTTTTCTTTAAATAGATTTTACGTTTAGGCAACTTTTTACGAGGTGGGGAGATATTTAGGGTCACTTCAACAATGTCATGGTCACTTATACCGGGAATGACATTAGCTGAGGTAACAGCTGGTGAATTGTTAGTAAAAACAAGATCAAGGATGTTGTTATCTCTGGTGGGTGACTGCACCATTTGTGTGAGATTGAATGAATTGCACTTCAAGAAGAATTTTGGCTGCTTTGGAGGAAGCGTTAGTTCCTGAAATAATGTTTTGACTCCAGTCAATGTTAGGTTGATTGAAATCACCAGCAAGAATAACATTGTTTTTGTCAGCATTTTTATCAAGCTTTTGGAGGAATTTCTTCAACCAAAGAGCTTCTACACACTCAAGTAGGCCAGTGAGCTCATTGTGACTGGGTCTGTAAAATGTTCCTATATACATGCTCTTTCCCTTAGGAAATTGGTCAAGATAATTTCACAGTCAGTCTAACATTTAGTGAGCTTAGTGAAAACCAGGTCATTTTTTATTGCCTGTAATACACCACTATAACCACTTAGTCAGAAATGTGACCTGAGGTCATCAGACCGCATAGCAACCGCACGCTTTTACCCCGCATTGGAGTAAAAACAAAGCGATCAGCTGTGTTGTTTACATGCCATACGTACCGCACACAGTAAACACTTGCCCACGTGTTTAACGCAAAGGTTTGTTTTCAGTCCGGCAAATGACGTCATCTTCCGGATGTGACGTGCACCGATCTACATTCCTTTTACATGCCCCTCTCTTCTCCCTCCCCATCCCCTCCCCCTCCCCTCCCCTCTCACTCCCCCTCCCACTCCCTCTCACTCCCCTCCCACCCTCTCTCACTCCCCTCCCACCCCTCCCACCCCTTCCCTCGCCTCCCACCCCTCCCCTACTCCAGGTTTCTTTAATACAAATTAAAAAACTATATTGTGCATTAAACCTTGTGGTTTTTTGGTTCTTTTATAAGCGCACTACCTTGCAACTGCATTACGCCTTTCGGGTAGCTGTTTTGTAATGCTTATACTATAGCTACGTAAGGCACTGCCTTACGATTGCTATTTTGTAATGCTAATACTACGTAATGTAGCTATTTTTTTAATGCTTATTTGGAAGGCTGCCTTACAAAATAATAATTCAATGAAATGAAAAGCAGAATTAGTTTTGTGCTACCTAGGCCTAAGTCTACTGCCTGTCTACGTTCACAATTTCTTGTATTAGACATAGGCTAGGCCCCCTAGACTTAATCTGAAAAATAGTGAAAGTGGAACTTACACGAACTGGTTATCTAGGCCATCTGAATCATCGATGAATGTTTAAATTTATGGTAAGCGAAGTATTATTTACATTTCATGAAAATTGTATTAGTCAATGTAGGCCTGTAGGCTATAGCCTAGCTCACACTGTCACAGTAGTGAGAATGAGATAATATCTCCCTCCGTATGCCCTACTGTACATCATGTTACACACACCCCGACCTATCTGCTTTAACGTGGAAATCGCCTCAGTCCTAAAATCGAGACTACACCGTCTATTTAAATCACCTGTCACACTGCAATTACTGTACTTACGGCACATGAAAATATATACTTAACTTCTCCTGTTATTGCTTTTAATCTTGTAAGTAATTAAAACATGTCGGTAATCCTGAAATGATTAAAAAATGGGTAAAAATGTAAGCCAATATTGTACACTCCCTTTCAGTTCAACCGTACGCTCTGCAGCCGACAGAATCTTCAACCGGGTGTCTTTTATTTACGTCATTTCTCGTTATGGCTTTATGGCGTCATTTCTTGTTATGGCAACTTACACATAATTATGTCATACTGAAGTCGTAAATGGCTCGTCACATGACGATGATGCCACTTTGATTTTGCGTACACCCTCATGTGACACATCACCTGACTAACGTTTCTTAAAATTTCCCATGGAAAAACCTTAAACTTTTGACTTCGTTAATGTCTGAATGTCTGTAGCTCGGTTCCCACGCACGTAAAATGCTTAACAGTAACACTTCGTTCGTCAGTTAGTTGTATCCATAGGCAACTAGCTAACTATACAAATGTAACTGATACTAAAAGCTAGTTCTAAATAGCGTTTGTTACAATGATTGCTATGGAGTCTGAGGTACTATTAAATTGATAGGGTATAATTTATTTTGCATGACAGCACTGAATAGGTGGAGTGATTTCATCAAAAATCAAGATTATAGTGTCATACAAGGGCTTGAAACTTTCAAGTTGTTGAAGGGAAGTAGGTTGGGAACAAACTCAAGGACTATCTAAGGTCTAACGTTAACCTAGTCTTAGGTGAACAGAGTTAATTGAGCATTTGTGACTGAAGTTTAAATCCTTGCAGATCATCTTAAATTGAAGAAAATGTTATGGGATATATTTTTAGGCTTAGGCCTACAATGTTGGACAAAACTGCTGGAACACTTCAGTTTTTTGAGAACTTCATATGTTATAGTGTTATGTTTCTTTAATATTTTTCCGAGAATTGTAACCCCTACTCCCCCCCCCCCCCTCCTTTCAATGTTGAATTAATTCCTTTTCTTAACGTCATTAAGGAGAGGACATTTATTATAGTGAGGTAGGGGACACAGGTGTTCCTAACGTTATGGCAACCTATATGCTTACACTATATATATATATATATATATATAAAGAAAGGTAGGACTCTTTCTAACGCGACTATCAAACCGTACACAAAAATTCCTTTTTTTTGACCACTCGCGAATCTTAATTAAACTTTTTTACTCTACTCACATTTGCTGGAGACTCCCTTCTTCGTGTATAAGCTACGGTATTTGTTAGTTTTTCTCCGATTAGATGTACCAACGATACATTTTCTACCAAATTACCGTCAATACAATCTATCCGTCTAACAATTTGCTGCAAACTATAAGAACCGTTGCGATGACGTCATGAAGAAGCAGCGCTGCAATTACGTCATCGCAACGTTTGGTAATTTTTGGTAGAAAATTTATCGTTTGTACATCTAATCGGAGAAAAAACTAACAAATACCGTAGCTTATACACAAAGAAGGGAGTCTCCAGCAAATGTGAGTAGAGTAAAAAAGTTTAATTAAGATTCGCGAGTGGTAAAAAAAAGGAATTCTTTTGTACGGTTCGATAGTCGCGTTAGAAAGAGTCCTACCTTTCTTTATATATATATATAGTGTAAGCATATAGGTTGCCATAACGTTAGGAACACCTGTGGTAGGGGAGGGGGTCACTGGCGGCGTCAATACAATTATTAATTTTTATTAATCATTAATGTCCTTATAATTCTAAAATATTAATTACAATTGAAAGAGTAGAGATTGAAGAAACACCAAACAAAATTTCAATTTTTCTTATTTATAAATGTGGAATAATTTACAATAGAAAAGTAGCTTCATGAAAACCATCACATATTATCACAACAAGTTTGTCCAAGATTGTAGGTCTGAAAAACAATCCCTAGTAGGCCTACTGTTTTCTTTAATCATTGTAGGTTAGTAAGAAAGTGGCAGCGGTTGTTAGACTGGGGCGTAGGACTAACTTAAAGTATAAGAGACAGCGAAGGTCACTTTAGGCTAAGGCTGGGCCACTGACATGTTAACAAAAGAATATTTTTTAAATTGCTCACAAACATTGGTGAGACCAAATTATGAAGGATAATTTTAATTCAAAAGTTACGATGTGAAAGTCCGGATAAAATCCAATCAATCTTCTTTGCATTTGTCACTGTTTCTTTGGGAAATAAACGTTTTTAGAAAAAATCCCTGAAATATACCTCACATGTCAGCATGGCACGGTTACTTCAACTTCAAGTTCAACTTAAAGTCTGTATGGAAGCATATGCCGGTAAATATTTGGGTCGCGTAGTAAATATAATTACGACGCGACGTAATTCTAATCACGACGCGACGTAATTCCAATCACAACGCGACGCAATTCCGAGATTTTGATCGGCATATGCTTCCATATACGTCTGCGAGTTCAGCCAAAGAAAAGGCTAATAATTTTTTTTTCGAGAGGTCCCATTTCACGGGGTTGGAGGCTGGGAAGTTGCAAATTTTACTGAGGAATACTAAAGAATAGATAGGTCTTGACTATTCATATCCAAACTTGACGAGATCTGCTTCAGAAAAAGCTTCATGGGGAACTATTTTACCATGGACCCATAGCATAATTTGAGTGATTTGGTGATTTCCCTTCGGCCTAAAAAAAAAGGCCAAAACCTCTGGTGACACCCTATCAAAAGTACTCTCATCCGAGAGATATTAGATGGTACTTTTTGGAAAACATTAAAAAATACCCCAAATCTATAACATTCTGGTACAAAAAGGACCCCGAAGTTGACTCTTTTATCATAGCTTTCATTATTGAGAATAATTAGATCCGTTCTACCCTAATTCACCTCCCGTAGTCGTCTCGCAACTGACCACAGACCCACGTGTGTTACAAGGCCACGCGAGTGTTCATTTTGTCATTGTTGAGTATTATGAGGAAACAAAAAAATTACGTCATTAATCTAAAAGCGTCTACTCTGCTATAATGTCATAAAAAGACACCCGATTGAAGATTCTGTCGGCTGTAGTACGCTCTTGGAACTTTTTTTTTTTTTAATTAGGGTGCACAACACCGGTACGCGTACTAATAAATATAATACCAGCGAATGTTCGATAGAATTTGAAATAATTAGGTACATTCAGTTCGGCGCACACGATTGTAAGAAGGTAGCAAAGTTTCTTCTTTTTATGGATTTTAGTTTATAGGTATTGAATGTATTTTTATGTGCCCAAGGTTTTAAGATTAAGAGTTACATACTAGAAGCTTTTTTTAGGCATGTAGCTTAACTTTTGCAGGTTAAAATGAATGAGGTAAAAAAGTACAAATTTCTTGGAAATTGTTCGCAAAACAGGAGTGCGTCGCAACGTTTTGGATACAATAACCCAAGATATGATTATTTCATGAAGGATAAAACAATTGAAAGCAAGGAAGAGGAGAAAGACCTCCGGGTCTATATAACAACATCACTGAAGCAACATAAGCAATGTGCAGAAGCGGTAAAGAAAGCAAACAAAGTTGTTGGGATAATTAAACAAAATTTCCGCAATTTTGATAAAAAGATCACTGTAAACCTCTATAAATCATTGGTAAGGCCATACCTTGATTGTTGTATTCAAGTGTTGTGACCCTACCAAAAACAGGACATTCAACTTCAAGACGTTCAAAGGAGAATGACCAAACTTGTACCTGAATTGAAGTATCTGAAATATGATAACAGACTAAAGAAATTAAATTGAATGAGTTTAGAGCAAAGTCACCTCAGACAAGACTTAATCACTGTTTATAATATGTTTCAAAACAAATTAGATATTAATCCTGCACTTTTTGTTATATTTCATATGTGAGTCACAAACAAGAGGCCAGTCCAAAAGAATCCATCCATGTAATGTTAGGCTTGAGTACATAAGTTTTCTTTTTTCTCGAGAGTTTGGAGAACATGGAATCAGCTCCCAGAAAATGTTCTCCTGGCGCCGTCTCTACTTATGCACTTGTCAATTGTATGACTCACAAGGCGAGTCATTGCACTTTGGTGCAATGACTCGCCTTGTCTGGGGGTGTAGGGGTGAGTCACACAATTAACAAGTGCACCACGTTCAAGAAATGGCTGATTAATGTGGGACATTGTGGGCCAATAGGCTCCCTTTCCTGTAGAGCCACATTTAAGTTCATGGATGTGGCCATCTAGTACAGACCCCTAGCTTGATTTAAAAAGGGGCAGGGTGCTAGACTTGTTGAGGGGCATATTAATGTGTGCGCGAAGCGCTGCGTCTTTTCGGTATTGAGTCCAGGGGCTCAATCCCATGGTGAAGAAGCTCTGGGATATTAGCTATAATCATACCTCAGAATAAAACTATTCTGATTGATAAGGACAATTCATGAGCCAAACAGGACAATTGCTTACTATGCTATCATTCTGTGTTCTGTATCCATGTAAGGTATTTCATTTATGAGGTTAATTAAGATTATTAAGCTTAGAAAAAACTTAATGTTGGGCAAATTGTTGGGCTTTTAGTTTTACACTGTCATGACTGTAATGTTGGTAGAAAATCCATTGTTTGTACATCTCATCCAAAAAAAAGAACAAATACTGTGGCTTATATTATAAACGAAGAAGGGAGTGTCCAGCAAATGTGTGTTGAGTCAAAAAATGTAATTAAGATTCGCGAGTGGTCAAAAAAAGAAATTTTCATTTACGGTTTGAAATTTGCGTTAGAAAGTGACCTTTTTGTATTAAGTATAGGCCCTATAGCTTGCCATAACGCTAGGATGAAATTCTGCATGCTTCACAAACATTGCAGCCATTTTTACAGAGGACTGATGTGAAAAGTGCCTCCGGGGTTGCTGCATAGTTTCACAGTATGTAAGATTTTTAGTGAAAGCCCTAGTGAGTACGGCAAAAAGTTACTTGATGTTGAGATTAAATGATATTGAAAGGCAATTTTTCTGTGTTTTTTAATCCATATTTCCATGCAAATTTTCTATAAAAATGATGATTCATACTACAGTATAGAAATAAAATTTTCACGATTTGGAAAGCAAAATTCCAGCGTTTATTTGGGCAATAGTATTGATACTTTTCCCATACGTTGCATGATTTTTTTACTTAGCATCGTATATTTGAGCAACTTTGGTGTACTTCCGAAATTACGGAACTAAACGCTTGTAAATGCTAATCGCTCACATTTATTTGCATGTACATGTTGAGTAAAATCAGTAAATGTTCACAACTGTGGGGAAGAAGGGGAGGGAGGTTGTGTTTGAACTTCCAAGGAATTCCTGGGGTGTTTTGGACCAGGGAAATCAAGGGTGTGGATTTGGAATAGGGGAGGGGTATTTTAGCTTGGGAAATCAGGGGAGGGGAGGAGAGGTTGTTTCGAAGGTGGAAATTCCTGGAGGGTATTTTGAGTATGGGAATTCCTGGGGAGTGCTGTACAAAATCAGTTTCTTAGTTCCAGAAAAAATCCATTGTGGATTTAAGAATTCCTGAGGTGTGTGTTTTAGACTTTTCTCAGTTTTAAGATCTTTATGAAAAGAAAAGCATTTTATTTTTGCTGACAATGCTTATTCATGATGTTTGAACTATTGTGAGTTTAGTCAAATTGATTGAAGCATTTACTGGATTATTTGTCTTGGAATAACATTTAAGTGACAAGCTCTCCAGAGCACCGCCAAAGTGCAAAGCATTGCTATCAGAGCTATTACATTTAAGCAGAGGCTGTATGCTTTAGATGTCTGAGGGAAACAAATGAAGATAATACTTACAAAGTACTATTATATTATCTAAACATTTCTTGATGTTTTATTTGTTTTCGCACACAAGTTTGCTGACTATAAAACTATTCAATTCAATTATAATAACAACAACAAATGTTGTCAGCGAAAAAAATCAACCTGCAGTTTTGTGGAAAATCCTAAAACTTGGGTTTGAATACTTGAAAACAAACATGCGGTGACTAGGCAAGATGGCCACCAAAACATGAATGGGAGAACTTTTATTCCATCGTGTTGCTAAATAGGTAAAGATGTAGGAAAAGGTTTATTTGGAAAGGGTATCATTACTAATTGGTATAAATATACTTGTTCATGCATTGGTTACATCTAGGTTGGATTCATGTAACTCTTTACTTTATGGTTTAACTGATTATGAGCTTGCTTAAGTCCAATGCCTACAAAATACTGCTGTATGTCTCATATCCTTATCTTCAAAATACTGCTGTATGTCTCATATCCTTATCTTCAAAATACTGCTGCATGTCTCATATCCTTATCTTCAAAATCACATCACATCACTCCAATTACTATGACTCAAAAATTGTAGTTGTAGTGACTCTGGGCTGGGAAGAAAAAAATACACCACAACATCAATGATGCGTCAATGAACAATAAAATGGCAGAAAAATTGTTTTACATTGATTCTTTTTGACCTTACTCTGCCAAGCTAGCTGAACAGAATTCAAGTCAGCCTAGATTACGCATGGAGAGCTTAAAGATGTTGATAGCTTTGTCTATCTCAGTACAACACTGTCCAAAGAAGGAGGCACTAATGAACACATACAATGCAGAATTGGGCTGCCACAGGCAATTTTTAGACAACTTGACAAGATTTGGAAATCAAACATCTACTGGATAAAAACTAAACTGAAATTATTTCAATAAAATGTAATCTCAGTACTTCTCTATGGATATGAAACCTGGAAGCTGACAAAAGCTGACGAGAAGAACCTAGATGTGTTCCAAAGGAGATGCCTTAGAATTATTTTAATAATTAGACGACCAGTGAAAGTCACCAATGAAGAAGTATATGAAAGAACTGGCACAGTGGAGATAAGCAAGGAGATATTAAGAGAAGATGGACATGGTTGGGTCATGTATTAAGAAAGGATGAAAAAACCTATGCCAGAATAGCCATCAACTTGGCACCAGAAGAAAAACAGGATAAGACCTAAGACTACATGGAGGAGAGTGGCAGAACAGGAGAGAAACAGTTTTGGATGGAACAGCTGCAATAGTAGCAAGAGACGGAAAGAGATGGAAGAATTTGCTTAGAGAAGCCTCAATTTCCATACCCAGGAGAAAGGAGTGCTGGAGCGGTTAGTAAGACAAGTTTACACATGGATCAGAATACACGCATCATAGGCTTCTGTTCATGCTTCATATACAGTATTTACGTTCAATGTTGTGTATGTTTTTGATTGTGTACATAATTGTAGTTTTTGATAAGTTTACCTATGTATAAAAATGCAGTGTTGAGTAATAATTTCATTTCAGGAAGAACTCTGTATGCGTTACTGGTATTGAAAATAATAGAAGTTTTAAATACCACAAAATGATGATTTTATATTTATCTTTCTTTCTTATAAAGGAGATGATAACAATCACTTAGTAAAGCTTTACCATGACAATCTTCAGTGTTTACATTGTGAATCGTGCTGGGGGTCTGATATACCAGCATGACCACACCCAGCCAAAGACAGAGGTGGAGAAGACATTCAGCTACCCACTGGAAATTCAGCTCAAGATTGTGGATGAGAGAGTGGTTGTTGCATTCGGACAACGAGATGGAATCAAAGGTGAGAAATATATACTACAGGGAAACAATCTGTTGCATCCACCTATAGCATTGATGAACTAAATAAAGTAGAGAATGTTAAATATGCTTACTGCTCCTTGCATATACAGAAATTGCATTTCTTTATCTTGTTGTCATCTATTTAGAGAACCGTATAGGAACTTTAGAAGTGACTTGATAAATCTTATGAGGAAATGGTTACCACATGCACTTGTAGTATATGTTAACTTAAAGAAAAAGACTTCAAACCTACTTGACCTACTGTACTTCACCTTAAACAGTCAAGTGACATTAAGAATGGGGGGTAAAAAAAAATTCTATAAGTAAAATGTTAGTAGCGGGATATACCATTGTATGCTTATATACAATATACAGTAAATATTTGGAAAATAAACTGTAAAAATGAATATCTAAGATTAACTATTGCCCAAATTTCTTTAATTTTTGAACATTTTTCTTTAATTCATTTTTTTACATTTTTTTCTATGAATGTGAAATTTTCTTTAATTTTGGGAAAATTAACAATTTCTTTTATTTTTTGATGTTCAGGAAATTTTCAGGAAATTCTTTCATTTTTGGAGAAATGTTGCCAGAATTTACCACTTAAAATTTTTGGTTCGCATGCAAAGCATAATGCGAACCTATGTAATGGCGATTACGTCCGGCCGTCTGGCCGTCCACAGATTTGTCCTGAGATTTCCTCAGAAATGTAAAAGTTTATTGAGAATTCCTCAGAAATGTTAAAGTTTCTTCAGAGTTCCTTAGAAAAAGTTAAAGTTTCTTCAGATATCCTTATGGAAAGTTAGAATTTCCTTACAAAATGTTAAAGTTTTTCAGAGACACTTAAGACAGGATTGAAGACTAGTTTCCTTAAAAAGTCTACAAAACATTTGATATTTTCTTAGAAGATAACTGTAAAATGATATAATTTTCCAACATTCATCAGAGATCCTCAAGTCTCTCTTGTAGCACTTGAGATTTAAAATCCTTAAATTCTTTTAAATATTTTGACACCAACAGTTGTATCAGACATGATTATTAAACTCCACTTTTATTATTGTGGTCATTTGCATAAAGTTGCTACAGTATATGAACTGACCAGACTTTTTGATTTAGTATGCTAAGTCAGGGAGTGTGACAGGATGTGTTTGCATATGGACATATGGAGGGATGCCATGTGGGACATGGATGGGGGCCATGAGGGACATTTGATATAATATTTACCATGTGGAATACACCAAAGGTAATATCAGGCAAATTATTTGACTCCACTTTTTTTTCCTATTCTTATTTGCATATAAATTATCATATGAACTGACACTTTCATACATACTGTAGTATGCTTAATCAGGGACTGTGATAGCTAGGATGAAACTTCTTATGATGCCTATGGGATGTCTTGTGAGACATAGGGTAGGATGCCATGTGGAACAGGGTGGAATGCCATGTAGGATATATGGTGGAATGCCATGCAGGACATAGGGTGGAATGCCATGGGATGGAATGTCATGTGGGACATGGGATGTCATGTGGGACATGGCATCTCACTCCATTTCAACAAGTCATTTGCATATAAGTTATTATATGAACTGACACTTTCATACATACTGTAGTGTGCCTAATCAGGGACTGTGATAGCTAGGATGAAACTTCTTATGATGCCTATGGGACGTCTTGTGAGACATAAGGTGGGATGCCATGTGGAACAGGGTGGAATGCCATGTAGGATATATGGTGGAATGCCATGCAGGACATAGGGTGGAATGCCATGGGATGGAATGTCATGTGGGACATGGGATGTCATGTGGGACATGGCATCTCACTCCATTTCAACAAGTCATTTGCATATAAGTTATTATATGAACTGACACTTTTATACATAGTATGCTCAATCAGGGACTGTGATAGCTAGAATGAGACTTCTTATGGAGAGTATGGGATGTTATGTGGGACATGGGATGGGATGCCATGTGGGACATGAGGTGGGATGCCATGTGGGACATGGGGTGGGATGCCATGTGGGACATGGGGTGGGATGCCATGTGGGACATGGGGTGGAATGCCATGTGGGACATGGGGTGGGATGCCATGAGGGACATGGGGTGGGATGCCATGTGGAACAGTGTAAAATTCCATGTGGGACATGGTGGGATGTCATGTGGAACAGGGTAGAATGCCATGTGGGACATGGTGGGATGCCACGAGTAACACAGAGTGTGACACTTTCATACAAAGTATGCTCAATCAGGGACTGTGATAGCTAGAATGAGACTTCTTATGGAGCCTATGGGATGTCATGTGGGACATGGGGTGGGATGCCATGTGGGACATGGGGTGGGATGCCATGTGTGACATAGGGTAGAAGGCTATGTGGGACATAGGGTAGGAGGCTATAGAAACATGGGATGTGATGCCACGTGGGACATAAAGTAGGATGTCATTGGGACATTGTGGAACATAAGGTAGGATGCCATGTGGGACATCAGGTGGGAAGCCACTGATGCGGGACACAGGGAGGGATGCCATGTGGGACATAGGGAGGAATGTCATGTGGTACATATGGTTGGATTAATGTGGGACATACATGTAGGATGGGATCCATGTGGGTTAAAGCATACAGTAAGATGTCATGTGGGACACTGTGGAATGCCATGTGGGACATATAGTGGAATGCCATGTGAGACACTGTATGGTGAAATGCCATGTGGGAGATATGGTGGAATGCCATGTGGGACAAGGCATGGGATGTCATGTGGGACATTAGGTGGGATGCCATTTGGGACATGGGATGTGATCCATGTGGGACATAGGGTGGACTGCCTTGGGGTTATAGGATGGGATGCCCTGTGGGACATATGATAGAATGCCACATGGGACATGGGGTGGGATGCCATGTGGGACATGGGATGGGATGCCATGTGGGACATGGGATGGGATGCCATGTGGGACATGGGATGGGATGCCATGTGGGACATGGGATGGGATGCCATGTGGGACTTGGGATGCCATGTGGGACTTAGTGTGAGATGCCATTTTTATAATTGTCTGGGTCATATGATATAGGTGTCAATTTGCATGGGCATGTGAACCATGACCGTATTTACCGTTCTAGTTTAACAATTTTCCAAAAGTTTCCAATAATGTAATGAAATTTTTTAATAATTTTACCAAATTTACCTTGATTTTTTTAATTTTATACTAATACTTAATACTTTACTTCCCAAGTGGGGAGAAAGCATGCCCAAGAAGGTGAAATCCTACCAGTGCGCAGTTTTCTCCCTCCCACAGCTTCTTACACCTCTGGATACAGCCTTTTCTCGATAATTACTGTTTGCCTCCTCTGGCACTGAAAGCTGAATACGCCACTGTTTTGAATAGGTTTTGGTAAGGAAGGTGATATAATGAAGAGCAATATATAGTTTATATAAGCTGTTGGTATTGATATCTAATTAGTTGTTTTGGCACAAATTGTTACTGGGAATCCTTTAGACCAAAACTCAGAAGTGAGAATTTGTTGTTATTCATTTGAAAACCAGACACATCTAATGTTGTCACACATTTAAGAGGTTTCAGCCTGACCAAAAAAGAAAATGCTTTCATCAGCATATTGTGATGTAGCTTAAAACAGAAATATAATTTCTTAATGTCTTTCATTCTGATCAGTTTTTTCTCATATCTTTTACATCCTTAAAGTGGGTCACACAATCTTAGCGGTGAATGGCCAGCCAGTGAGAGGACGCCAGATTTGTGGCAAGGATGGGAAAGACGAGAAAGAAGATGAGAAAGAGAGGGATGTCCTGCAGGTCATAGCAAACCCGGATAGCTATCCACTAGCAATCAAGTTTGGCAGACCAAAGCTCTCAACAAACGAGAGGATAATGTTGGCCAGCATGTTCCATTCGTGAGTCAAAATAAAAATGTTTCTATGGAATTAATCTCTCCTGATATTTACAAAGAGATACTGTTGAGGTTATACTGAAGAATGGGGGTCAGACAGAAGCTACAGTGGGAGAAGGTTATGAAGGCATCTACAGTCTACAAGAGTGTTTAATTACGGTTCCTATCAAATGCTTGGTAAATTCACAGAGCTTTTATTGGTTTCTGACAGGTACCCGTGTGTACGAGAGCGACGTGACAACTGCCTCTATTCTCTTAAACTATTTTCGCTCCATTTTCTCTCCAATTTGCACCATTTTGTTTTATAACTTCATTTTCGGATTTTCTTCTCGGTGGATGGGCTTTTATTCTCGGTGAGATCGTTTCTTTTCTTTTTTTCTATTATATTTTCCCTTGTTCTGTCCCGACTTTTCACGCCCTTCGTTACTAATACAGCGGTCCCCATATAGTGGTTCCGCGATTTTTTTCTAGCTGCCTCGGGTCTCTCGGCCCTTTTTTTTCCTTTCATAATGACGAAGCGCCTATGCAGTGACCTTGACCTTGACCCCCCCTCTCCTCCCCGTGACCCACCTGCTACCATCATTGACCATTCTACAACCCCAATCCCAAAAATCCTTATAATCCATGCCACCAACAAGCAGGAAAGCTTTAAAAAAGTTTCTCCTTTCCTCATCCATAAAGCCCTCTTTGGCCTTGTCGGTACCCTCCCCAAAGTCTCTACCCTTAGATCCGGTGATCTCCTGGTGCACTGCACCAGGGACACACAAGCCACCACCCTCCTTTCCACCAAAACCCTATCCAACTCTGGTATCGACATCACAGTCACCCCCCATCGTTCCCTAAACTCCAGCAAAGGCGTCATACGCACCCGGGATCTTGCGTACATGACCGATGACGACCTCCAAGAAGAACTAGCTAACCAACATGTAACTGAAACCCGTCATCTCGTTCTAAAGAGAGACGGAGCCGAAACTCCCACCAACACCATATTTTTTACCTTCGCAACACCAACTCTCCCCTCCCACATCATTGCCGGCTACCTGAGAATCCAGGTCGCCCCTTACATTCCTAACCCTTTACGTTGCTATAATTGTCAGAGGTATGGCCACGGAAAAACTCCTGCCACAGCCAAGCGCTGTGGTAACTGCGAGCCCTGGACCATGACAACACCTCCTGCACCAACCCCACTCTGCACAAATTGTGACGGTAAACACCCAGCAAACCATCCCTCCTTCTCGAATGACTGTCCCACCTGGCTTCAGGAAAAACAAATAACAAAACTTAAAACCCTTAACCCCAACATAACCTACCCAGAGGCCAGGAAACAATTCCTCGCTTCTCTTAACTCCAAGCCTTCCTACTCAAACGTAGTCTCCTCTAACTCTAATTCCGCCCCCAAACACAACTAACACAACAAAAACTAACTCCCATGCCCAAACCGACCTCACCTGGCTCTTCTTACCTAGTCCTAAGCCCATCACCATTTCCAACAACCCAATCACACCCAATACCCACACCACCTCCACCACCACTTCTCTCCTCAACCTCCCTTCCTACTCTAAAGCCCCTACCGCCCCCTACACCAACACCACTAATACCTTCATACATCAAGCTAAAACCAGCCAAGCAAACAATCAACAAACCAACAAATCAACCAACAAACAACCAACCAAAAAACAACCAATCAACAAACAACCAATCAACAAACAACCAATCAACAAACAACCTACCTCCCAAACCCACACTGAAGAGAGTATGGATTGTTCGATTACCGAACACACCGATCATACTTCTCGTCCAATTTTCAAAAACAATCGCTCCCAAAGAAACAGATCCAAAGAAAAAACAAGCCAACTCAGACCCAACAGATCTTCCTCCAGATAACCCCCCGCCTCCTTTATGGCATACACCACAAACAATTACAATAACACCCACAACATCATACAATGGAACATTAGGAGCCTAAAGACCAATTCTGAAGAAATTGACCTTCTGGCCTCCACCTTCAACCCGGTCATCTTCTGCCTACAAGAAACTTTCTTGAAAACCACCGACCATTACTCCCTCGACAACTTTGCTTGCTATCACAAACATCAAGTGGATGCTGACAGGGCCTGTGATGGCGTCTCCATTCTCATTAGACACGATATCCCACACAGCCCTGTTCGTGTGCACACCGACCTTCAGGCCATCTGTATTTCTATCTCCCTCCACAAAACTTTCACTCTCTGCAATATCTATCTCCCTCCCAACACCAACATTCAACCAACCAGCCTTAACAACCTCATCTCTCAGCTTCCCACCCCCTTCATCCTTCTTGGTGACTTCAACGCTCACAACCCTCTGTGGGGCTCTAATACCACCACCCCTAGAGGCAAGTTCATCGAAAACGCTCTCCGTCAGCACAGCCTGTCCTTACTGAACACTAACTCCCGACCTACCTTCATCCTGCCACAGGCTCTCTCACCTGTATTGACCTGTCTATCTGTTCCCCTAACCTCCTCCCTGATTTTAGTTGGAGAGTCACTGCTGACCTCTGTGGTAGTGATCATTACCCTCTTCTTATACACTCCAATCTTCAAATCCCCACTGAGCACACCCCCCAATTGGAACCTCGACAAGGCTGACTGGTCCCTTTTTGAAACCCTCTGTGACTCACACCTCTCCCCCCATCTTCTCGAGGATGAGGATCCCATGTCTAACTTCAGTAATATCCTTATCAACATCGCCACCTGCTCAATTCCCAAAACCTCCAAACCCCAAATCATCCCCAACCCCTGGTTCTCGGATGACTGCAAAACCGCCATCAAGAACAGGAAAAGAGCCCTCAGGAACTTTAAAACTTACCCGACCACCCATAACCTTAACCTCTTTCGCATCAGCCGTGCCAAGGCCAGACGCACTATCAAGGACAGTAAAACCAACACTTGGAACAACTTTATCTCTTCTCTCACCACCAACACCCCCACTAAGAAGATTTGGAGAATGGTTAACAGCTTCCACGGCAGAGTAGGCAAATCTTCCATCTCCCATCTCTCTTGGAATGGAGACCTTCTCACTGCAAAAAAGGACATCGTTGACCACCTCGCCGCCTCTTTCAGCAACATCTCGTCCTGGACCAACTACTCCAATGCTTTCAAAATAAAAAAAGCTTGCGATGAAGCCCGGAGAATCACTTTTCCCTCTGACAACTCCGAAAGCTCCAACACCCCTCTCACCCTTTCTGAATTAAACCAAGCCATCAACGACGCTGGCTGCACCTCCAAGGGCCCAGATAACATCCCCTATCAGTTTCTGAAACACCTCCCCATCAAGGCCACCACTACCCTACTCACCATCTTCAACCACATTTGGTCCTCACACTCCTTTCCCCCTATCTGGAGGACAGCTATTGTCATCCCCGTCCTTAAACCAGGGAAGGATAGCACCAACCCCACCAGCTACCGACCCATCGCCCTTACTTGCTGTCTCTGTAAAATTATGGAAAAGATCATTAATCAGAGACTAAACTGGTTCCTCGAGACCAACAGAATCCTCTCTCCTCACCAAAGCGGCTTCCAAAACGTCGCAATACCTAGACCAGTTAATTACGCTCGACACCGCTATCCGGGAATCCTTTGCAAAAAGGAACACCTCATTGCCATATTTTTTGACCTCGAGAAAGCTTTCGACACTACTTGGAAATACGGCATTACCGGAAACTTCACACCATTGGCCTCAGAGGCCACCTCCCCATCTTTATTCAAAACTTCCTCTCACCCAGGCAGTTCCAAGTTCGTATTGGCCACACCCTCTCCAAGCCGTACCCCCCAAGAAGAGGGCGTCCCCAAGGCAGCATCCTCTCCCCACTCTCTTCAACCTGAGCATTAATGACATCGGGAATGACCTTGGCCCCAGCATCAAACGTGTACCCTCTCGTGGATGACTTCACCATCTTCTACTCCTCCCCTAGCTTTCCTATTGTTGAAAATAGGCTCCAAACCAGCCTCAATCAGCTGCAAGTCTGGAGCAACAATAACGGTTTTAAATTCTCCAAAGACAAGACAGTCTGCATGCACTTTTGTCATTTCAACAACCTCCACCCCAACCCGAACTTTGTGCTCAATGGGAATCGCATCCCTAAAGTTGAAAACACAAAGTTCCTTGGTCTAACTCTAGACCCCAAGCTCACCTACAAGCCACACATCACCAACCTGAAACTAAAATGCAATAGCTCCCTCAACATCCTCCGACTGCTCTCCAACACTACTTGGGGAGCGAACCGCTATGCTCTCCTCAAAATTTTCAGGCTCACCATTTGTGCCAAGCTTGACTATGGCAATATTGTTTACTGTGTCGCTCACAACTCATACCTCAACCACATTAACACCATCCAAAATGAAGCCCTCAGGCTTTGTCTAGAGCCTACAGGACCTCCCCAATCACTAGCCTTCATGTTGAAGCCAACGAACCCCCTTTCTACTTAGATGTAAAAGCTTAGCCTCTCCTATGCTTTTAGAGTCCTCACCAACACCCAGAACCCTGTTTACAACCTCATTAGGTACCCCAATTTCTCCTCCCTCTTTGATAGAACTAAAACCCTATCGCCTCCCTTCAGCTTACGCATTAAATCAGACCTCTTTCAACTTGGCATCAACCCGCCACTCTCGGCACCTACTCCTGGCCCACTTTTCCGCCTTTGGGCCACCCCCTTCCTTCTGTCCACCTAGACCTCTCCACTTATAACAAAACTCAAACTCACCCTAATCTCTTCATCAATCTCCACAACCAAATCAAAGACCAACTCTCAAATTACACCTCCATCTATACTGATGGCTCCAAGGAAGGCAACAAGACAGCTGCTGCTGCCATTATCCAAGACATCACCCTCAGTAGCAGACTTCCTGACCACTCATCCATCTTTTCAGCCGAGGCTAAGGCCATTCTCCTCGCCCTCAACTTTATTGAGTACTCTCCTCTTAGTCACTTTGCCATTTTCTCTGACTCAAAGGCTGTTCTTACTTCATTACTCAATCTTAAATGGGATAACCTCACCTGCCACCTCCTCCTCCAGAAACTCTTTTCTCCCACCCTCTGCAGGAAAAGTGTTCTTTTCTTCTGAATACCCAGCCATGTTGGCATCCCTGGCAATGACAGGGCTGATACAGCCGCTAAGCTTGCCCTTGACCTCCTCCCTTCCCATTTTCCCAAAACCCTCTCTGACATCAAACCGCTTATCGCTTCTCTTGTTCGTGACCGCTGGCAAACCTTATGAAACTTCCAAATTGATAACAAACTCCATGTTATCCAGCCCACAATCCCGATCAAATCCACCATCAACAACCTTTCTCGTATCGACAACGTTCATATTACCCGTTTTAGAATTGGTCACACCCACCTCACTCACTCTCACCTCCTTATTGGTTCCCCCCAACCCCTCTGTAACAATTGCCACTGCATCCTCACAATCCAACATGTTCTCCTTGCTTGCCCCCTGTACAACCTTCCCAGAGCTTCCCTCGCTCCCCACAACTCAATTGCTGAGTTCTTCCAAAAAAATCCTCCAGATAAAATAGTCTCCTTCCTTCAGCATGCATCCCTCTACAACCATATTTAATTCTCCTCTTCCACCCCCTCTCTACTTTGTTTTTGTTTTACCCATGCACCTCCTCTCTCGATCACAGCTTTCTGGCTTTTGTTCTTGAATTTCTCTCATTCTCCCCCTGGTCTCTTTCCTTACTACCTCTAAAATGATCTGACCTCTCAGGCACAATTTGACCTTCGTTGTCGTGGTGCCGTTAAGACCTCATCAAACAAACAAACAATCTGACAGGTAATAATTATTAAAGAAACATCTAATTTTGCCTTGACCTGTGGAATAACCTTAAGAAGTATTAGGTGAGAAGTCAATTTGATTGTATCTTCTTAGTCTTTTTAACTTCTATACCAAGTCAGATTTCATTGTTAACCAGATAAGCAAACAATAGTGCAAAATGGAATCAGTGATGAAAAGTAAGAAAATAAGGAAAATGGGCTACAGATAATAATATGGCTTATCGATGGATGTGAACTCCCCAGCAGAGCTGGTAAGATAAGAATTAACATGAAGCAATATCTTTCCTCAGTAAAAATGGTCCATAGATCATTCACAGTTAATGCACACATCACCTCAGGCATGATACACAGCTATTTTATCACCAGTTTGCAAACAATTTCTTACATAAGACACATAACACGGATGAGTGATTTCAATCACAAAAGTGTCTTGATTACTTGCTCTGACTTTCTGTGATTTTATACACATAAATAACCTTGGGCTATTTGACTGTGGTGTGCATGGGAATAGCAGATAAAGAATCATTGTTTGGAGTGGAAACACAATACACTGAACAGGAAGTTGGGTTGGTAATTGTCATAACTGAGTTTTCAGGATTAACTCAGGTGTCAGGTGCGGGTAGGCTAAAAGAGAAACTTTTCGGCATGATATATGGAGAAGGTTCATCTTTGGTGAGTGAATTCACCAAAATCACATATTTCCCAGTTGACTCGTATGATAAGGAACTATAGAAGTAACTTTTAAGATAATAATGGAGGTTTCATTTTTTTTTCTCCAAATGTATGTTATTTAACCTTTTCATATTCTTAAAGCATCAAGAAAAACCACTTTTCGTGTCCTAATACGAAAAGTGGTATTTTTTGGTCGATTTTATCAACTTTACTAGCTACGAAAAGTGGAAATGTTTGGCTGATTTAAAAGCTATTCAGCCACGAAAAGTGGAATTTTTAGGCCGATTTTATAACCTAATCAGCCCAGTTTACCACTGTTTCTTGTGGTAGGGGAAAATACAAATTTTGATTTTATATTTGTTGAGTGACCAAATTGCAGTGTTTAAATATTGTGCCCAGATTAGATAGGGAATTTCCCATTTAAGCTTCTTATTCCCATCTTTTAAATCATGGTCTAGAATATAAAGATGTGAATAACATATTTAGTTCAGCAAAATTTTGAAGTGATTTCATCAAGTACATGTAGGCTTCCCTTACTGTCACAGTGGTAAATAGGATTTCAGTCATCTCTGTTCAATGGCTGATACTTATATAAACAGCTCAAGTATGTGTTATTATGTGTTATACATTTATTACCATATACTCTTTTTAGAAAATTCATTAAGTTAAATAGGTAAGATACTGGAGAATTTGACTCACATAATCTATGTGAATTCCTTTTGCAAGTTGGACATAAGTGAACAAAAGAGTAGTTGATTTTTTTTACTAGTATATTTTTCCCCCAAACTTCTTGAGGTGCTAAATTATAATTACCCTTACTTATCTGTTGTACTAATTACAGTACTCGACATATCCAATGGTTTTTAAACCACAAAATTCTTTAAAGATTTTCTGTATACCAATTATACATAAAAATTGACAGGTGAATTCACCCACGTATTCTGATTAAATCCCTGTTTTCATCTTATATTTATAGATTATATGCTATTGGTAGCCAGCTATCACCAGAACAGAAATCTTCAGGAATTCAGCTCTTGGAAACTGATGGCTTCATGTTACATTGCTTCCAGACTCTCTCAGGTGAGTGCTCAATTAATAACAATATCTCCTATAATCTTATTTTTGCAAACCTGTGGTAGAAGAAACTGTTTATGTTGGTATTCTTGATAGACTTCACCTTTGACACATTAAAATCTGGGGCACTTTCCAACATCTGCTGCTGTATAGAGAATAAGTTACCGTATGCGATGTATTAAGCGCCTCTGCTCTAATAAACACTCCTGCTCTAATAAGCGCCCTACCAATGATTTTTGACTGAAAACATAATCTATTTGATTAATTTGAAGACTTAAATAAATTTTGTTTCATTATTTGCTTATTTTGCATCTGACACTGATAATATTTTTGTGGTGGTTTTTGTGGGCCCATTTTAAAGAACCAGTTCACACAATGCACTTCGAATAGCACACTGTACGTGGCCACGTAACATGGGCACTTATTAGGAAGAAACTTAACAGTGGCGCAATTCTATTTTTGTAGGCGCCCAGGTGCTTAATCCACGAATCAATTTGATATATTGTATCTTACCAGTTTTTTTTTTTTTGGAGGTGGGGGGGGGGGAGTGAAATATGTCATAGATAATTGGTTCTAAATCAAGCTTTTATTCTCATTTTAAAATTTAGATTGTGTAATACAATATTTTTTATTTTAGCTGTCTTAGCTCTACATTGATTTGATTTACACTTGATTGTGACAGTGCATACCTGTATAAACTGGTAATAGTTGACTAATATGGGAATAAGTGTTTTATATGTTTCATCGAATAATAGTAGTCAGTGGCTGCCACCAGGATTTTGGTCATGAAAAGGGGGCAAGCGAGGGCAAAATTTGTCTCATGGGGGGAAAAATCCTATCAAACGAACAAAATATGTCACTTTACAAAATTTATGGGGGGCAAGTGGGGGGGGGGGGGCAGCGCCACCACTGATTGTAGTGTGCTATTAAGTATGCTTTTAATGTTTTAGTTATATAGGGCCTATGCATTTCTTAAAAACGAAATGGCTTATCTTGAATAAATATTGGTTTCTCAAGTGTGCCAATGCGATCTTAAAGCCTTCTATCTGAGACATTAAGTGCTAGAATAAGTGATCACACTACAATAATGATTGTAGGCGCATGGAAACAACAGGATTGGCTACTACCTGTGATTGATCAGTTTTGATAGATTCTGAAATTGAAAATTAGCTTGGGTGCATAGGTGTAGGAACTGGGGAGGGGGGACAATCTTCCCTTCTTTAAAGATAACAAACATTTCCTTTTGAAGGTGCCCTTCAATTGCCAAAGATTTCTTTTTAGAAAAGTTAATGGACAGTATGCCTTTGTTGTGTGTCGATCATTAATTCTTTCCACAGACTTTTGTCAGTCCCATAAAAAGGGGGGAATGTGCCCCCATTGGAAACGGTACTCCTTTCTAAAAATGAAACGCTCCTTTTACTTTGTGGTTTTGGGCTCACTAATTCCATCTACAGCTTGGGGAACATACGTATATGACTTTAGAAGTGCCTCCTAAGAGGTTGTGCTCCCCAAATTGTTGAAAGTTTCTTCCATCCCTGCTTGGTTGTCTATCATTTCAGCAGTAAATATGAGTTTCAGTCATCCTCTAACATAATCATTTCTTTGTATTTCTTGAAGGTATTAAAATTATTGTCCTTGCTGACCCCAAACACACTGGAATCGACAGCCTGCTGAGGAAGATCTATGAACTATACTCAGATTATGCTCTGAAAAATCCATTTTATTCCATCGATATGCCAATTAGGTGAGTAGGACCTCATTCTGGTTATCTACAGTTATTATTGCCCCTGCCAACCGAAAGAGTTTATGTTTTTTACCTCTGCCATCAAAATAGACGGACATTATGTTAGGTTATGTTTTTGCCTGTGTTTGTTTGTCTGTTTGTCATCAACCTATCTCAAAAACTGATGATTGGATTTTAATATTCAATTTGGTGTGTGGTTTTGTAACTGCTTAAGGAAGAAATGAATCAATATTGGGAAAGGGGGTAGAGCAGAAATGAAGGGGTGGGGATGTTTTAGTATGGAATGTGCTGAACAATGAATTCAGGTCCTGAAAGGAAATACAAACAATCCATTTTATGGATTCAAAAAATCAAATCAAGTGGTTTTGGGGATGAAAGGAAAATGATGGAATGTGAGTCTTGTCTAAAAAGGACTTAAACAATGAATGCTTAGCCTAAGTAAAACTGGAAAACAATGATATGACCTTTGAAGAAATCAGTCAGAAGGGAGATAACCCTGAAATGTTTAAAATGCAAATGGGCAATACTGATTCAAAGTGAGGAAGAGATTATTTCGGGATAAAACTTAGTAAGGTCTAAGATTTCTGAGTTAGATTGTATTACAGGTGGAAGTGAACTTTTACAATATCTTAGGCATGTCGGAATTACCAAGCGAGGCATAGGTATACACCCTACAGTGTTAAAATTCTAGGTGGTATAGAAATGTATAGAAATCATTTTCAGGTTTCATCTGATGTGAGATAGTCATAGAATTTATCTGAGATCTATATGGTTTGACATACAGTGCCCTCTGCAGCGTCGGGAGGGGCACACTTGTCCCTAAATCATTCTTTTTGTGTACTTTGCCCCTGATTCTCTGTTCAATCCAATATTTTTAAACAATAAAACACATTTGAAGATTCAAGTAGCATTTTGCACTTGTCAAGGCTTGAAATTTGAAATAAATTAATCTTACAAGTTTTCTTTTAATACAAAAAGATATAATAAAAAAAAAAAGCTTTTGAATAATTTCTGGCACCAGATGGACATTTTCAGCCATGGACCCTTCCTAGAAAAGAAATAAATATAAGAAAAAATAATAGATCTCCAAACTTAGCCACACAGTCAATCAAGTAAATTAGATTATTCTAACATTCCAATTCATCAAATTTGAAGATACTAATTTTAACTGATTTTGATGAAATGTTTTGCCATTTGATTGTGTTGAATGTATTTTAAAGTAGCTTAGCTTAGCTTAGCTAATGTTGCAGCTTCCATGGATATTAAAGGTTACAAGATAGTTTTCTTTAAAATGTTGGAAAAAGGAAATTTGATGATATAATATATAAATTAGGTTTTTTAAAACATACAAGCTTTTCACTGCATGATGGATCGTGAATGATCAAGTATTTCACTGCATGATGGATTGTGAATGATCAAGCATTTCACTGCATGATGGATTGTGAATAATGTAATTGTTTCATTATTTGGAAATGGAAAAGAGTACTCTTCAAGCTTTTGATTATTAGGAGGGAGCTGTTTAGAACCAGAACCAAAAGGTTTTGTAGTTCCAATGCTTTTTTCATGCTGATTGATTTTGTATTAACTGTTAATGTCATTGCATATCATGAAATATTTCACGACATGAATTCTTCAGATATCATGCTTACAAGCTCTTTTCAGCAAATCATATTCAGCCCCACGCACTAGGCACATTTATGGTATTCAGTGGGTTTTTTTAAAATAAAATAAACACATACAAACTAGCTAACATTTTAAACCCTGCCCATTATGCATATTAATGAAATTTGTACCATGGACATGTACACACGATCTAACAACATAATTCTAGTACATATGAAACAAAACAGACATGTGATTGTTAAAGTATAAGCATTTCAAGATTTTTACATAAAGCCCTGCTTACTCATTAATATGCATGACATCACCACCAAAAACAAAAAGGGCACATCTACGGACCATGGGATATCTGTGTACAGTACATGGCAGAATCCAGTATGTCCTTGAGATATTGTGTTTACAAGGTCTTTCAGCAAAACCATATTAATCCCCACCCACTACACATATTAATGAAATTCAACGTTTTATACAATGAACATGTACAAATTAGCTAACATCATAAATACACCAAGTATAAAACAAGACAGACACACGGTTGTAGAAATATGAGTATTTCAAGAATTTTACATTAAGCCCGCCTACTCATTAATATGCATGATATCACTACCAAAAACAATAGGGCACACCTACAGATCATGGGTTACCTATGTACCAAATATGACATAAATCTAATTTACTGTTCTTGAGATATCGTGCCTACAAGCTCTTTTTCAACAAAACCATGTTAAGCCCCGCCCACTATGCATAATAACGAAATTCAACATTTTTGTATCATGGACATGTACACACGATCTAACAACATAATTCTAGTACATATAAACAAAACAGACATGTGATTGTTTAAATATGGGCATTTCAAGATTTTTACATTAAGCTCTGCCTACTCATGCATGACATCACCACCAAAAACAAGAGGGCACATACCTTATTTGACATAACTCCCGTGTTATCTTTCTTGAGATATCATGCTTACGAGCTTGCTGTCAAAGACACACATACACTCACACATGCACACACATACATACACACGCGCACACACACATACATACACACGCACACACACACACACATGCCAGCATGACTGCATAGGTTCCTTATATTATCAGCATCGGAACCAAAAACTGAATATTATTAGAACCAGTAAAGCAAATTTAATCATGTCTTCTTTTCTTTGTAGATGCGAGTTATTTGATAAAAATTTACACGGTACCCTGGAAACATCAGAGAGAAGTGGGACTGGTTTTTATAACCCAGGACTGTGAGGTGTGCAGGAATCACAAGCTGGATTATTTGATTACCACCTAATCTATCACCTACTGCAGGCTGCATCTTCTAGACTTTCTGTTTTGGGATATGTGTAGTTCTGACAACCTGCTGCAGTAACCATTATGATGTGGAGAATATGTGTAGGAGGTTAGATAGATATAGATGTTCTGTCAAAGGGGTGCCACAACCAAAACCCTTGTAGATATGTAAATAAGATCATTTTGATATCACAGACTCAAAAACATCTTCAATTATGAAGAATGGTCTGAGTCAGTTGTATTTGATATATTATAAAAACCGAAATGGGTAATATGATTGATAGAATTTGCAAGTGTGAAGACAAATTTTTCGGGAGTTATGATTTATGTGGTGTTTGAAGGATCAGAATGTTGTATTATTAACCACTCTTTATATCTAATCTTTGTTAATGAAAGAGGTAATACCAATTTTTTGTAAACAATATAAATGCAGGGAATAGGTTTGGTTAAAAACATTGTCTTCAACATTTATCTTCTTTCATTCATAGGTCATGGTATTCTGGACCTAGTTAATACAAGTTATTTTTCTGACATTAAAGAAGCACTGTGCTGAAATGTCAGGGCGTATAAATTTTTAAGTTGCTTGAATATTTGAATGAAATGTTTTTGCACATAATAGTATGGATAACCTTAAAGTGAATGTTAGCATTCTAATAAATATTTCTTTCATTCTTAATGACATAAGTTTACCCCACTAAGCGTTATCTAGGTCCACTAGGCAAACTTGATGCTCTAGGGCCTAAAAACACCCGCCACGAGAGTGGGATTTTCTCGAACTAGCCACCCGCTTTGTACTGATGGAGACAAAAACACTATCCTAAGTGTAGGCTACACGGGAAAGTCCTGTGAGTCGGACCAAAGAAATCCCGGACCCATGGCTACCTCGTCTTACCTCAGAAGACTTGAAAAGGTGAAGCGGATAACATAGAGCAGCGTAAAAGCCCGACTAGAAAAAGGTTAAATTCATAAAAGAAAATTTGACCAGTTCCAGCGATGTTGTGAAAACAACATACTGAAAAGAAGTGAGGGTTAGTAGAGGTAATATGGAGGTCAGGACTGGTAACTAAGTTTTTAAGGTCGGTTAGAAGTGTTAGAATCAGGTCATGTGACCAGATTGCATATTTATAGCATGGAAGGTAAGGTATAACTAGAAGTAAATGTGAAAACAAGACACCTTACCTTTTGACTGGGAGCTCCTTGATGAGTGGGGGCGCTTTTATGGATGGGATCTCTTTGATGGGTGGGAGCTCCTTTATAGGTGGGCGCTCCTTTATGGGTGGGAGCTCCTTTATGGGTGGGAGCTCCTTTATGGGTGGGATCTCCTTTATGGGTGGGATCTCCTTTATGGTGGGATCTCCTTGATGGGTGGGATCTCCTTGATGGGTGGGGCGCTTTTATGGGTGGGCGCTCCTTTATGGGTGGGGGAGCTCCTTGATGGGTGGGATCTCCTTTATGAGTGGGATCTCCTTTATGGGTGGGATCTCCTTGATGGGTGGGATCTCCTTGATGGGTGGGATCTCCTTTATAAGTGGGAGCTCCTTTATGGGTGGGAGCTCCTTGATGGGTGGGATCTCCTTGATGGGTGGGATCTCCTTGATGGGTGGGAGCTCCTTGATGGGTGGGAGCTCCTTTATGGGTGGGAGCTCCTGTATGGGTTGGGAGCTCCTTTATGGGTGGGAGCTCCTTTATGGGTGGAAGGACCTTTATGGGTGGAAGCTTTTTATGGGTGGGAGCTCCTTTATGGGTGGAAGGACCTTCATGGGTGGAAGCTCCTTTATGGGTGGGAGCTCCTGTATGGGTGGAAGCTCCTTTGGGTGGTAGCTCCTTTATGGGTGGGAGCTCCTTTATGGATGGGAGCTCCTTTATGGATTGGATCTCCTTCATGGGTGGGATTTCCTTGATGGGTGAGAGCTCCTTTATGGGTGGGAGCTCCTTTATGTACCTCCTGGATGTTGAAGGCTCTGCAACCTCATCTCCAAACTTTAGTTCTTTGCATTTTGTTTAAAGAGGGCATGACATGGATTTTCATATGACACTCACTTGATTATTTGGACAATTTGGAAAAGAATTCTTCCCAAATTTGTGTTGGTTGTAATTGCAAGAAATTGAAGAAAAAAAGCAAATATAGTATTCGTTCTCATTAGCTCGTGTTCTTGCTTGTAAAAATTGGTGACCTTTTTACCACGTCACTCCCAGAACAAAATTTCTTGCGACACTTTCACATCATGAAAACAAACAACATAGGCCTAAGTGATATCATGTGTTCCTTGAAATTTGATATATTATTTACACTAGGAGCAGAAAGATTTTTCCTCAACATTCCTTACCAAGCTGTTACCATTTTCTTAAACATAGGCCCTATATTCAAATAAGTCATATCTTCAAGTTTCATAAAATATATCATCGCTTTTCGAAATGCTGTATGATCTGGTTTAAGTGTTGCAAAGCCTATGTCTAACGTTAGGCCTAACACTGAAGCTTTATGAAGTTTGACATAACGACATTGATTATTTTTATTAATTTGACATTTCACACGATAATATCGTATATTGTATGTACATTATTGTCATAGAATTTAAATGTAGCAAAAGTTTTCACGAGGTACAAGTTCTTACAATGGAAATTATTGGTTGAAACCAAATTACGTTCCGAATTTTCCCTGCTCTGCAGCAGCCTAACATAGCAAATTCTAATGCGAAACCTAATGTTAAAATTACCCATTGACTTGGTACATTGATTTGATCCAAATTAAAATTTTAATTCACAAATTTTAACAGGCCTTTAAAGTTTTGACTCTACTTTTAGTTATTGCAAACATTGACATCTATATTAAAAACATTTGTTTACAGAAGAAACGGCCTAAATAAAAATATCTTCTGAAGAACAGGAATTGCGATTCTCCTTTGCTTATGGAATTAGCAATAGTACTGTATTTGTACGTATGTTCGAACTCACTGATGAGATCATTCTGGGAGTGATGTCACACGTCGTTTAGCCGTTTTTAATTCTCACATTGTTGGGATCATCGATTGCTCGATTATTTTCGATTTTTTTTCATGCAAATGGTTTCTTTTCGAGACTTTTGATGGAATATCATGTTTTTGATATTAATGAATTATGCAAAACTATTAAAAACTCAATTTTTATTTATTCAAGTCATGCCCTCTTTAATACACTTGATGAATTGAATGTATTGTTGTATTTGACATTGTTGTCCGTATTTGATTGTCAATATATTTACTAAGAACAAAATATGGAGAGCTATTCTCAAAAATGAAACCTGGTTCAAGCTCACTTTGATCATTTTCACGGAGATCTGAAGTAATTTTACTAAAGTAATTTCACTGAAGTAGTGCTTGATTTGTGATCCACTGCATGTCCTGCAAACCTCCCAATGTCGAGGTCAGAATTAGCACAAATCTCTCATTTGAGAGTCAAGATTTATTTAGTAATTTAATGGGAAATATGCTGGTGTAAACTGTCGGTACTTAAAGATATGTTGAGGAAAAATGTTCTTCTAGCAAAGAAATAAAAAAAAATTGTGTGCCATATGCATAGTAACTGGAACCACTCTTAAATCAATTGTTTTGAAAGTAATGAAAGTGGACCTTATTGGAATCCTGTAGATGAAGGAGTTCATTAAGACTTGCTGATCGATTTTGGAATTGATCCACTGAAAATAGTTTAGATAGTTTAATGATAGAGGTAAGATGACACCATGAATACAACATAAGTGCTCTGATGCTACAACATGTGTTCTCTGATGCTCATCTGATGCTAATTGATGCTGACTGGAAAAGCCTTTTCTCGACAAGAGCAGTGACAAGAGCAGTGACAAGAGCAGTGACAAGAGCAGTGATAAGAGCAGTAACTTAGCAACTTGAAATCATTAATTAACATGTGGCATATTTATGTGAAGTTTTCTTATCAATGGTCTATGGACATTTTAAGAAAGTATCTTTCAAGAAAACAAGACATTTATCAAACTAATATTTATATAAAAAAGTACCAAGGTAGCAACCACAACTTTACATACAAAATTTCATATTAATACCTAAAGTCAAAAGCTGTTAAATGGTCATTTTTAGCCCATTATGGTGATATGTTTTGTTAGGTTCATGGCTTTTAGATTTTTAATCAATTTAGCCTCTACTAGTCAATAGGCATTTTAAGTCTCAATGTGAGGGAGAATTGTTAGACCACATAGAGTGCAATATCCTTCAAGGGAATCATATGGTTAGTGTTAAAAGAAGTTTGATGCTTTTGCCAATAAACTAATGACTTGCGTTTGGAGCTGTATTCACCACAGACTCAACATATTTTTTATTTTTAAATATTTATCAAACATTGGCAGTTTAACGTTAGCAAATTTGGTAAGAATCTGTTACTATTAATTGATATCACTTGTAATATGTGTACTATCTCCAGTGCCATAATTTGTAGGCCTATGTTTTTGTAAAATCTTGTTCTTCTGTGGCTTACATCCCCGACGCTAAATGCTCCAGCAACCCCCTCCCCCCCCCCACCCCCCTTCTAATTTATCCACTACCTTTGGAAATCTTGAAACCCTATTTCTAGCTTTGTCTTTTTACTTCATGCCTTTCTTGGTTGCTGTAATCACGCTGGTGCTATCAGTTTCGTGAGACACTGTAGTATTTTGGATTGTGTATTGGCAGTTCCTTGCATGTTTCATGCACTTCAAAAGTTCGGCCGACGATGATTTTCTGTCGAAGATGACTGATGTTTCTTATATTTTTCTCGAATGTGTAAAGAAAAAGAAAATTGATATCACCCAAACAAGATTTAAAATACTTTTCCTGCCTTTTAGTGCGATTCTTATTGTTGAACAATATTCTTTTGAACAATATTCTTTTGTTGGTAACAATCCTAATTTATGATATTTTTGAAGTGCAATATTAAGTGTATCTATCTGTAGTGGTCAGTAGCATAAGTTATGTCTGATTTTAGTCAGTGTTTATTCAATTCCTCAGATACAAAAAAATCAAAACTGATGAAAACACTTCAATGAATTCTAATCTGAAAATGTGACCATCAGGGAAAGAAGACAAAAACCATGTTTTGTTGAGTGATCCAACTCAGTATGTCATTTCTATTTGATATTCTAAGACCAATAAATGTTTTAACGTTGTTTTTTTATTTTCTTATCCACTTGCGAATTGTTTAACGTTTGTTATCAAAAACTGTATGATTTAGAAAGTAGAAGCAAAACTTTACTATCAAGTATCAAGTAGTCATGTAAGATTGGTTGAACTGTTACAACATGTAAGGACAGCTCCAGCATCCTTTGATGGTTGTATATACCATCAGGGAAAGAAGACAAAAACCATGTTTTGTGGAGTTATCCAACTCAGTATGTAATTTTTATCTGATATTCTAAGACATACCAATAAATGTTTTAACATTATTTTCTTATCCACTTGCGAATTTTTTAATGTTTGTTATCAAAAACTGCATAATGATTTAGAAAATAGAACCAAAAAATTACTATCAAGTAATCATGTAAGATTCGTTGAACTGTTACAACATGTAAGGACAGCCCCAGCATCCCTTGACGATTGTATAATTGTATGAAAATATATCATGTACTATTTTCCCTGTGTGATTATTGTAAGCGGCTTTTTTACTGCATCTTTCCAACACCCAGTTTTTCATAGGGAGGCAGCATTCAACCATTCTCTCAAAAACAACTGAATATACTTCCAGAAAAGTGAAATGTTTGTCAGCACACTGGAGTTTATCAGAAATTGTGTTCAATGACAAGGTGTGTATTTCCAAGAGAAAAGTGACAATGAAACAAGAACATAGAAATATAAGTTTTCATGGCCAAATCTTGTTGATGAAAGAAAACTATAAATACTATTTAAAAAATGTTACATCTAAAAATGTACATCATAAAAGGTCATCAAAAATCTATATGAAACTTGTACAAAATATAACTTCATATTCACACATGCAAACCAATGAATCGATGGGTTAAATCTAACAAAGAAGAGTACCTGATAGGAGGCAAGTATGGTATAAAAATGCACTAAATATTACCTCCATCTCTTTGCATTAAATATCTAGTATTTCAATCTATGGATAATAAATAAATACTCCAGTGTTCTCTCAGTTTAATATGTATCAATTTCTATTCATGCTTTCAGATTGCAAAGGTTCTATATCGTAAGGTTCTATATCGTGAGGGTATTCTCATACAGAGCCAAGCCAAAGTAGATTGTGAGACAACAACGATACTCCCTTACATTTCTGTCTAATAAAACTTGCCTTTTTGTGATTAAAACCAATTACAAAGCCTTTAACACATTCTTACAGCATTGTAAGCTTTCACTGAAGTTGTTTTTGTAAAAAGAAAAGGAAAATAATACTAGACATACATATTTATCTCTTAGAAGGAAAGATATCTTAAGGAATGGCATTCTTTCACACGTGAAGCTAGCATATTTTGAAAAAAGGGGATGCTTTGAAGTAAAAACACAATATGGTTCGACTTTACTTCAAAGTCATGAAACAACATTAATTTCTATAATAGAACTGGTATACAGAATACAATACACACATTCAGTACAAGGTACCATAAACATTGCTTGTACTTGGAAATGATTGCTCTTTTTCTCAACAAATGGTGGAATAGCAAGTGTGTTCATTTCCCTGCTTCAATGTAATTTCCTGCCATTTCAGGCTAAGTAAGTGTATGTTCATATCTGTGGATTTCTAAACATTAACATTTGAATGCATCCAGGCCAATCCTGTACTTGATACCTCACATGCAAACCTCTATTACTTTGTGTATTATTTACACTTAATTTTATCTTATGAACTACCTAAATATAAGTTGGAGAATACATGGCTTTAGTCGGAAATGTTCATCTATGAGAAAGCACAGATCATTTGGTCATTAAGAAAGCCTACATAAAAAATGGATAATATCATATTGGCAATGCAATTAGCACTTCATCTCTTAATATTTACAATTATAAAACTTTTATTTACAAATGCATTGCAAGATTATTCACATGTTTACTGAGTTGTCGAGTGGAAAGAAAGAATATGAGTTTGTTACTTAAAAAAGGCAATAATAGAGAAACACACCTGCAGGCATTAACATAAGCTCCATCAATTATATTTGATGTCCTGTAAATCTCTTCACATCTCAGACTTACCAACGTGGTGTAACCTTAAATCATAGGCACTCTAGTTTTGTACTTAAATTGAATTTTTATGCCATGTACATGTTTTGCAGCCCTAGAAGGGGCCTTGTTCACATTAACATAAGAGTCAAATCTTGATTAAGCAAATGAATATATTTGAAATGCATGTCATATATTCTGAACAGAATTTCTCCTACAGCAATAAACTGTAAATGCACACAATGATTAACAGATACTTGTGACCTTCATCAGCTTGTAGCCAGGAACACATTGTGTGTCACAGGCTTCATCATATCAACTTCAGTCCAAATGTTTGAATATACATGGTGAATAAAGGGCTAGCTGAATAGAGCTGTTACCTAAAGTACAAAGTCATTTTTGAAACCCCTCCTATATGTTAAAAGGTGAACACTGAATCTAAAATAGATTAAATTTGTTGGATCATGTCCGTGATCCAGAAACCCCACTTTCTTGAGTGGTCATTACTTCAGCACCGCATAGATGGCTCCAGTCCTCCATTAGTTTGATCAATAAAAATAAGGCCAAAGTTATGCCAAATTTGATCAGCCAAATACTTGGGCCCCCACACACTTTTAGTAGCTTACATAAAATGTTATAGTGATTATGAAAGTAGATTTGTGTAAGCTAAGTAATAAATAAGCCTTATTTCAAATTTGATAGAAAACAAAAAGCATCCACAACAGCCTCAAATTGAATGCATCTTGGTCATTAAGCGAGTATTTTTTTCTGATTATATGAAAGTATCATTATGAATTTCAGAATAGTTCACTGTGCTAAGAAATACTGAGAACACAAAGGCAGTCAATGTTAAATAAGTTACTTAAATGATATGAATAGTACATACTGTAATTGCACCAAATAGGCAGTTATATGCAACTTTCACTCAAATACAACGGAATAAAAGTCCACACAACTACTTTGTCCAATGGGATAAAGAACAATTTGCATAAAAATTGAAACGATCTTACATCACTAACATATAATGAAAGTTAAGTGTTACTTTCATGGAATGCAGGAAGAATTGAACAAGGATAACATATCACAGCATTGCTTTTTATAGCAAGTATAAACTTGAATGTATATCATCCAAATGTAAAAATTACAAGTTTTGTGTCAGTGATATATTGTGGAAAAGATTATTTCCCTTCTAACAATAATCACTAATAATTAGGCTGAAATGCTAGTAAAACACTTGAGAAGCCATCAGAATAAATGAAAAAAATCTCAGCTCAATTTGAAAACTACAAAACCCAACAGGAAGAAAGTGTATTATTCCAGTCATCTTAGGAAAGTTACGCATAACCTGTCTGCCTCTTAACCAAGTGACCTACCAAAGCACGTATTGACCGAAATGAGATGCCAGTCTTTCCACTCAGTTTGTGGAGCCTTAATATGTATCAATTTCCCCTCAGTTTGTAAAGCCCTTAATATGTATCAATTTCCCCTCAGTTTGTGAAGCCCTAAATATGTATCAATTTCCCCTCAGTGTGTGAAGCCCTTGATATGTATCAATTTTCTCTCAAGTTTGTGAAGCCCTTAATATGTATCAATTTTCCCTCAGTTTGTGAAGCCCTTAATATGTATCAATTTCCCCTCAGTTTGTAAAGTTTTTAATAGGTATCAATTTCCCCTCAGTTTGTGAAGCCCTTAATATGTATCAATTTCTATTCATGCATTCAGATTGCAACGGTTCTATATCGTGAGGGTGTTCTCATACAGAGCCACGCCAAAGTAAATTGTGAGACTACACCGATACTCCCTTACATTTCTGTCTTTTTTTGTGATTAAAACAAATAACAAAGCTTTCACAAATTCTGTGATTTTTTTTAAAGAAAAGAACTGTTATTTATAGGAAAGTACGAAAACTGGACAAATGCTCAAACCACAAAAACCTGATAGCCTAAAGAAAACTTAAGTATTTTAAACGTGGTGTAAGGGGAGACCGAAGCTACTCATTACAGGGAAGGTGAATGGCAGATGGGCTCGAGGCAGACCACGGAGGACCTGGCTGACTGACATCAAAAATTGGACTGGTCTCAACCTTAAAGAGTGTGTGAGACGTGCAGATGCTTAAGATACAAATGTAGAGGCACAAAAAGCCATATAGAGAATAAGAAAATCGTAAAACCCTCAGTATGTAGTAACTCTGAAGAAGTGCAGTTGTGGTTGAACTAGTCTTGCTGGGTTTAGGGTTCATCTTAAATTCATCAAAATCAGATACAAATTGATTCTTATTTTCTAGCTATCAGGCCTGTCTATACAGCACACTCTGCATATTTATAGTGGGAATTGAAAAGTTAAGAAATGACTCTCATTAAATCCTTGATTGCCATCTGAATTAACCAATTCTGATTAAAAACCTGCCCTCATGCAATGTCCAAGTAAAGAAATGAATTTCAGCAAAAAAAAAAAAACTACAACTACCTCGGCTGTTCTGCTCAGGCAAAAGAAACAGCAACAAGACAAATCTTGGGAACTTTTGAAAGACTACTATAAATGTAATTTCTACTGGTCTTCGTGAAAGAAATTGAGTATTTTCCAATGTGCCCATACTTGGAATCTTAACTTTTGAAAGAGATATGAAATACATTGAAGAAACGTTGGTGATCAGTAAAACTGACTGACAAGCAAACCAGGTACTGAATATCTTTTGGGAAATTTTACTGCAATTTGAAGGGGATTCACACTCCTTCACAGGTCCAGAGAAAGGCTCCTGTACAGGTTTCACAACCTGAATTGATTTTACCTCTTGACACAAGCTCACAAAATGTTGCTGGTGAGCATTTCTACAATCTTGGGGCATAACTGTTGGAACAATTCAGCATTTTGAGAACTACATATGTTATAGTGTTGTTTCTAATATTTTTTTTGAGAATTGTAACCCCTACCCCCTTTTCAATGTTGAATTTATATCTTTCTTAATGTCATTTCCAGGTAAAACGGCCAACATTAAATGAAGGGAATGAGGGGGGAAGGAAGAACAATTAATATAGTGAAATTAAAACAAAATTAAAAAATATTAATTACAACTGAAAGAATAGGGATTGAAGAAGCAACGGAAAAATTTCCAGTATGTTTGATTTCTAAATGAAATAATTTACAATAGAAAAGTAGCTTCATGAAAAAGTATCACCAAGTGTTTCAACGAGTTTTGTCCAAGATTGAAGCTTTTTGAGTATTCCCAGTTTGGCATCAAATAAATATGAATAAACCTTGTAACATCTAGTTACCAATGTAAATACCTGCTGGTTTAAACCCTTATGTGTTATAACTAAAAAGTATATAAATACATGAGTGATCCTTTAAATAAAGATAAAAGTGATGAAAAGCATGTGACACAGAGAGCAGTATCCTTTTGTCATACAACAGTGCTTTTTCTTGAATACTTAGCACCCTCCCGAGCTTGATCTCTCCGATACTCGTAAAATTCTTTTTTAAGTTCTTCACATCTTTTATCAACGTCTGCTTTGCGCTTCTCATCATCATTTGAGTCCTCAAGAAATGTTGCATCGTAATTGTCCTCAGAGTTGTAATATCTCTTTAACGCCTCTCTAAGCTCAGACTCTAATTCTGGGTCAAACTCATAATTTTCATCCCCAGAATCATCCACCTTATGCAAATTGGGATAGACCACATTCTGATCGTAAATATCTTCAGCTAGCAAATGATCTTGTGAGTTGCATTGGCTGCTATTTCTAGTTCTGGAAGACAAGTTTGTGCTTTGTGAAGTGTCTCTGCTACCGACACCACTGCTCAATGATGAGTCATTTGTATCTTTCTGATAGGGTTTTGGTGCTTGATTAAACTCTGGCAATGGACCTAGCACACTCTGATCCGGTCCTAGCACACTCTGATCCTGATACTCCACAGACAGAAAGCTCTCTTGAGTTGTTGAGTTGGATATGGATGACGGGGAGATGGAAACCCTTGGAATGGTCTCTGTTGAAGAAGGCCTTGGGGTGCTTTTGCCTTGTGGTCCATGAGGAGTACTTGACATGTGGCTTGAAGCAGATGCATGAAGGGTGTCTGAAAACAAATAAGAAAGGTTACTCACTGCAAGAATGTTTGACATTGGCTTTAAGATTACATTTATCAATGATATGCTATGAAAAAGACATCCTGGATAAGGAGATTTACAGCACACACGCAGGAATATATTCAATCAAAAGTAGTCTTAGACACATCTTGCCTCACCCCCTCCCCGTCCTTTCTTCCCGTCACCCTCTGTGTGTATCCATCAAGCAGTGTTTCATCTCAAAGTAATGAGTTTTGCCTGTATTTCAAGAACCTGCTTTAATAACTGGCAAAGCACCTGAAATGACTCGTGTCTCAAAGGGGTTTTTGGTGCCTCTAGCCTAGTATGCCTCTGATCTCAGACTAATCTTCTAATACAGGGTTGGATACAATGCAAAGAAAATGTATTTATTAGCCGAGGTCATTGAAAGACACTATTAACATACCACTTTTCACAACAATACATCATGGAATGTTAAAATGTTTGGTGACTTTGTAAGACGTAGTGAAACAAGTACCTTGCAAGAAACATTTTACTTACTTTTCTCCACCATACATAGTATCTTTCATATTTAATTCAACATGGTGACTACAATTCATGACTACATGGTGACTACAATTCATGACTACATGGTGGCTACAATTAATGACTACATGGTGGCTACAATTCATGACTACATGGTGGCTACAATTCATGACTACATGGTGGCTACAATTCATGACTAGACTACAATTCATGACTACATGGTGGCTACAATTAATGTCTACATGGTGGCTACAATTAATGACTACATGGTGGCTACAATTCATGACTACATGGTGGCTACAATTCATGACTACATGGTGGCTACAATTCATGACTACATGGTGACTACAATTCATGACTACATGGTGGCTACAATTAATGTCTACATGGTGACTACAATTCATGACTACATGGTGGCTACAATTAATGACTACATGGTGGCTACAATTCATGACTACATGGTGGCTACAATTCATGACTACATGGTGACTACAATTCATGACTACATGGTGGCTACAATTAATGTCTACATGGTGACTACAATTCATGACTACATGGTGGCTACAATTAATGTCTACATGGTGGCTACAATTAATGACTACATGGTGGCTACAATTCATGACTACATGGTGACTACAATTCATGACTACATGGTGACTACAATTCATGACTACATGGTGGCTACAATTCATGACTACATGGTGACTACAATTCATGACTACATGGTGACTACAATTCATGACTACATGGTGACTACAATTCATGACTACATGGTGGCTACAATTAATGTCTACATGGTGGCTACAATTAATGACTACATGGTGGCTACAATTCATGACTACATGGTGACTACAATTCATGACTACATGGTGACTACAATTCATGACTACATGGTGACTACAATTCTAGAGAAAGTTGTGAAAATAAGACATCAGCTTAACCCTTACCTGCTTCACTGACATTGGAATGTGGTGACTCCAGTTGTGATGACCGGTCAGATGTCTGTCCACTGTCATTTGACACCTCCCTGCATTGAGGGGACACAGAACCTAAATTACGTATACTGTCCGATTCTGTTGCAGACAAGGCTTGACCACTTATTACACTCATCATGGGTGAGTATTCCCGGGGAAGGTCAACCGTCAAGGCCACAGAGGAATAATCAGTGGGTTCTTTGCCTTCATGGAATCCTGTTATTGCATATTCATGAACACCATATTTCCGCTTTGGAATTTCCTCTCGCAATGAAGCGTACAATTCCTCTTGTTCATCAACATATTGTTTTTCAATAGGCACATCATCATACTGGTGCACCATGAAAGTAGTCCCATGCACACCTGGCTCCATCTCAATCCTTACACGGTCCTCATCCTCCTCAGGCAGAGTGGTCATGTGGGAATTATTCTGATTACAACCTGGGGAAACAAATGTTTGCATGGCTGGAATAGGAGTATCTCCCCTGGAATGGTACGGTACATCCATTAGATCCACTGCAAAATTATCACCGTACCTGAAACCTGGATAGGACAAAGGAAGAGGGTCACCAGTTTGGTAACAGACTGAGTGGGAATGGATTAAGTTTTCATGAATGGGGCTCAAGCCGCTACCTACGATATGAAAAGCTGAAGCTCTCGGCATGGGAGATGAGTTACGATGGGATGGATTAGTAAAACTGTCAGTTTGAGTGGGAAAGTGTTCTTTCATGAACTCCTTTTCTACATTAGCATTTGAATAATGATGAGCATGCATTGGTAGGTCACCATCCTCAAAAGTCAGTTTACGAGGAAAATGGCGTGTCTGATTGTGTCCTTTAGGATCTGTTACTCCCAGAGACAGCTGAGCATGGTTGCTCACATCCCTGTAGTCTCTCATTCTGTCGTCTACCACTTTTGTTTGATCACTTCCCAGGAAAGTTGTAAATGTTGCTCTTGGCCTGAGATCTGGAGTGTCCCTTTCCTCCGGAGACTGGTCATTCACCAGCATCTGTCCATGATAATAAACATATTCACCTCTTTCTGGCTTTGGTGGAGCCAAAACCTGAAGCGAAGGCATGATCATGGCCTGGCGTGGATAGAACATATCATCCGAGCTGGACTGACTGCTGCTATCTGCAAACTGGCCTCCACCTAAAAATATTTTTAAAAATTGAAACTTGATTTACTAATCATAGACATTGCATTTGATTTTCCATGCTGATAACATCAACTGAAAGTGATTCAATCGAAGGAAAGATGAGTGGTTAAGGTTTTCATCATAATATGTATCTATTGGTTTATACTAACTCAACATTTCCAAATGGCTGTTTGTAAAATTATACTTTTAGACAAGTAGTATTAGATTGATTTCTACTATTTTGTTATAAAAGGAACATTCTAACAAAGGAAACACTTGCTTCACATTATCATATAAATTCAGGGATTTTTTTTATAGTTTTTTGAAATGTCAACTGTAACACCACGTTAAGTAGTATTGAGTATTGTTACATGTATTGCCAATGAGTGCTTGTGGTGATAAAAAGTTAACACATGCCACTAACCTTATTTAAAAAAAAAATTGTTAAAATATAATGTTTTTTTTTTGGGGGGGCTGAATAAAGTGGTTTAGTGATCAACATTTGAAGGATCGGGGACAAAACAAGAACATGAATGGCAACGAAGAATTCAAAAACCTTCATCCAAACCAGAACCAAAAATTTTGTGGCTCTGATGCTTTTTCATAAGCTGATTGATTGATTTGCAAAATTTGTATAGCTGTTATGTCATTGCATATTATGAAATATTTGTTTCATGATATTTATTTATAAGCCACACCCACCATGCAAATCAATCAAAATGTTGACAACATTAGCATATGCACATTATCAACATCATTAAAGCAAGTATGATGCAAAAATGATCCTATTTCAAGAATATGTCAGTCAGTAAGCCCCACCTACTCATTAGCATTCATGACATCACTACCACATTAGAACATACGTACAGACCATGACCCATCTGTGTACCAGCATAAATCTGATATATCGTTTGTGTTTACATCATTTAGCACATTCACATTAAGCCACACCTACCATGTATATTAATGACTTCTGTTGATATTATAAGCATGTACACAATAACCAACAAAATTACCATGCCCAATATGACACAAAATGGATATTGAGTTGTTCATTGGTCACTTTTCAAAATATTTCCTTTTAAGCCCTGCCTACTTAATAATATGCATGAATCACCACCACAAACCTAAAGTCACATCTACAGACCATGAGCTATGTGTACCATACATTGTGAATCCAGTTAATAATATTTGAGATATTGTTTACTTGTGCTTTTTGTTTACAAAATCATATCAAGCCCCGCCCACTATGCATATTAATATTATTCAACGTTTTTATACTATGAAAACATACACACTAGCTAACATCATTACTATAGCAAATATCAAACAAAACAAACATGTGATTGTCAAAAAAAGAGCATTTTAAGGATTGTATATTAAGCCCCGCCTACTTATTGATATGCATGAATCACCACCAAAAACAATAGGGCACATCTACAGACCATGGGATATCTGTGTACCACATAACACATCAAACCAGTTTACTGTTCTTGAAATACCGTGTTTACAAAATCATATTAAGCCCCGCCCACTATGCATATTAATAAAATTCAACATTTTCACATCATAAACATGTACACACCAGCTAACATCATAATTATACCACATGAAATAAAACAGATAAGTGTTTGTTAAAAAATAAACATGTCAAGATTTACATTGTAAGCCCCGCCTACTCATTAATATGCATGACATCATCATAAAAAACAATAGGGCACGTCTACAAACCATCGGCTATCTGTATACCTAATATGACATTTATCCAGCTTACCGTTCTTAAAAATTCATTTACACGCTTTGTTTGGCAAAACAACTTTTAACCCCACCCACTATGCATATTAATGAGATTTGACATTTTTATACCATGAACATGTCGATACTAGCTAACAACATTATAACACTGAATATGAAACAAAACAGACGAACAATTATTGAAATATGAACATTTCAAGATTTTTACATTAAGCCCCACCCACTCATTGATAGGCATGACATCATCACCAAACTTAATAGGGGACATCTGCAGCCCATGGGCTACATGTGTACCACATATGACATAAACCCAACCTTATCATTCTGAAGATTTCGTGTTTAACAAGCTTAATTTGGCAAAACAACTTTAAGCACCGCTCACTGTGCATATAATGAGATTCAACGTTTTTATACCATGCCCATGTGGACACCAGCAAATAACATTATCATGCCAAATATGAAAGAAAACGGACATATGCTTGTTGAAATATGTGCATTTCAAGATTTTATGTTAAGCCCCACTCATTAATATGCATGACATTGTCACCAAAAACAATACGGCACATCTATGAACAATGGGCTACCTGTGTACCATATATGATATGAATCCACTTTACCATTCTTGAGATATTATTGTGTTTACATGCTTGGAATCACACACACATATACATACAGACACACACATACGCCTTCATGACTGCATAGCTTTCTGATGCTATCGCATCGGAACCAAAAATGGACAGATATTAGCATAAACTGAACAGAATTTGAACATCAGCAATTTGCTTTACCTGGATATGCTTCTAATGTCTCTGGTGCTTCCATCAGCCTGATCCCATTCAGCTCCTCCGCATCTAGAATATCAGACCGTTCTGAAGCAGACGATGACGGGAAATATGCAACGCTGTTGCTAACAGTCTCTAGAACCTCCGAGGAATTGACCCGGTAGGTTCCAGCCCTCCCACCAATAGATGAACGTGAAATTCTCTCTCGTAGATTTGATGGGGCGGGGGTTATGGTGATGGCAGGGAAGACAGTCTTAGATGGTTTGGGGCTCAGTTTGTACTTGACATCAGCAAGGTGTTTGTGCAATGAGTGGCTTGGGGAACCTGGAGGTCTTAAAATTTAAAAAGGAGAAAAAGGTTTTTTTAATCTATGAATGGTGATTTAGTGCTTAAAATATTTCTCTGTAACTGTATGCTCAGTACTACACCCAGAAATGATGTGATTGGCAAAGGCAGCACACTTTATCCCTCACCTCAAGTTTCTGATCTTCTAATGAGGGATAAACAGAGTGAGTGGAAGGGATATACCTACACTCCTGCTTGATTGCTGCCAGTAGATAGCATAATCATTGCTTACAAAGTTAATATCATTCTTAAACTTATAAATATATCTACCAAAGACATTGCAAGAAATGTAAAATTGACGCTTAAATATTCTTACAAAAGAATTTACCGAAAATAAAAATGAACTGAAAATGAGAATGAACCATAATCAGTACACGTTCACATCCAAGAGTTCTCTTTCCTGGCTAGATCTTCTACAATTGCTTATTTACAATGTATCAATTTTGCATGACATCTTCGGATTACAAAAAAAAATTGAAACCCTTAAGTTGTATACCATCTGTATCATGAAGTACTGCATGGCGATGCAAGCAAGTCCTAAGATGAGTGAATCTTTGGCTTACCTGCAAGTATCTCCATTTTGTAGGTCACTGGAAGACTGCGCTGCGACACCTACAAAAGAACAAATTGATCAGAAATGACATCTTTATTTGAGTAATTCAAGTATACATCAGACACTTAAGCCCTCTATTCCCAACCCATACAGACCCTTTTAGTAGGCAAATATTGATAATAGTCAAAGACCAGTAGCACCTTGAAAGTTATTAAAAAAGTCATTATACATAGTAACACATTTTAGATATCATTCATTCTTCGTCAACAGTCATTATCCTGAAACTTTAAGCTCTTGCAACTGTTTCAAGTATTTTGATAATAAAGGGATCGTAAAAAAAGCGCACCTAGGACATCTCGTCAATTTCTCACCAGCAGAAAAATAACAAGAGCAACTATGCTTCAATACATGACAATTCCTACAGAAATGTTAGTGACACAATGCAATTGTTGAAAATCTCCCCCTAAAGTTAAATTAATTGAGGGAAAACATGATGGTATCTTAAGAAAATTTGGTCAAATTTGTGCAAAATGTTTATCAACAATATACCATATCCCTGAGATCCTCATCCTACTATCTCCATGTGCCAGGGTGATAAGTCCCTGGGAAGGACATGGGGACCTACATCTCCCACTTTCATGCAGGACTTAAAAAGTACAAAAAATTAGATTTTTTTCTAAATGTGCATCTTAGCTCAAATTTGACAAATTTGGGGGAGGGGAAGAAGGCACCCCACCCAAACTATGTTAATTAACAGTTTCCTTCCCCTTTACATGCATGTAACTAGCATCTATGTTTATCACCAGTTTCCTTCCCTTTACATGCATGTAACTAGCATCTAATTAGGTAAATCCAGAAATAAGATCTTTTGAGAATTAAAGAGGAAAAACAAAGAAACTGCAGTTTCTTGTATAATTACTATTAAAAAATAGTAAAAAAAATTACAAAAAAAGTTACTCACTAAAAAACACCATGCGTTTCTTTCTCTTTCTTCTCTGCATGAAAGTGAAGATAATGCAACCCAGAAGGATGGCACACGCGAAACAGAAGATGCCAGCGACAACACCTGCTAGGATGCCAGTGATGTCCAGAAGGGGTTCCGAGGAAGGTTTGGTGGGTGTGTACACAGGCAAGCCTAATAAAGAAGAGAGTTAAAATATGCTTAAAGAGCAAGCAGGTATAAAGATCACTTTAAAAGAATAACTTTCTAAGCACATCATTACGATTTGTCAAATGCAACACACATTAGTGTACTTTTGTGTGGAGATGAAATTTAAGAAAGGAACATCTTAAAAAGGGGCAAAGGATGGGGTATTAAGTGACTGAAAACTTCTTTGTTTATTTTTGCGTAAGGCCAAACCTCAAAATGGTTTTATTACAGAAAACAAAGTTCATAATACAAGAAGGTTATTATGAAAAAATCTCAAAGTCAACATTTAAGCAGAAAACCAAAATGTTTAGTGGTTCCGATGCATTCGTTCATTGTTTGTTGATTTTTAAGTTTTATACCAACTTGCATATCATAAAATATGCTAAATTACATATATCAATAAGCCATGCTCACCATGCATATCAATAAAATAGAACCTATTGACAACACTTGTATGATGCAAAACATGCATACGGTTGCAAATTTATCACTGTTTTAAGAATTTTACATATAAGCTCCACTTATGTGACATCACTACCAAACCATTAGGTCACATATACGGACCATTCATTAACTCACCTACAGTGTACAAAATGACATGTGTGCGATGTGCATACAAAATTTTGTAGCATTTTCACATAAGACACGCAAATTAGTGATATAACTTGCTAACATAAGCATGTGCACAATAACTGAAAAATAACACATAAGTATGATGCACACATACATATGGTTGCTATAATTTTATCACTTTTTCAAGATTGTTTTATTTAACCCCCTCTCCCATCCCTCCTAATATGAATGACATCACCACTAAAAACCAATAGGGCACACAAACAGACAATGGGCTCTATGTGTACAACATTATGTCCTGTATCCAATGTATTGTCCTTGAGTTACTGTGTTAACAAACTCTTTTCAACAAAATCATATTAAGCCCCACCCACTATGCATGTTAATGAAATTCAATGCTTTTATTCCATGAACATGATGTACACACCAGCTAACACCATAATTACACCAAACATGAAACAAAACAGGCATGTGGTTTTTAAAATATGAAAGAAAGATTTTTACACTAAGCCCCGCCTACTCACTGATATGCATAACATCATCACCAAAAACAATAGGGCACATCTACAGACCATGGGCTACCTGTGTACCAAATATGACATCAATGCAGTTCATCATTTTTGAGATACCTTCTTAACAAGCTCTTTCCAGCAAAATCATATTAAGCCCCACCTACTACACATACTGAATTATTTCAATGTTTTTTATACCATGAACACGTAGACACTAGCTAACATCATAAATATACCGAATATAAAACAAAACAGACATGTGATTGTTAAAATAAGAGCAGTCCAAGATTTTAACATTAAGCCCCACCTACTCATCAATATGCATGACATTACCATTAAAAACATTAGGGCACATCTACAGATCATGGGCAATCGGTGTACCACATATGACATGTATCCAGTGTATCCTTCTTGAGATATATTAACAAGCTTACAGACACACACACCCATACTTACACATGCCAGCATGACTGCATAGGTTCCTTATGCTATTAGCATTGGAAACAAAAAGGCTTGATATTTACACAAAGCAGATAATATTGTGTGGATCTGGATGAGTACATTGATCAGGAGCATGTATGACCAAGACAGGTGGAGGTATGTGCACTTACTGATGATATACAACTTTTATGAAACGTGCCTTGCATCTTGAGCAACATTTCTGCAAACAACGAGACCAACTAAAAAAAACCAAGAAATTTATGAATAACATGAACTATGCAAATCATTGCTACTTACCCCATGTGTTCCCAACAACCGAAAGGCTGGGTTCACTAAATCTTGTGGCAGTAAATGCAAACACACGAAATTCATACGTCATGTTCACTTGCAGACTTCTGAGAAGGAGGTCCGTCTGATCTGGTGAGATCTGGTCCTCAAATATAAGCCATGGACCACCGATACGATACTCTATTGTGTAATGAGACACCAATTGGGCCCAATGTGCTGGAGCCTGCCAGGACAGCAAAAGGCCATCACTTGTCATAGTCAGTGTGATGTTTGTTGGTGGGGATGGTGTAATACCTAGAGAAGTAAGACAAGAGGTCCTTCAGTGAAAAATCTTACATATCATTTACTCAATTAGGCACTGTATAAGAAATACAAGAGGAGAAAGGGATGCAACACTTTATTGAGGCATCACTTGCCACAGCTGCCTTTACTAAACTTGTCCAAGTTGATATTCAAGACACGTACATCTTAATTTATAAAAGAAATATTCCCATGATTTTTTTCCTAACCTTTCATGAGAAAGAGAAACAATTTAGAAACAATTTAGTACAAAAATCATGTTGATATGCTATCAGGAAATAATCAAAATTTAAGGTTCACAAAAAATGCCAATAAACGAATAGGAAAAGGCTCAGTATGACATCACGGCGACACACTCTTCCACAAAGTTGATGAATTTCATTAAAATTGATCATCCTTTTTTTAATAGTAAACCTGCTAGAACAATAAACTGAGGAACGTTAGGTATTTATATACATTGCCAAATATACCTTACTTCAATAACTTTTAAAAATTGCTTCTAATCATACACAAACAACCAATTTATGTTCAAAAAAATACATAAACATTTGCAATAGAATTGTCTCTATGACATCATCAAACACGAATTCATCATACTGTACAAAAACTTCAAACTGCAATTGGGAAATCTTTAAAAATCCATATCTTCTGAACAGAATATGATATCAACCTGATTTTTGTACCAAATTGGCCCTAAAAGTATGTTCTTTCAAATAGAATTTTACAAAAAACCATGGAAGGCATATTCCTTTGAGCAGTAACTTTTGTGAGATTTGCTTAACTGACTGATGTGAGGCTTGCTTAACCGACTGATGTGAGGCTTGCTTAACCGACTGATGTGAGGCTTGCTTAACGGATTGGTGTGAGGCTTGCTTAACTGATTGATGTGAGGCTTGCTTAACTGATTGATGTAAGGCTTGCTTAACTGACTGATGTGAGGCTTGCTTAAGTGACTGATGTGAGGCTTGTTCAACTGACTGATGTGAGCTTAACTGATTGATGTGAGGCTTGCTTAACTGACTGATGTGAGGCTTGCTTAACTGATTGATGTGAGGCTTGTTTAACTGATGCTCCCACTAAAGCTTCAATGATGCAGAAGCTCAACCAAGGAAACTGGCAGGTCCTAAATAAATGTTATATTTCCTATAAAAAGCTCTTTTGCATATTAGGGTTACATATCGATGGATATTAATTATTGAAGCACTTAGATGACACTGAAGTAAACTAAAAGAACGAACAAGGAGGGAATTTTCTAAGGTTTTGGTGGAAAATCACATTCAGTAATGGTTAAGCTAGTAAGTGAGCAAAACTGCAGCCAAATTTAGTTGTATGGATCTGTACATCTCCTGTAAATTTCTTGCTTTTAATCCTCTGCTACAACAGTTTAAAGGAGTGCAGCCAAGTTTGATTTTAAACTTCTTCAAATTGCAATAAAATGACTATAATCGACATAACTGGGAAAACTAATTAGCTTCTTCTACTCAGAAAACAATAAACTTTCAGAGAAGCAAAGAATTGCGAGATGTCCTAAGACCAGGCATATTTAAAAGCTGGCTTTTGAAAATATCTATCACCAGCTTTATTAGATTACTTCAGGGGCAAAATCAGATTATGTATGGGGTCTTTACACAAATGTTGAAATAAACAGTCTTCTTCATCAACTAGCCTTATAAGCATCTTGTCATTTTTCTCCACATAAAATTCATATTAATCTAGCAATTGAAGCATGTCCTTTCAGCAACTTTGCCTTCAATTACCACATAAACAATTAATTTACATTGTATTTTTTGCTAGAGGATATCCCAAAAATGGACAAACCTGTTTGTGTCCACGGAGACAAAACAATGCTGATTTCTGAAACATTAAGCTCACGTCTGGACATAGCAGCATGACTTGTGAAGATATTTCTGTAGGATGATTCTCTACGAGAGCATATCTTAATTACTATCTATTTCAATTTTCCATTGCAATTAATTAATATGGGACACTGCACTTTGACATACTTCCCAAAAACCTGACAATATAATTCATGTGCAGAAACTCAAGTAAGTTAAACATGGATCACTTTGTTCAAAACTAATCAAGAAAAGAGTCACACAAAGTAAAGGATGACCTTTATGACCAACATCACAAAAACATCTTGAGGGTCAAATCCAATAGCTCTCTTAACACTCCAAGAAAGGAAGTTTCACTTCTAACTTCATAGCACCAAAAAGTGCAGTGCAGTTATTAGTAAAGGAATATCCAAAATTCAACCCACCTTTCATTAACTCTTTCTTTATCAAATGTAACACAGGTAACCTAGAGGATTGATCTATGATAAATCATACTGTCAGACGGTCAAAACGCATCTGCTCCCACAATCGATACCCCCATCTTTCATCCACAAAAATCAATACTAGATCAGACAGGTCCCTCTCATATTTTTCCTTTAAAGAAATAACATATAAGCCTATTCCAACACTTTAGGAACCTAATTTATTTTAAACTTTTTGCAAAATTCATAAGTTTTCCTCAAAATTCTATCCTTATAAATACCGCATTGAATGACAGCTTAGACTTCAACAAGGATATTTTTAATTTTTAACTGGAACAGGTAGCAAATGATTTCTAATTAGTTGATTATGACTTGTTTTCAAAAACAGCTTTTTTGTGTTTTGTTATATATATGTCATGTGGCAATCTTCTGCGGTATTTTTTTTTTACATAATTTTTTTAAGATGTTATGTAATATCTTCAATTTCTTTTAAGGCAATGGAATGAGAATATGCACATTTTAATCTACATTAGGCCCTTTGAGAATATCAACTACGTACAATTTTATATAAAAACTTTCAAACAATGAATAACCTAATCTAAATCACTGCTTAAGAATTTTGTAGATTCAGAGATACTTGTAAAATGAATCCATCTCAAAGAACATTCTGTAAGATCCACCCCCCTTCCGCATTCTGTAAGATGCCCCTCCCTCCCCCTGAGTTACTCTTGATTCATGTAGAAAAAGCTTGCTGAAAATATGAAAGGTAGCTACAAGAAGCTTGTTAGTAACAAAAAGAAGGTGGTGGAGGATTTAAGGGACAGCACACAGAGGAACATTCAATTTACCTAGATCCATGTACCAGTATGACATGTTGCCTTAAGAGAGAAAACAGGTAAATATTCATCATAAAATAAATATCTTCACTTCTACAGTAGGTTGCCATTATGCTATCTTACAGTGATATGTCACTAGTTTATGCATAGGTGTTGTACCTATCAATCATTCGACATAACTCTTCAAGGGTAGTATAAATGACAGCCAGCATCTTATAGTAATGATATTTCATTATACATGATTATAGAAAACTCTACTCATTTCATGTCTAGCTCCAACAACAAATACACCTACTGTATACAGTATCCTCATTTAATGCACTGTCTGAATGGCGAGGGAATTGTGAAGGGCTCAAAAGCATAATAATCACAATATCGCAATATTGAAGGATCGCTTTTTTTTTTTTTTTAAGAATGTAAGGACAGCATACAAGAAGTGATGACCAACTTCCTGATGATGCCAATTAGATTCTTTAAAGTACAGTGAAATGTATTACATTCATCGAGGAGTCAGAAATGTCCCGAAAAAACCTGAAAAATTTCACAAATTTCTTTAAAACAACAAACCAATTTATAATCATGTACACTTACGAGACACAAATCAGAAGGAACAAAGGACCCCATAAATTGTAACTGGTAATATCAATTAATCTCAAATGAACTTTGACAGCCATACTGGCAGGTGAAATGGATTCTTTTACATAAATTGTTCAATGGACCATTTACTCAAGTGCACAAGCCTGAAAAAATATTTTAAGTTTTTGATCTTGGTTACATATAAACATTCATAAAATCTCATACATAGATATACATGACAACATGTGGTTAGTTAAATCCTAAGTTCAATTTTAACATTAATGTTTAAGAATTCAATTCACTTACTTGCTACAGGAATAACCGTTCTTCCAGACTCATCAGTGGGTGAAATTCCACCATCGGTTTCTGTCAGAGGAAGAAAAGGGAATAACATGTGACAGATTTTTCTGATATTTGAAGAGTAAGTAAAATGTATCTCCAGTTGAAGTTCAGTAGGATCACAGGTAAACCTGTCACACAGCCAAGAGTCTAAGGTAGGAGTAAGGTTTCTTGCCTTAACCTTTACTCTACCACGCAGCGATAATATCGCCGTTTTAAAACTACCTTTTCCAAAAATAAAATCGGGACCGTACCAAAATTCTATAGGGGTGCAAATAGTTTAATTGCAAAGATCTCGGAAAGATCTTTCATAAAATTGTATTATTTTTTTTTTCGGAAAGGGGGGGGAGGGGGGGAGGGGCGGGGGTTCTATACCTAATTTTTTGGCAAATTTTGTCCAAACATTTAAAAATTTACATTTTGTTTAAAATGTTCCGAAAAATGCATATTTTCGAAAAACTTACAAAAATTGCTTAGAAAATAAATTTAGATATTTTTTTTTAATATATACTATGTAGACAAGTCATATTGTCCAAATCTAATCACATTTTGCTCATATCTGGTCATTATTTTTAAATTATTTGTAAAATATGTAAACTTTTGTGATTTTGGGTAATTTTTTTACCCTTTTTGTTAAAAAGTTGTGTGATCCACCATATCGTAAAGCAAAGTTTCAAATACCATTCTGCAGCGTAAACAACATGCTTTCACATGGATTGCTGCAATAAAAGACATACCCCTCGATCGTTGCTAAAACGTTTATATCTACGTCACTCGAGTTATTTTTAGATTTTTTAATATTTACGTTGAGGCGACAGCAAAATGTGTATCCCGAATCTTGTTTGAAAGTGAAACTGAGGATTAGGAAAAGTCAGAAGGCTATCACCAGTGATGGAGATCTTTTAGTACCTGGACCCAACCCAGAAGAGGCCTAAAGATTATCAGAACCAGGTAAAATGATTTTTTTTTAATTCTAAAATCGCGAGTGCATTTTTCAAACTTCATGCTTACTAACGTTACTCATTAGGCTTAACGTTAAGCATAGCTAATGTTAGTTCTAATCAGTTCAAAATTAAGCAAAAGCAGTGTAATCTAGCTGGGATTATTTACTTGTGAGGATTATAAACAAGTAAATGGGTCACTAAAATCCAACGTGGTTAACATGAATTGTCTTTATTATCGTAATTTTGGATGAAACTTTACAGATCAATCTTTGATTTGTAGTGCAACAGTGCCCATATACCTATTTCGCGAATTCTTGATTCCATGTTGTGAGGTTGTGGGTGCAGTGGCGTAGGATTAAAATTTAAAGGGGAAAGGGTCCCATGTTGTTGGAAAGAGAGACGTGTTGGGGCAAGATACCAAAGGTGGGGGCCAAGCTGTCCCATGTAGAGGAACAGGGGAAAATTATTTTCTTTGAAGCAATTTGGATCCTGGAAGAGGGCCATATTTTTATTTTTTTTAAAGGGGGGGGGAAGGGAGGGTGGCATTTCCCCTGGTTCCTCCTCCCAATATAAATAAGCCAGAAGCCCCACCCCAACCCCTGTAATTCCTTGGAAACAGTTGAAATTGTATTTCTCTGAAGGATTTTCCTGTATTTGGACAAATTTATTGACATTTCATATGCGGTATCAACTGTCACTGAAGGATTCCAAGTTTGGCAACGCCAACATGATTACTGATGCTTTGAACCATTTCTAAGTACCTTTTCACCGAAACTCCTACAGGAATCAACAAAAGTAAGTTTCAACAAGACTTTCAGTATATCCTGAATAAGTATAAGTATTTTCAAAGCTTCCGATGGCTAAAATTGGCTCATAAACTGAAACTTTTAAGCCTGTGCATAATAAATGAGATAAATTAGTTAATTTGCATATTATTTGCATAACATTTTTATTGAAATTTCGGTGTAAACATTTCCTTTTTATATTATATTAGTTTTGTGCATCATAGAAAGGAACAATGCATGTTTATAGGAAAGTATAGTGCCATATCCTATCAGATAGATCATTGGCAAAATTCTTATTTTTAGGCCAAAAAAAGGTCAAAAAAATTAAAATTGACATATGAATTTTTTTCTTGCTCCAAAAAAATCAAGAGTACTATCAAATGAAAGGTACTTCTTTCAACAATTCATAAATTCTATCAATATTTTTTTCTTCTAATTAGCCACAAGAAAGCAGAATATCACAAATATAGCAGTTTTAGGACATCTAATAATCTCAATTAATGACCTCATTTACATAAATTTGCATAATTCACCAGATAATTATGCAAACTAATGTAAAGTTCAATGTCTTAGCTTTCATATAACATAAACTTATTATTATTAGTTTGAAAATGAAGATTAAAGTGTGAAAAAGCCCCCTTTCCAAAAAGTTCCCTAAAATAACACTTGCAATCTCATATGCTCTGGTAGAGTAAGAGTTAAAGAAAGAGCATTAAATGTAGAATAAATTTGACATTAAATTTGGTAAAAACTTAATAACTTTTTAATTTTCTTCCTTAATATGTGATGTTATATTTTGAAGACAGCCCCAAATCTTATGAAATTCTCTCAGTTTTTTGTTCAAAATTCATTATTGTCTTTTAAATGAAATGGGGGCAAGGATAAGTTTCAAAATAACATTTTTCACAATCAGCCACATTACTTCAAATTAATTAATTATAATTAATGCAAGAAGAGGATTAAATGTAAAATAAATTTGACATTAAATTTGGTAAAAACTTAATAACTTTCTCATTTTTTTCTCTAATATGTGATGTATTATTTTGAAGACAGCCCAAAATCTTATGAAATTCTCTCAGTTTTTTGTTTAAAATTCATTATTGTCTTTTAAATGAAATGGGGGCAAGAATAAGTTTCAGAACAACATTTTTCACAATCAGCCACATTACTTCAAATTAATTAAATATCATTGATGCAAGAAACATATGATTCAAGATCTGTTTTTACCTTTGGTTGACGAGAACAAGATTTCGCTGGATGGACTCGCTCCAAGGCTATTAGTGGAGGTGACTACAAAGTTATACAGTGTGCTGGGGATGAGGTTGTACACAAGTAATGATGTGACTGTCTCTGGGATGTCTGTTATGGAACTCCAATCACCATTCCCAGTGGGCTTATACCTAATAAGCAATCAAATGGGCAAAACTTGAAAGCTTTAAGTGATTTCTACTTTAAAATTTCATCTACATTGCATTGTACTTTACATGAAAAGTCACGTGTATAACATCATACTTACTTACATACAAACATACAGTATGCTTTTATACCCACCATTCTATTAAGACACAGTGCCTAAAGTAAAAGTTCTCCGGCTGCCAACGAATCGGCGCACATGAACTTTGACTTGACTGGGCCAGGACGGGAAGTAAATGAACACCGCGTTTTCACGCTTCTCTTCTCGAATAGTGTTTAGAGAAGCAGCCAGGGACTGACTGTACCGACATGAGGAGTAGGAGCTGCAGACGAAATGCTTCCATTTTGATGTTCGGCATACCTGTCTGCATAGCTGTGGAAAAATCGAGTTAGACCTGACCGTGGCTTGAACCTCGGACCTCCAACTGAGCTATCTATTCTCCTGCATCTTAAATATAAATTATGTCAATTTATTTCATCTTGAACAATGAAATACTACAATGTTATCAAGTTATTTCCTTCATAATGCTTTATCAAATTCATTCTTGATATTAACCTTTTGTAAGAGAAGAACTAAATTATAACTATTCAAATCGTGCAAATGTGAAACACAAAAAGAAAGGAAAAGCTATATTTATCTTTTGTCAGAAAATCAGAAAATTTTGCATTTAAAAAATATATATTACCTAGAACGTTTTAAAAATCATGTTAATTTCATATGTGTTCCAAAGTGTAAAAATATAATCTTGTCTAATACGGAAAGTTACATGACACATATCCAAATATACACAAGTCAAGTTCTCTCACAATCTCAATGATGTCTATTTCAATATCTTACAAGCATTTTGTACACCAACCCTTAATGTGAAAACAAATTAAGCAATTCGTCCAGAACGTTGGTGATAAATTGCCCTCCTCCCAAGATAAATCCCTTGCAATTTTCAGGGTAAAAAGAGGAAATGTTTGTGCATGCGTTTAACCTCATCCCCATAATGGACCTTTTTTATTGTTTTTTCAATTTCAATCCTTTTAAATGTGCCAGAGCACAATTTGGTTCTTAATGCTGATAAGAGACCAGCTGTAAGATTTTCAATGCAAAGCACCAAACACTTACTGTGAAATGGAAGAGGCTAAATGGTGGGAAGAGTATTGAAAAAATGTCTTTCTTTTAACTCTTTGTACAAGTGGAGTATGTAGACCGACTGTCTAGCATGTAGTAATTGGACCTAGTTAAATTTTTGGTGTGAACGAGGTTGCGCCTTCCGTTAATTGACAGATCAATTTACACCTTTCATGTAGCATTAGTGACACACTTTTAAGCATCAATAAAATTAAAGCATTAGTTTTCACAAGAATCAGTCTTTTTATAGATTTTGACTTTTATGCTTAGTACAACTGGGATAAATCCTACATTCACTCACGAAGCATAAACATTTCTCACAATCAAGAAAATTAAATCAAGAAATTCAGCTGGTTTAAAAATGAAGTTACCTTAGGGTGAAGGTTTGAAGTGTACCTCCATTGTAGCCGGCCATCCAGGCAACATACGCAGATGTAGCACTGGTCACAACTGTAACATTGAATGGGGCATGTGGTGTAGTCCCTAAACGACAAAGGAAAGGAAGAAAATTATCCATGGAGGTCAAGAGAAAACATTAGCGAGATAGCATTTAATGATTGGGCCTAAACATTTAATTAGCTGTGAAGTTATCAACTAACAGTGATATGACTTTTAGACATATTTATGACATTCAATTATAATTAAGTCCCACAACGTTTCTGTGTATAATATAACAGTAACTTTTACCATACAGAACATAGTTTCTCAATTTAATGAAGAAATACACATCACTTCTTTAATGTTTCACACAATTGTGCATTACTTACTGTGCATTACTTACTTTCAATTAATAAAACAGTCCTTGCAACAATTCTGGCAATCTGATTGGTCATCAGGCACTCATATGTCCCATAGTCCTCCTTGACTAGATCCCGGATGGTCAGGCCAGTTGCAGTGATTGTGGCACGATTTTCAGGAAGACTTCCCAAAATCTGCAAAGAGTTTTATGTATAATTACAATCAATGTCGTATTCTATATGTGAATCACACAAGTGGACAATTTACATAATAACAACACAGTGCAATTAAGGTATACAGAAACCCACATGTTAATGCAAAATATTTGACATATATTTGAGATAATTCTTTTAATTTGATTCCTTGAAAATTACAAATATCTTTTCCATTTAAGATGTTTAATAAGAAATTGAAGCTCTAAAACCCCCTCAAAATATCTAGCGAATTAATGAGCTTAAAAAATTGAGAAGCCATACTTCGCAACTTTGCATAACTTTCAAAAATAATTGATAAGAGTAACTGTTTTACATTCAAGGAACACTTCCAGATTCAGAATAAGATAAAAATAAGAATATATATAAGAATATATAACTTCAATGCCTTGGTTGTCAATCTGCATCTTTAAAAAGATTGCATCCATTTATTTTGAGTAAGACTCACATTTTAGCAAATTTCACTCACAAGCACTTGCACTGTGAATCATTTTATAGTCTTATCTCATCATTTCTTTATATTCTTATAAACCACACCATGTCTACACACTTACATAAATAAAGCCACAGTTTCTGTCTGATGACCATGCTTTTAAAGGATTACCTTTAAAGCCCAGATATAAATTCACCTATGAAAATAATTCCCTCTCTTTCACCTGTCATTTTGATATACCCCAAGAGAATTTGATTCCGTACATAATGCACTATACAAACATAATGGAAATATGAAGGAAGAAATGGACACATTTTCATTACATTCCTCCATGGTTTTCATTTTAAGGTTACCTGAGCTGAATGAAAACAAAATCAATGTTGATAGCTAGTAAAGGTAAAATACCATTTAAATTTCTACAATACCTTTTTTAATCACACAAAAAAATGATTCCTGACAGGAAAAAAACTATAGACGAAAATTTGTATGAGGTGCAACATTACTGCTGAGACAGAGCTCTTTACTTTTCTCTAAGTTTAAGTCTTTCTCTAAGTCTAAGTCTTTCTTTAAATCTAAGTCTTTCTCTAAATCTGTTTGTTTAACATACTGTTTAATGTTTAAAACCTTGTGGTTAGCCTTTAAAACTTTTATGACATTCATAAAATAGTTTAATTAAGTGTTGAGGTCATCTTAAATGAACTTTACTGACAAATCAAATAAACTTCAGTCCTAAATTCATAAATATTTACTGCAGGTTGAAAGAAATTGTCAGCAATTTGTATAGGGTTTAAATAATAAAGACCACTTTACAGGATTAATTCAGTGGTCAGTCTATATCCATCTTGTGTAATGGAGGACAATATCGTAAGAGTATTGTGAGGAAACTGAATTCATATCTTGTTGTTTTTACAAAACAAACAAACCTCATCATTTGTAGGTGTCTCTAATACATTTAAGGAGCATTAGACCCAAACATGAGGGCCTATTTTTAAGGGGCCCTTAATATTGAATGCTTATTTAGCATGCAACAGTATCGTAATTTTCTGGTTAATATGAATATTCAAGTGACCTTTGCCTTCACGTCGCCTGTGGGATATGGAGGCATGTAGTTTATCGATCTGTTGTGGATAATTTATCTGTATAATTGGCAAAAACAAGCACCCTCACTTTTCAGTCTAGTGCTCCTTTAAAACCACAAATTAAGATCCATAACCTATCTACTAGAGCATTATATATTGACCAGAACCAAAAGGTTGTGTGGTTCCAATGCTTTTATCATGCTGATTGATTTTGTATTAAGTGTTATGTCATTGCATATCATGAAATATATGACATGACATGAATCATTCTTGAGATATCGTGTTTACAAGCTCTTTTCAGCAAGATCATATTAAGCCCCGCCCACTATGCCTATCAATGATATTCTGTTTTTTATCAAATGAACATGTACAAACTAGCTAACATCATATTTCTAGTAAACATGAAACAAAACAGACATGTGATTGTTAAAGTATGAACTTTTCAAGATTTTTACATTAAGCCCTGCCTACTTTATTAATATGCATGACATCATCACCACAAACAAAATGGCACATCTACAGATCATGGGCTATCTATGTACCAAATATGACATGAATCGAGTTTACCATTCTTGAGACACCGTGCTTACAAGCTCTTTTCAACAAAATCATGTTAAGCCCCACCCACTACGCATATTAATAAAATTCAATGTTAATACATCATGAACATGTACACATCAGCAAACAACATCATAATTACATTAAATATGAAACAAAGCTGATATGCAGTTGTTCAAATATAAGCATTTCAAGATATTTACATTAAGCTTGCATAACATTACCACCAAAAACAATAGGGCACATCTATGGACCATAGGCTACCTGTGTACCACTATTCCAACTCCCTGGTACGACATGTCATGAATCCGGTGTATCCTTCTTGAGATAGCGTGCTTACGAGCTTGCTGTCACAGACACACATACATTTTCACATACATACATATATACATACATACATACACACATATATACATACATACACATACATACATACATACATACATACATACATACATACACACACACATACATAATACATACATACATAACATGCCAGCATGACTGCATAGGTTCCTTATGCTATTAGCCATCAGAACCAAAAAGCAAACAGGGGGGTGGATCCCCCCCATGAGGTCCAAGAGGTGGAGGGAGTATCATAGCAGTAGGGTTTACCAGAATGTTCTATCTATTATTATTGATGTCCTTTTAAAACAAAGAAAGTTTCTAAAATAGAAAATTGATGTATCACCAAAAGTATTCATTTTTATGTGTTCCTTCATATTCTATACAATTGGAAGATAGAGTGTAGTATCTACATACTCTTTAAGAAAATATTTTAAAAAAAGAAGAAAAAATATTAAATGTCTGCTTGTTGCATTAACCCTCCTTTAAGGATAATTTAACAATGAAATACATTCTTAAGAAGCTCTACATCAGTGTAGTAAAACTATAGCCTCTAGGCATAATGTGACTCTTTTCACTGTGTGTTGCCCGTAATTTATGAAAATTGTCCATGAAATGGCAAATGGGATATGTTGTCTTTAATATCAGGGGAGAAAACATGCCTTGCCAATGAGGCATTGTAAGGCGCAAGACAATTATACAATAAATGGGAAAAGCATATGGGTAAAGTCTTTCAATAATGTGATTCTCAGGGCAGATAAACAATTTACAATTCATTCATTATGTTACTGTATTCAAAAGTTCACATGTGGCTGTACATAACAGTGAAAAAGTGTGATCAACCTATATTTTAAAGGATTAGTTTAGGGGTCAAGCAAGTCTATCTTATACGAAAAAGGACATCAATGAAACAAAATAGTGAAGAAAGCATTCAAAATCTTTTTCTGTTAAGAAGATATCTAAGTTTAAAGTTTGGTTGAGTAGAAACAACTGAAATCAGACTAGTTGTGATGTCATAGCCTCAGATTCCTCAAAGTCTTTATGTATTTTATCATATTTTGTCCTGCGATTTTGTGGCTTAAAAACCATGGGATATGTCAGAAAAGTAGTAAAACTGAATCTAGTATGGTATTTGTAATACACCACCTGAAAAGAGTTTGAGGGAACAGTTTTTAAATAGTACAATCTTTAAATAAACTTTCTTTAAAATACATTAACAATTAATATGAATGTGAGGATGAGGATGCCAACTTTCCACAATAAGACACCAGTCATTCTAAAACAGATAAGACACAGCTTTAAACTTGAATATTTCCTTAACGGAATAAGATTTTTGAAGATTTTCTTTACTATTTTGTTTCTTGTGAAGTCCTCTTTCATATAAGATGGACTTGCTTGACCCCTGAACTAATCCTTTAAGTTAAACCTAATGAGTATGTTTTGCTTGCGCTTGAAAAACACAGCTAAACATGTTTTGATGACAACACTGAAACATAGTTATAACACTGGCAAACAAAAACCTACACATTTGATAGTAATAAATAGTATTCTTAAGCAAGTCTGCAGGAAGAGCTTGTGACATATACAAAATATCATTACAGGAATATTCCCATGTTTTTTCGTAACCTATCATAATAAAGAGAAAAATTGTATAAACAATTTAGCACAAAAATCATCTTGATATGTTATTCCTACCAGGAGATTCAAATCCTAACGTTCACAAAAAATGCCAATAAACCAATAGGAAAAGGCTCAGTATGACATCACAGCAACACATTCTTCCCCAAAGTTGATGTATTTCATTAAAATCTATCATAATTTGTTATTAGTAAACCTGCTGGAAAAAAAATTGATGAAAGTTAGGTTTTTATATACATTGCCAAATATACCCTACTTCATTACCTTTTGGAAAATTGTTTCTAATCATACAGAAACAACCAATTAACGTTCAAAGAAATACATAAACATTTGCATTGTCTCTATGACATCATTAAACACGAATTCAAACTTTAAAATGCAACTGGGAAATCTTTACACATCCATATCTCCTGAACTGAATATGATATCAACCTGATTTTTGTACCAAATTGGTCCTGAAAGTATGCTCTTTCAAATAAAATTTTACAAAAAACCAGGGAATATTTCTTTAAGACCAAGATCAGTGGTTCTGCAAGTGACTCTCAAACAGAAGAAGTTTCCTCTACAATTACATGTATCATTCCACTCAAGATTTCATACAGATAACACTAAACCTTTCAAATGTAAATATCCAAGAATAAAGAAAATGCTTATTTGGCTTGGCAGATGATTTATATGAAGACCTGTATTTCATTACAATAATTTTAAATTGTTTGTTTGATTAACATATTAAACATTATGACAACAAAATAACCACAGAAAGTTCAAATGAGTGTGAAAAGTTTTGAACATTTTAGATACAACCATAGTACTAATTGTGATGAGTCTGCAAATTTAACCCCCTCACGGATAAAGTGGTATAATCTAATAACAAAAAATGAAAATCCTTTAAACTTTATCAAATTACCTTTCTCCACTGGACTGGTGGTTTGGGGTTTCCCACACCATTGCAGGGGATAGTTACTGCCTCTCCTACATTTCTTTTGTACGACTCCTGTGGTGATGATGCAAATACTGGAGGATCTATACAAAGGAAACAAAACATATAAAAATGAAACGAAATGTAATGACCTGAAATTACCAATTCATACTGATAACTTGTGATGTTGGTTTGCCATTCCAAATGACTTCAACATAAGACACTAAAGCGAGATCAATTACTCACCAAGGACCATCAAACGAGCTGGATCAGATGCCCCCTCTGTTCCAATGGTATTGTATGGGGTGCATGTATAGGCTGCGCTATCTACTGGGGTAGTAGTTTTGATGACCAGCGTGCCATCATCTTTGATGCGAAAGCTGGGAGGAAGAAGAAATTAACCATTTTCAATTTGTTTATATTTCCCAACTTTCTCGATAGATTCTAACTGCTGGTTGACATAATGGGTGACACACATGCAACAAAGATGCATCAATTTCAAAAAAGAGGGCAATCAGTGACTTTATCCAAACATCATAATAGAATCCATCATTAGATTCAATTTAGGAGAGCATCACAGAGTACATAGCTCTTTCCATTGAGAACCTGTTGTCAGGTCCATTTACAGCTAGAAGAAGTTCTGTGAGTAGATAGTCTTTTAGTTTTTAAATTTTGAGAAATGTATGAATAACATAGAGGTTTTTTTTTTGTATGCAGGGGAGGGTAGGGCGGGGAGCATTATTTATGTAAATTTTTCTCCCTAATCTGAATGAAAAAGATATTGGCTGAAGAAATCTTACTTGGTATTTCCACCATGATTTAGTTCTTCAGTGTTCCTGTGCCATACCACTCTGTTGACAGTGGGGTTGGCCCTAATTTGGCAAGATATCTCATATTGCTGACCATTGGTAGCATACAAGTAAGATGGCATAGATACAACAAAGGCTGGATCTAAAAAGAAAATGAATAAAATAAAATATATTTGACTCCTGTAAATGGTGCAGAAATGGTGGCTATGGTCATTTTTGAAGAAACAGACCAATTTAAATGATTGCCACTCTATACACTTGCACTCGTTGAACAAAACGTTGTGGAGTCCAATTGACATTATTCTCCCATTGTTCAAACTTGTTGTCCACAGCTATCAAGAAAACATGCACAAACGAGAGAATTTATTTGCATTATGAATCCGAAATCTCAATATAAAGATGCAGGTTTTTCATATCCTGTAGCAGTTGTGCACAGTTTATACATGTGACTTCTACTTTGTTTCACAATGGCTGTATTTTCTTTCATTGTTGTTTGGCAGGGACGGGGAATAACATATGCTAAAAGGACAAAAAAGAAACCTACTCATCAATTTCCACTCAAATTTGTTACATATTTCCCACACAAACAATAAACCTAAATAGGTAAAAGCACTAAGGAAATACTTTTAAAAATTCTTTTAAAGGTAATAGCTTTTAAAAGGATTGAAAATCTGTTCCTCCTAGCTAACAATATCTTCGCTTCCTGCTCCTGGAAAATCAAAGTAAAGTTGTCAGTTAAGTGTGGCCAATGCTAATGTGCATGAAGTCTTTCCTCTCCAGATCTGGCAACTAGCCAAGCTAAAAAGTAATCAAGTAAAATTCTAATCTAAATGGTGCCCTGCACTTTTGGCAGTAGCAGAAAGCTACCCAAGACAAGCTATCACATTAAGAATAAAATATCAAATCTAGCAGATCAAATGACTTGTTATTTCAATGCATTTTAAGAACATTTGATATTCAGATCATCTAAACTAATGTAATACAGGAAATCGTTTTGAAAAATAAGTTCCATGGTGAAGTCACTGCCACCATCACCTCGAGAACGAGAAGCAAGCTGATCAAAGATGTTTTTAAAATATTGTTTTGGAGCACCACAGACAGCAAAGGTCAAATTGTGCCCAAGAGGTTAGCTTATATCAGTGGCAGGAAAATTAAGCTAGGATCATACAAGGAAGTCCAATGGTGTAAAATTTAAAAACTAGACATCAATGATGTTATGGCTCAACCCATAACAATATGCAAAAAAATTGATTGCTTTTATTTATTTTATTTTTTGTCATATGTATTTTTATGATGTTTTTAAATTTTATTTGAGGTCTATTCCATTTTTGGACAATTATTCATCATGTTAAAAATCCAAGAGTTTTAACTTTCCTGTATGAGTTGTATTCAGTTTGTTTGTTTGGCTTTAATGGCACCTCAACAGTCAGGTAATATGTGCCAAACAACATTAGTTGTAAATGACTGTCAGATTGGTTCTCAGTGATGACTTGATTTTGTGGTGGGTGCAATGAGGTTCAGGTCATAGCGATGTCTAAAAATGTTAAATTAATTTCATCTGGCCAGTACTGAAAAAAGTAACTGACCAAACAGTTTTCAAAATGGCCAAATTTGTCATACTTTACAGTAATCGGCCAAATTAGCAGCCAAGATTGTGAGTTAGCATTTTTTCATAAATGTACAGCTGACACCATTACGGTCATTCACCGGTTAACCGTAAGGTCCGTTGTCATAAGTGGACGCCCTTTTAACGTGAGTATATCGCGTCCTTACCGCGAGATCTCCGCCAGGTTTCCTTCCATAGCAACCCACGCTAATCCACCGCGTGAAAGACACTACCGTTATATGTACTATGTAATGTGCAAACATGCACTTCCGCTTCTCATATGTGGTGTGAAAGTCAAGTTAACATGTACTATTAAGATTAATGAAATAAAGCAGTCACATCATATCTTAAATATTGATGTTTGTCTGGTGTTTTTATTCTTACAGAATTAATTCTAAATGAATGAATAATTATTCCGATCAGAAAATCATATATTTCATGTACTTTCTTTGTCAAATACTATTAAAAAATATTCTGTTCAATGAGGAATGATACATAGAAATCATGCTGCCAAATTTGTTTATGACTTCAAAAAACACCAACATAAGAAATATTAAGGAATTTTTTTTTGAAGTTATTCCCCGAACTGGGTTTCATTTGACTTTTTACCATAATTGATGAAGAAATTACAACTGTTTTCCCTATTGAACTTAACAAAATATCTCCATATTTTTAACCATCCATGTGAAAATAATTTATTTACAACCACCTACTTGGTATGCGCAAGACCACACATTTTATCATACTTTTAGCCGCAAAGAAGAAAGTTTCATTGTACCATGGCAATTGAAAGTGGAAAACTCGTAAGTATATCTCAAATTACTTTCTTAAAAGTACATAACTTTGGTTAATTTCCCTTCAAAATAGTTCTTTATACTTGTCCGTAGAATATTAAAAGATAAAAAAAAAACTAATATATTCAGTAGTACCTTCCATATAAGTTCTCAACGAAGTTTGTCATGTATTGTGCATTAAACTGAGTTCCCAGGACTCATGCCGAATCTAGTTTCATGTGAAGTAATGGAGGTATGATAGGATTTTCCAATCATTTTATGTTAGTATGTACACAAGGTTTGCGAACAGCTGGTTTGTGAACAGCTGGTACACAAACTTATTCGAAATAGTGTCAATACTTGGATTACTGCAATGCACTATTGTATGGTTTGTCTGATACTCAGTGCCGCAAATTACAAAGGGTACAGAATATGGCAGCTCGTATACTTAGCAGAACTTCTAAGTATAATCACATTACTCCCATTCTTAAGGATCTCCACTGGCTTCCCATAAAAGGACGGATAGAATTTAAAATTAATTTGTTAACTTTCAAGGCATTACATCATTTATTACCCAACTACGTCAATGATTTACATTCATTATACGGCCTAAGCGCGTACTAAGATCTCAAGATACCATGAACTTAGAAGTCCCTCGTATACTGTCATCCAGTAGGAAAAGATCTTTCTGCTGGGCTGCACCACACCTCTGGAATAAACTCCCCGTGGCCATCCGTTCAATCCAAAATCTCACAGGTTTCAAAAGGGCTCTTAAAACTCACTTATACACTCAATTTTGTCATTAGTAATGTTTTGTTTTTTGCTTTTAGTGCCTGTTTTTGCCTGTTTTTGTTGTTATAAGTATATGTTTTTGTATAAGTATAAGTTTATTTATAAGTACAAGAATAAGTTTATGTATAAGTATATATTATATTTTGTTTTCCATTGTAAAGTGCTTGTGAGCTGGCATATTTTGTTCTGAAATGAGCACTTAAAATATATGGTATATAATAATAATACTTACATTGCACATTAAGAAAAGCATTAGCACTCGGGGGGTACCCCAAATCATTGGTGGGGCTGCATGTAAATGTTCCTGAATCATCAATAGCAACCTCCTCGATCAGAATACCCCCCTCTGGTAGAAATTGGAGACGATTAGAAAATTTTGAAACCTCTTGTATTGTGCTGCCCTCATAGTACCATCTCTGAGTGGCGTTTGCAGGATGAGACTGAAACTCGCACTCAAACAATGCATCAGCATCGCGGAGGATGGAGGTGTCTTGTGGTGGAACAAATATGTAGGAGCACCTGCAAGAGAACCGGTGAAACATAGGATATCATGTCTTGCCATCTGCCAAAACTAAATATCTTCATGTGGAGTCACAGATTCATACAGTACTTTGCATTCAGTTAACCTTTTTGACGTAAACAGAACTTTTTGGATTTTGATTTAAAGAAATACATACTACAAAGGAAACATACAAATCCTTCACTGAAATAAAAGCTGTTGGCAGTGAGTTTGTGCCATCATGGTGCCTTATGACCAAACATCTCACATGATGGAGGGCAAGTAGAACAAAAACAATCCCTTTCCACCTGGGAGATTTGAGTAAAAATGACTGGAATTAAGACTAGAACTCACATCACAGACTCACCTTCATCAAAACTTAATTAAGTGTGCTAATTTCTGCAGTACTTATTAGTTTTAAATCTTCATTCATGCCGTCCACTTTGCGGCATGACCTTTTCTCACAATCCTTCCCCACTCAAAAACTTAAGAGCCAACTAATCACCATCTGCTACAAATTCACAGCCTCTTTAAACTGTCAACATAACTGCAAGAAACTGAAAATTAAGTTACCAATCTATCTTAAGCACCTGGTACCTTCACAGTAACCCCTCAAGCAGCTTCAAACCTTTTCAAGTCTCCACCTTAACATGTGAAAAATAATTAGAACTACGACTTCCGAATTGTCACCTTAACTGGACGCCGAATTTAGTAGGAGAAGCTATTTAATTGATGCTCAAATTGCCTTTAAATGTTGTCGCTTTTTTGTCACAATGGATTACTAAAGGGAGAAGCCATCATAGCAAAAGTAACTTGAAATTGATTTGAAATTATTTTCCTGAACTAAAACTATTTGAGTTTGGTAAAAAGAAAGCAATAAAAAGTTATCAAGACACAATTTAAATGATATTGCAGATTTACAATACAACTTTTTCAATAGATTTGAATGAGTGCAATTGTAGGATCCTCAAAGTCCACATTGTCAGAATGGAGGCTCGGGATGGGTTGCTCCACTATTCAGATGAGGAGCCACATTGTCAGGACAGAGGCTTGGGGTGGGAAGCCACATTGTCAGGATGGAGGCTCGGGGTGGAGCCACATTGTCAGGATGGAAGGCTCGGGATAGGAAGCCACATTGTCAGGATGGAGGCTCGGGGTAGGGAACTACATTGTCAAGATGGAGGCTTGGGGTAGGGAGCTACATTGTCAGGATGGAGGCTCGGGATAGGGAACTACATTGTCAAGATGGACGCTCGGGGTAGGGAGCTACATTGTCAAGATGGAGGCTCGGGGTAGGAAGCTACATTGTCAGGATGGGGCTCAGGGTAGGGAGCTACATTGTCAAGATGTAGGCTCGGGGTAGGAAGCTACATTGTCAGGATGGGGGCTCAGGGTAGAGAGTTTATATTGTCAGGATAGAGGCTCGGAGTAGGAGCTACATTGTCAGGATGGGGTAAAGGAGCTACATTGTCAGGATGGAGGCTTGGAGTGGGGGCTACATTGTCAGGATGGAGGCTCTGGGTAGGGAGTTACATTGTCAAGATGAAGGCTTGGGATAGCGAGCTACATGGAATAGTACAATTTAATAATAAAAACAGCAAACATAAACAAATTAAATGTAAACCATCAAATCATGTTTTTTAACTCAAAATCACAAGTAGATACAACCAAATTTAACAGTTTCAGAAAACCAAGTGAAAACATCAACAAAAGGAGAAAGTGAGGAAAGGGCTGAGCAGTGAATTAAGAGTTCAAGCACAAGTATGTTTCTTTGAATCCAGACTAATTGTATGATAAGAGACATTATTATACCTAGAATCCAAATAAGGTATAAAAGAGGAAAAGGAGATCATTTGCATGAACTAATCACTAGGAAATGTAATTACTGAATAGTTATACTTAAGAAACAGGTAAGTAACTGTATTGTTTAAGGGACATACAGAGAAAAAGATTGAGATGGGTTGTGAAGGGGAAATATCTTTTACACAATCACATGACAATCTGGCTTCTCTAATGTGTGTCATAATGTCTGTGTCAATCTTATTCCTGACCTTCATCATGATCATGTACACGTTGCATGTGGAGTATAGCTACATTCATATAGCCTTAAGTAGTTGGAACAAATCCTTGCTCCCTCTATCAATGTTGCAGGGCACAATTTACCTAATTCCTTGCAAAGTGCAATTTACCTAATTCCTTGTAAAGCGCAATTTACCTAATTCCTTGTAAAGCGCAATTTATTTAATTCCTTGCAAAGCATAATTTACCTATTTCCTTGCAATATGCAATTTGTCTAATTCCTTGCAAAGTGCAATTTACCTAATTCCTTGCAAAGCGCAATTTACCTAATTCCTTGCAAAGTGCAATTTACCTTTTTCCTTGTAAAGCGCAATTTATTTGAATCCTTGCAAAGCATAATTTACCTATTTCCTTGCAATGTACAATTTGCCTAATTCCTTGCAAAGCGCCCAACATTGCAGGCGGCAAAAGTCGCTATTATTTTCCAGTGATTTTGTCTCAACACTTTTGGTTATGATTGTAGAACCCCTTGCCACTCAAACCTTACTGTACAATTGTGATGGTTTATATGAAGTTTCAATTTGCCTTAATGTTTTAGTAATTCGTAGTTGGCACTTGGGGACGAAAGATGAACAATTCTGGTTTGAGTGTGTAGGCTTACAGTTTAAAAGATTAATATCAATAAGCATTATGTATAAACAATAATAAAAACCTACATGCGAACACATCCGCTAAATTAAATGCGATGAAAATACCTTCAACAATAACACGAGTTGTGTCCCGCACAACTCCCTCAGAACTTTCTGCTACACACTGATAAGTTCCTCCATCATTTCTTTCTGCACCCTGAAATGTAATAGTATCACCCTCAACGCTGATATGCCTTGTACTTCTGAGTAGTTCTTTGTGTTTGTACCACTTGAGAGTGGGTGTGGGCACCCCTTGTGTGAGACACTGCAGTGATTCAGTAGCACCTTTCTGAAGAATAACAAAAGCTGGTGGAGCCTCAATGAATTCTGGAGGACCTAGAAACAAAGAAGGATTGGAAGATTAAAATCACATGACAGGTAAGCCTGAATAATTCAAAGGTCAAATTACTGTATATGTCACATTGAATAATAATGTTTAAAAACCAAATACATAAAAAAGCAAGCAGCAAATAATTAGCTCATGCTGTTTGTGTTTTTGCGCTGTGATTACAGGCAAACTTGCAATTAAACTCTCTCTAATCCCCCACAATATTTTAGGAACAGGTGCCATGCAACTGTGCATGTGAGGATAAGCTATCTCAAATCAATACAATATTATTTCACCTTCAATGTAGAAAAGAAAACATCTCCCTATTTGTAACATGTTATGAAGAAAGCTCAGTTCTTTTAAATTCAAACAGAGGTCCCAAGCTTTGCCGTTTCAAAAGGGTATGTGTATAAAGATACACCTACCCTTTTGAAACGGCTCTTCTCTAGATATGGAACATAATCCGTAACTTCAAAGGGAAAGGCTTCCCAACAATATGCCTCATCTCAACCATAACAAACCAAAATCACTGACCTCAAAGACATCTCCAACTGCCTAGCTCAAAACGACCTTAAACGAAAGTCTTTCACACTCTTTCCGTTTCCCAAAAATTGAGGCTGAGAAAACCTTCTTAACTTCCAGTCAAACAATCAGGAAACCTACTCTGAGCTCTCCTCCACCCTAAAAAAATTTGGGTCCTCCTCCCAAAGCCTCAACGGCATCCACTATAAACTCCTTAAAAACCTCCCCAGGACTTCCATTGACATCCTCCTCAAGATTTTTAATCCAATCACCTATGGTCTTTCAAACCTTTACCCATTACTGACTTTGAGAGAGGCCATTATTACTCCCATTCACAAGTCCAACAAAGACAGGTCCATTCCCACCATCTACCGGCCCATCACTCTCACTTCCTGTCTCTGCAAGATTATTGAACGTATGGTCAACTACAGGCTCTGCTGGTACCTTGAGGAGAACTTTATCCGCACCCTCCCTCAAAATAGTTTCAGGAGAAACCAGAACTGCCTGGACCATGCCCTTAAACTTGACACCTACATGAATGTAATTAAAGCCTTTGTCAGAAATCACCACACCATCTCTATCTTCTTTGACCTCGAAAAGGTCTTCGACGCCACCTGGCGGTACGGTATCCTCAAGGACCTACACTCCTCCAGCCTCAAAGGCCTCCTCCCTACCTTCATTAATTTTCTCCATACCTGCCATTTCAGAGTATGCATTAGTAACACCTATTCCCAAAGGTACACCCAACACCTAGGAGTCCCCCAAGGCAATATCCTCTTCCCCACACTCTTCATCCTCAAAATCAACAGCATCACCAAGGCCCTCCAAAATCAACAACATTACCAAGGCCCTCCCCCCAACATCAATTGCTCCCTCTGTGTCGATGATTTTGCTATCTTCTCGTCCTCCCCATGCTTCCAAACTTTCCAAAATAACCTCCAACACTGCCTGGACAACTTAGCTCACTGGAGCGACTCCAACTGCTTTAACTTCTCAAAAGACAAAACTGTTCTCATCCACTTCAACAACAGCAACTCCTTCTTTCTTCACCCCAGCATCAAAGATTTGATTATTCCCTGTAAAGACAGTTTCACTTAATCAAAATTACTCTTGATTCTAAGCTCTCCTATCTTCTCCACATTAAGACCCTCAAAACCAACTGTCACAAAATCCCTAATCTCCTCAGGGTCCTCCACAGCACTGACTGGCGAGCCAATCCTTATATTGCTCCCTCCTCAGGTCCAAGGTGGACTTTAATCTACGCCTTAGCCCGCAAACTTTACTTAAGACACCTCCAGGTTACTGAAAACACTGCCCTAAGGCTCTGCCTTGGCACCAACCATACCACCCCTAACACCAGTCTCCATGTAGAGGGCCAATGAAATCCCCTTTGACCTCAGGTGCACCAGGACCGGTTTAAGGCCATACTCCTGGCCTTAAACTTTGTTAAACTCTCCTTCCACCCCTGCTTCGTAATCTTCTCCGTCTCTAAATCGGTTTTAACTGGCATCCTCAACATGCTCTGGTCCAATCCACTCACTCCTTATGGAATTTTTTTTATAATAATTCTGGATCCTCAGCCACGTCAGCATTCCCAGCAACGAGAGAGCTGACAGAGCTCAGTACTCTGTTGAATCACATCTCTCCTTTTCCTATTCCGCACTCAGACCTGCATTTCTATACTTCCAGCTACGTCAGTAATACCTGGCAAGACTCCTAGAGATCAGTAATAAACTTTACACCCTAAAACTTAAAGTCAGGACCAACGTCCCCCTGCACCTGCAGTCATGACTGCAGGGAGGAAGTTGTTATCACCCGCATCCACCCGTTTCTTATCTACTTTTCACATTTGCTCCTCTCTGCCCTACATGCAACACTGATCTCTCAATCAAATATATCCTCTTAAGCTGTCCATTATACCAGAACTCCAGATTACACCTCTCCCCCTCCATCTCAATTTCCGATCTTTTTAAGAACAATCCTACCTCCAACTTAATCACCTTTCTCTGCAACAGCAGTTTATTCCACCTAATCTAAACCTCCCTTTCCTTCCTTTCTCTGCCTTACCTTCCTCACTTTCCTTTTATTCCCTCAACATCTTTCCCTTCTCTGCCTTCTTTTCCTCCTTCCCTCTATCCCACTTATCTTTTCCTCTCTGTCCTAACTCAAGCAACTTAGTTTTTAACACCCTCTTGGCACATCTGACTATCGTGGTGTTGTTAAACATCAACAAACCAAACCCAACCAGACCATAAAGGTTTTTGATAAAGAACAAAGTAGTTGTCATTTCCACATCCCTTTAAGCAAGAGAAATAAGTACTTTGACAGAAAGATAAATAATAATTAGTTCTCAGACATACCAAGAAGCTTTCTTTACTCTCAAATTGTCAAAAATCACACATATTGGTTTCAGTTTTTGACTAGATGTAAAAAATCTATTGTATAAAAATATGTCTAAGATGGAAAACCAGAACCAAAATGTTTTGTGGTTCTGATGCTTTTTTCATGCTGATTTTGTATCAATTGTTATGTCATTGCATATCATGAAATATTTAAGATATTGTGTTTACAAGCTCTTTCAGCAAAATCATATTAACCTTTAAACGGCGGATCAACATGGTTTTTGTCGATTTGGAAAGGAAGTGTAATTTTCAATAAATGATTTCGGGACCATACAAAACTGATACAGAGGTAATTTGTATATCATTTGAAAGAACTCCATTGATTCTTTCATATCAAATGAGATTTCTTTCACTAAAAAAATTTGTCTTTAAAACGTAATTAAAGATCTACATGAAGGATATATGGTAAAATATCTTAAAAGAGATGAACACTGAAGGAAGCAAGTCTTAAGTAAAAGTATATCGGTATGTTTTTTTAATTTTCTTTTCAGGCCTGTTAGTATGTGTAAATCCCCCATACCTTAATTGCGTGAAATCAAGACCATACCCAGCATTTCATACATTTCTACAGTAAATAGTAGAGTATATTTTACTTATTTTACAAATAAATGACCATTTTGGGTGAGAATATATATACTTTTTGAATGAAAAGTTTATCTGCATCTTAAAACTCCTTCTTATAAGAAAATAAGTAAAAATTGGGATGACAATGCATTTTCCCAACCATGAATTAATTTTCATATCTTGTTTCATTCTTTATATGGAGGTAATTTGCATATTAATTAGTATGCAAAATATAATAAACAACCTTATGAATATCATACAATTGATTTTCAAGAGCCCACAAACAAGGAAACTTCATTTTCAGGTGATAGATTTCCAATAATATTGTACAAATTGATAATAATGGGTCATGATATAGGTCAAAATGTGACATTATCAATTAATTTGCATATTCCAATTGTTCCAACTTCCAAAAAAAATCATGAATGGTATCAATAAAAAGAAATTTTCATCAACATGTCATAAATTTTATCAAAAATGCTGCAACTGCTTACCACATAAGAGTAGATAAACACAAATTCAAGCAGTTCTGTTCACTGTGCTTGCATATTAAATGAGCTAATTTGCATAAATTTTGCATATTTCAGTGTAAAATTATGTGGGCCAGTGTGAAGATCAAAGTATTACCTTTCAGTTAACACATACTTGTAATGATAGCAAAGGAAAGGAAAAAAAAAAAATACAAATTCTAAATAGGAGGCTCAGGCGTTTAAGGCTTAAGCCCCACCCACTATGTAGATTACTGAAATTCATTGTTTTTATCAAATGAGCACGTACATGTACAAAGTAGCTAACATTATAATTATACTGAATATGAAACAATTTAGAAGTGTGATTGTCAAAATAAAACATTTCGATACTCTTTTTATATTAAGCCCCACTTACTCATTAATATGCAGGAAATCATCACCAAAAACAATAGGGCACATCTACGGACCATGGGCTGTGTACTACATACAGTATGACATGAATGCGATGTATGTTCTTAAGATATCGCGCTTACGAGCTCTTTTCAACAAACTCATGTTAAGCTCCACCCCACTATGCATATTAATGATATTCAACATTTTTATACCATGAACATGTACACAATAGCTAACAGCATAATAACACTCCTATATGAACCAAAACAGACATACGGTTGTAAAAATATGAGCATTTCAAGATATTTACATTAAGCCCCACCAACCTTTAATATGCACAACATCACCACCAAAAACAATAGGGCACATCTATTGGGCTGTGTGCATGTACCACATACAGTATGACATGAACGCGGTGTATCATTCTTGGGATATCATGCTTATGAGCTTGCTGTCACAGACACACATACATACACACACCAGCATGACTGCATATAGGTTCCTTATGTTATTAGCATCGGAACCAAAAAATGATTATCTAGGAACCATTGGTTCTTATTAACAGTTCAAAATAAAACACCTCTTTATGACTGGTTCATGATGAAGATTCAAGACATGCTGGAAACAATACAGATGTACATACTTAAATCATCCAACATACAGCTGACAAGAGCAATAATAATTATTCATGCTGTGTCATTGCTGATACAAGTTAATTTGTTTGAAACAAAGCATTGCACAATCTTTTCACACAAAATAAGATCAAGGGCTTAATAAAACAAAGTAAGTAAATATTTGCAAAAGTCATCAACTGATCTTGGCCATTGAAATGAGAGGTGAAATCAGGTCACATAACAAAGCCACAGTAACAATGCCAGACAAAAGACTTCCTGAGATAATTAACATTAAATCCTCAAATCTGTAGTAATCCTATCTTGTCTTTCATTTAAATCCATGCCCCACAGGCCCCTCCAGGGCAGATTAGGTCATAAGAACATTTCAAAATGGTAAAACGATGTACAATGGGAACCTGATCTCTTTGTATTGAGTGGCAACTCCAAATGGCCCTAATCACTTTCAAGCAAACATAGAAGCAACATTCAAATTCTCTTCTTGTAAATAGTCTGTCTGTTACGTGGAGCCCCTTTTATTCACCTTACAATGGATTATAAATTCATGAATCCTTTCAAGGGGCATGGACTAAGAGTATGATTCATGCTGCGTGTGTTTCCAGATCAAGCCAAACATGCAATGTTTTCAGTTAAAGATACATGTAAATGACATTTCAAATTTACATACTAAAGAACAAGTGACACTCCTCACTCAAAATTAATTTCACACAAATTGGTAGCAGAAGTGACATGTCCTTCATTTCCTTGTCAATTTATCTGAGGTTCTACTATGCAGCAAACCCAAAGATAAACCTTCCTTTCACAACTCTTGGTGCTCCTATTAAAAAAAAAAAAATCTCAAAATATTGTAATTAATTTTTCATTAGGATTTTTTTTTATGCTGGCAGAGAAACTGTTGTAACCCCAATTTACCTTTTAAATATTTGTGTGCCCAGTATGGTGGCTGCACTCCTGATAAACACTTATTATGAAGGCTTAATCATTGTGGATGGAGAAGATCAGTGGCGTAGCCCCTGGGGTGGAACTTTTCCCCAAGGCCAAAAATTTCCCAAAACTCAGAAAATATGTGCAGATTTTAATTTGAAAAATAGAAAATCATTACGTTTTTGGTAATCTTGATGAAAGCAATTCGGTCTTAGTTCAGTTGTACCAGCAATCTTGAAAGGAAAGATCACAATATTTGTGAAAACCAAATTTTGGTCTAGAGTTACCAAATTTCTGATATTTCCCTCAAAATCTCTTCATTTTTTGCTCCATATATCTGACTATGTCCTCTAAATTTCCAGTTTTTCCTCAAAATATCCAACTTTTTCCTCAAAAATGTCTGAAGCTTTTGTCCAACATTTTCCTCACATTTCTTAATTTTAAGTTTTTCCTCAAAATACTAATATTGAAATTTTGAACCACCAAATTAAGATTCATCATGCCCATTGATTATTCACCCTCTCCATATTCAGAAAGACACATAAGTATGAGATGAGGAAGACTTGTTAAAAAAAAAAATCATTTGCAATAATTGTCATCTCTCTAAAAACTACCCAGATATCTAAAAACAATTCAAATATGTTCTAGATCTAAATTTTAACGGATGGATGGAGTACTGAGCATTATTTCATTTATTTATTATAATCAAAGTAAGAAGTATAATTACACCACTTTTTAGCCCCAAACTTTCTTCCTAATTTATGTCCCTGCTCAGGGACCACATACAGTGTGCTATTCGAACTGCATTGTGTTCTATACTAGCCTACAATAACCAACACAAAAACATTTTGAGCATCAGACACAAAATAAGCAAATAATGTAACAAAACTTATTTTAAGTCTTCAATTTAATCAACTAAATGATGTCATCTGTCAAAAATGATGTCATCTGTCAAAAATGATGTTATCTGTCAAAAAAGATGTTATTTGTCAAAAATGTTGGATGGACGCTTATTAAATATAGCAGGGGTGCTCAATACATCAAAAACTGTAATCCATTTGGCAAATGGTGATCAGTATGGTTATATAATTATACCACACAGACTAAATATTATTGGTATTAATATGGATCAGCATATTGAAATACATTTAATTAATATCAAAAACCCTCATCCCTACCAGACGTGTCTCCTGCAGACACCATCATGTTTCTTCTGCAGACTGCAGATACCATCATGTATTTCCTGTAGACACCATTATACCACTTTCTTTCAAGAGAATCACAACTTTGTTTAGTTTTTCACTGAGCAGACACACTAACAAACAGCAAACAATCTATATTCCCATATATAACAAAGATATGCCTTTGCCAACAATAAATTATAGCAAAAACTGACTTTTTTTTAGAAAATATTTTAAATATAGAATATAAAAAGAGCAATAGACAAACACAGTCCTCGATCCTATCCCTTTCATTTGACTGTTGACTGAAGAAATATGAAATGAGCAATAGACGAATCAGTCCTAGATCTCACCCATTTAATATGACTGTTGAATGAAGAAATATGAAACAAGCAATAGACGAATTAGACACAGTCCTCGATCCTACCCCTTTAATATGACTGAAGACAGATCAATACTAACTGCCAATAATAAAGATCAATAATGATGCACAGGGTGGCTAGTGGGGAGTCATTGTGTTAAGGTGAGAAGCATCTATCATTTTTAAATGAACTTATGAGTGTGTACAAAGAGGCAATAGGTGTGTGCCAGGTAAACTGTCTGGGTGGAAGGTGACCATTGCTAGTGTCCTGGAGTGTTTGGAGACATGTACAACACCTGGTTTATCTCCAATAACATTCTTTGACAATAAATTTCACCTGTATCATTTTAAAATGTACAATGGTTAATAATGAGAAAAAGTAACAAAATAACTAATTGTGAACATAACTTCATAAGAAACAACTTGAGATTTATCAGTTGATATCCCAGCCATATTATGTCACAAATCTTGCATACATATATTTATCCTTCAATTTTGTACAGAAATTAAAATATGCAATTTTCAAATGTTGTGAAGCTCAACAATAAGAAATAAAGCTGCAGGAGTAATACTTACCTAAAACTATCAATTTTACAAATGTTCCGTTTCCAAGGCTCTGATAATTCCCATTAAGTTCAATGACCTTGCATTCATACACTCCTGCATCGTCTGGTCTTACATGCAAGATGTGCAAATTCAGATCTCCCTCAGATATATTAACCCTGCCTTGATATGATTCTCCTATGTAAGGAGGGTTTGAATCGAACAAAGTGTAGATAGGATAGGGAATGTCTTTGCGGAACCACTGGAAAATAAAGAGAGCAACAGGTATCGGTGGTGCAGGAGTTGGACGGGTTTCTTCACAAGGCAGGACTACTGTTTCTCCAGTTCGAGAAAAAATATTGATGTAATTTAAATCTGCAAAAAAAAAAAAAAAATAACAAGATTATTACTATACCTATTTATAACAAAGAAACCTGGAAATAGCCACTCATTGAAACTTTCAAATCCACATTATCAGTTTACTGGCAGATATTGATCAAGGCTGTCAATTCTAAATTCTAAATTATTTCAAAAGTTTAAGTAAGGAATCCTAATTTAGTATAGGCAGCACTTTTCACCTTGTCAAATGAAAAGAAGAATGGTGTAAAACCAATATCAGAGGTATACTGTATGAAGTGGGCCTGGGGAAGGGTAAGGGAGGGGGTTGACCTTCCTGGTTCCATGAGTTGGAAGGCAAAATGTGGGATTTGAAACAAAATTGAAATAATTTTTTAAAAGAGTTGACTAAAATCATATCAAAACTGAAAGAAATTTACCCCAGAATTGAAGAAAATTTCCCCAAAATTAAGAAAATTTACCCCAAAAGGACATTTCCCAAAACTGAAGGAGATAAGCAATAAAATTAGATGGAAACTTAATTTATCAATGCAACCCGGCATTTTAGGAAATTCTTCATCTGAGAGTGACCCTCCACTAAAGGTCATGACTGCCTTAAATAGAACAAATTTAGAGAAGTAAGTAATATAATGAATATTTTGTAGAGTAATCAAATCCTTCAAACTCTGGGTTGTAAGCAAAAAGAGCATCAGGAAGTGACACCATTTCTTGCTGCTCCTTGTTTAACTAGAACATCAATGATGTAGTGGCTCAACATATATTTTAGGGTGGTTACAAGCCTGTTTTTAATGGGTAGTTAATTTGAATAGGAAAGAAATACATGTTTGATAATTATTTTATTTTGCATAATGCAAGTGGGAGCTGTAATATCGTTGTGATCAGTGGCGCCGTCACGGCGGGGCATGGGAGACATGGCAATGTATGAAATGTCAAAAAATACATTTTGTCCAAAATAGCTATTTTTGACATTTTTAATAGGGGAGGGGGTGGGGGTGAAGGGTGTGGATAGTCTGCATCATAGTCTGCAGGCTGCTTTACTAGATCATTCATAATCATCCTAATTTAGTTTTTAAAAAGCTGTGTATTGCACATATTCAAAGTCTTTTTGGGGCATCAAAACTTGGAAAATGCTAGGTCTCCCAGAGGATACGCCCCCAAGACCCCCACCATGGCTTTGTCTCTGGACCCCTAAAGCGGGCCCCTACACCACATTTCAAAGTAGTTTGTGCCCCCAACCCAATATCAAACCCCTGACGGTGCGCCACTGGTTGCGATGCTAGAACATCAATGATGTAGTAGCTTAATATAGGTTTTATAGGTGGGTATAAGATTGGTTCCGACATTGCTGCAGAGGCCAAAATCCCCACAGGCCCCAGGCATGCCAGGACTCAAGTTGCCCTACTATTGGAGCTTAAACATCATTTGAAAATGTGAAAACTGTTTTTTAAGTAAGCCTAAGAAACTTAAGCCTCACCTGTAATATGATGTAAATTTTATTAACATTGTTTATTTTTGAAATTGAAATCATAAACAGACAAACTAACAGCAAAATACTGCTGTATAAAATCAAGATGCATTTTGCATTCTGACAACAAGACATGATCTTAACTATGATATATTTCACTCATACTGCTAACTGGCTAATATATTGGCCATTCTGAACAAATAATTCAATATCGCAATTAATGAACCACAATTAATCAATAATAGCACCCCACAAATACACTTCCACTGGTAATCATTATAACAAAATATAACTAAAAAGATTTCAAAGAATAAATTCAGGGTCTAGCAAGTGTATCTTAATGTATATGAAAGAGGACTTCAAAAGAAACAAAATAGTGACGAAAGCATTCAAAAATCTTTGACGAAAGCATTCAAAAATCTTATTCCATTAACGGAGATATCTGAGTTTAAAGTTTGGGATCATTTGTGTAGAAACGACTGAAATCAGACTAGTTGTGAATGTCATAGCCTCAGATTTCTCAAATTCTTTGTATATTCTATCATATTTTGGTCTGCCAATTTGTGGCTTAAAAACATGGGATATAACAAAAGATAGTAAAACTAAATTAATAATATATTGCCTGAAGAAAGCAAGGAAAGAGAATTTAAATAGTAAAGAAAAAAAAATTGAAATACATTACCAACTGTTAAGAATGTGGGGATGCATACACCAACTTAGACTTACTACTCCAGTCATTTCTACACATATATGACAGAGCTTTAAACTTGAATATCTCCTTAGTGGAATAAGATTTCTTTCTGAATGCTTTCTTCACAATTTTATTTCTTTTGAAGTCCTCTTTCATATAAGATGGATGCATGCTTGACCACTGAACTAATCCTTTGAAAAATGTTTTTGTAGTCCTCTGTCAAAGATGGACCACTCACTTGACACCTGAACAAATACACATCAAGAATAAACTCACAAATTTATGCATCAACTATATGCACAAAAAAAAAAACTTCCAGAGAATAGGCAAGTTATTGTGGATAATATTACTGCAGGCCAGCTCATTAGTGTAATGTGGCAGTGACTCATTGTGGATTTTGGTTGTTTACACTTTGGTGATTTTATAGCCTCAATTGCGGTATATGCATGATAGGATAGCCTATTCATGGCAGGCCATATTTAATACTTTTTAACCACAAGTTTATAGCCCAAATGAGCTATCAACTACTCCAATTTGGCTATACTTTGGGACAAATCCCAAACTGGTTATTAAGCTCCAATTAGCGCATGTGTCAAACTATAGTTTAAGGCTCGAGCCAATGAAAGCAGAGTTTTCTTTCCATCGGAGGTTTTCAGTGATATTTCCGAGCCAATGTTATTATAAATTCATTCGGACTGTGCTGAGCGTAATCTGAGTATTTGAAACATTTTTAGAGAATTTTGGAATGCAAAAGTCGTTAAAACTACGCAACAATATGCATAGCATAACAAACATAAGACAAACATAGCAACACAGCAAAATATCCAAAAGACACTTAGGATATGATCAACGCTGCAAAAATCTAAAAGTATCCGGGCGAGAACCTGGCTCATAAGTTAGACACCGCATAAGCTCAAATCCTTTAAAGGGATTTAAGTTAAAAACTGACTGTTGCATTTCAAACACAGTCACAAAATAAATTGTTGGTTTGACTGTCAGTCATGCACAGCTTTGAAGCAAGATATTGTTTTTGAAATTAATCCTTTTTCAAAATCCTATACATATAACAGCATAAACAGTACAGTATATTGATTTCAATAAGAAGAGATTCACACAATGGCAAGCATGTATGTCTAAATGCTTGTTTCATATGACCATGGAGCTCCATGATATGACCTGATAATGATAATTGTAAGTCAGTTCTTACCCCTACTATAACACGGAAACAACCAGGGCTGCTAGAATTATCCATAAAAACCTGCCTCATGCACTTACTCCATGATTCATCTGGGTCACTTACCTAATTGCATTATGCTTATCAAGCATAACCAACCTTCAGGTCACCTTTAATGCTATGTCTGTCAAATGCCTGCTCATGTTTGAAAGTCCAGAGTAAGATTACTTACATGTTGGTGCAAATGGTGATTAACAGATCTTCTTATATCACTTGCAGCCTACATTAAGTTCTGTCTAGTATGGTTAGTCCAGGGATATGTTACTTTAGCAGGGGTTAGTCACATAGCTACAAAACAGACAAAGAGGCTATTTTGAAGGGCCTGCAGTTCACAAATAACAGCTTTTGTTGGGGAGGTTCTGGGTCATTACTGATCAAAATAAATTAAAACCTTTAATATGGCAAACAATATCACCAAGATTTAAAGGACATGATTTAATTCAAACTGGCTGGATGGTCAGTTTTTTTGCCTTATCTATTTATTTCACTTCCCAGTCCTGAGTACAGTCTCATAGTGCATTTACATATTTTTTAGTTTCACTATAAAACTTATGTGCCATCTAATTCAGTCCACTATCCAAAGTATTGTGTATTTTTATTTTCATTTTTTATGTAGTGTACTGAAAAATCATTTGTGAAATTCAGTTTGCCACATTTTCCCCTTTTGAGCATAGTAAGAATACTGTGATACACAACTAACTAATTAAAAATCCAATTTTACATCTATGATGCACAAAATCTGAGTAGAAATGCATAAAACTGCTCTCTACAATTCTTGATTTTTATGAAGCAATGCCATTATATTTTTTTTCCTTGATGTTTTTCGATAAGTTCAAATAAAGGAGAGAATCCAATTACACATGAATACATCATATTCATGCAAAAATTTTGAGGTGTAAGAGAGAAGTTGTCATCATCAACAAGCTTCTGCAAAAATTAATGTCTGATAAACATAGAACAACAGTACCTCCGCTTATGGATTGACGGAATCAAGTCTACGGTCCTGAAGCTCCTGCAATAACTAATGTCTGATAAATAAATTAAACAATACAGTACTATTCTTTAGATACCGTACTTAAAGGCTCTTTCAGCAAAATCATATTAAGCCCCACCCACTATGCATATTAAAAAAAAAATCAATGTTTTTAAACCATGAATGTGTGCACACTAGTAGCATCATAATTATACCAAGTATGAAACAAAACTGACATTCAGTTGTTAAAATATAAGCATTTGATGATTTTTACATTAAGCTCTGCCTACTTATTAATATGCATGACATTAACACCAAAAACAATAGGTTACATCTACAGATCATAGGCTATCTGTATACCACGTGACATGAATTGAGATTACCATTCTTGAGATACCATGCTCACAAGCTCTTTTCAGCAAAATCATATTAAGCCCTGCCCACTATGCATATTAATGATATGCAATGTTTTAAACCATGAACACATAGGCTATCTGTATACCACGTGACATGAATCGAGATTACCATTCTTGAGATACCATGCTCACAAGCTCTTTTCAGCAAAATCATATTAAGCCCTGCCCACTATGCATATTAATGATATGCAATGTTTTAAACCATGAACATGTGAACACTTTTATCATCATAAATACACCAAATATGAAACAAAACAGACATTCGGTTGTTAAAATATGGGCATTTCAAGATTTTCACATTAAGCCCCGCCTACTCGTTAATATGCATGACATGACTACCAAGAACAATAGGGTACATCTACAGACCATGGGCTAGCTGTGTTTCACATATAACCTGATTACAGTGTATTGTTTTTGAGATATCGTGCTTACAAGCTTGCTGTCACAGACACACACTCACATACACACACATACACACGCCAGCATGACTGCATAAGTTCCTTATGCTATTAGCATCGGAACCAATAAAAAGTGCATTTGTTTAACTCCCACAAAATTGTTAACACTCAGGACAGGGAGTTGCCATTTTCCTGCTCAAGGCCACCATAGGGTAATCCCTGAATCAACTAATTTCTTTCAATGTTATAAAGAAAGTGGTATATGTTATGGAAATTTCACATTCAGGAAGATGTGTGTATAATTCCTTCCCCTACTCCTAATCCCCTCACCCTGATAAACTATATTTTTCTGAAGTAGAAATTGAAACAAAGTGTTAACAGTTGATACCTTATTTGTAGCATTGCTCATTTGCTACCTACAGTATGCAGAGCCATAGTACCCACCATGGCATTGCTATAGCAAGGGCCATAGTACCCACCATGGCATTGCTATGGCATGGGCCATAGTACCCACCATGGCATTGCTATGGCACGGGCTATATGACCCACCATGGCATTGCTCTGGCACAGGCCATAGTACCCACCATGGCATTGCTATGGCATGGGCCATATGACCCACCATGGCATTGTTATGGCACGGGTCATAATACCCACAATGACATTTCTATGGCACGGGCCATAGTACCCACCATGGTATTGCTATGGCACGGGCCATAGTACCCACCATGGCATTGCTATGGCACTATTTCAATCAACACATTTTTTTTAATTGTTAACTTTAAATTCAATACACAATATATGTATTCAGCAATTCAATAGGCCACTACAGCCCTGTTATGCACCTGTCTAAAATTCAACAAAGAAGATCAATTGACACGTTCATCACCTGCCAAAATGCATTGTTTTCTACTTGTAAATGCATTTTCCTTTCAAGCGAATTCAACAAGACCCAGCATCAAGCATAAACACTTGCTTAAGAACAACCAAATCCATTTTAAGAACTAGCAGCCTTTTGTTTAGTATATGTTAACAAAGCTGTAAAACCCAACACTTAAAAGTTAAAATTTATTTCAGTTATTAATATGATAAACGCATGCAACACCCTCATCTCTGCTGGTATGTGAATGTTGCATATTTAACTGAAAAATAATGATCTCTGCCTGACAATGTGGATCACATTTACCACTGGGAATCAAAAGGAGAATGCATGAATGCAGGGATACAACTCATAAAATGTATGTTTTAAAGAATAAGTCAATCATTTTTAATGGTTTTATGAGCAAGATTAGTTGCAAGTTTAAGGAAATACTTTTTAGAGCCCGAAAGCCCAAAAGTTTAAGAATAGTGTTATTTTGTGTGCAGTAATCTTTTGCTGTAACAACTTTAACATGATACTTGTTGTATACTTTGAACTGGATTACTGTATCTTCACATTCACACAAACAAACTAAACAACTGTTGTATTATGAAAAATGGTTTTACTCTGTATGCAAAATGTCCAAAAATGTTGAATTTTAGAGAAATCTTTGTGAAAGTGCCAAAAAATGATCATTTTCAGAAGATGTTTATTTTACATTTGCAGTCAATTAAAGTAGGGGGCTTAATTCCATGGAACACCTTCCTAAGCAGGTGCTCTAAGAATATCGATCAGCACCGGAACAAAGAAAAATTATACATAAATCTTCTATAAAGCCACTGAAATTAAGACAAAAACTCAGTGAGTCATTCCTTCTTGTAAACAAGTGTTTAATGGAAGAAGTGACGGCCAAATTTGGCATCTAATACAGTACCTTGTTTCAAATTTCAGGCTTCAGACAGCTAGCATTGAGTGTGCTCCTTTCCTTACAAATCTGAATTGGAAATGAGAGGATTCTGGTCTCTCAAGCATGGACACTAGGCAGAAGCTTAAAGGATATGGATAGAAGCAAATGTGCAAGCAAAATTTGAAAATTTTAGTGGTATATGAACAGCTGCAAGTTTTCTCTTATGAGCATACATGTACAAGTCTGAAGTAAACAGTCTTTAAATTAACAGCACAGCTCAAATGAGAAGAAAGAAAGTTTCAAATCTGTATAAGAGTAAATTCATCCTTTTTCTTTCCTTTAAAATTCAGTTGTTTAAATGATGAGGATGTATTCTCTACTTGCATGTTGACTTTAGGAAGGGGTAGGGGCCTAATGGGCTTAGATCCAAAACCTTTGTTCAAAAACTATGGTACACATAAACATATTAAAGGACAGGGCTGTAATTCTCCTCCAGAAGGTGGGAGAACATGGCATCTTATTCAAAAAGTGGGGGGCACAAGAAGCAACTTTTCCCCAAAATTTACTGAATCATATATTTGTTAAATTCTACTGAAAAGTGGATGTGGGGAAATTATGGCCTGTCAAAGGAGCACTTGCTGTAATGTGAGGTTGTATTATGCACTTGTCAGTTGTATGACTCACCCTTACTACCCCCGCCACTGTCAGTCGAAGGTAAGGACATTGACATATAAAAAAGTGACTCACATGTGCATCATTATACCAAATTGTCAGTCACCAGAGTGACTCAGTTTGAGTCAATTTACTTCAGACCCACTGACTTTGCACAGGGATGAGTGATTTTTGGTAAGTCATTTGCACAAGAAGGTCAGTCACCTAAGTGACTGAGGGGTGGGTCAATGTACGACCACCAACTTAGGTGCAATGACTCACCTTGTCCAGGGGTGTAAAGGTGAGTCACACAATTGACAAGTGCATTAGTCTGGAGTCACACTTTTCAAGCATGTGAAATGATATAACTCTAAACATCGTACAAATAAAATTGTATACCTCAATGATCATTACATATTCAATGCAACCTTGTGAACTTCTAAGTTCAGAAAATGATGTTTTTTTTTTTAATTCAGCAGAATAAAGGGTACAGGAACTAGCTGATAAGTCAAAATACACCTCTCTTACATCACTTTAACTTTCCATTTCATTATATTACAACAATATATACAGTATTGCTCGTGCCTTTGAGTAAACTGAGCACAGCATACTAACTCTCACTTTCATGCAAAATATGCAGCAAAGACAGAGAGTTTGTCTGTCTTGAAGAGCATCAGTATCTGATTTGGGGATTGTATTGCTTTTTTAATTGATTACTGTTGTAAGATGAACCACTGGGGAGAATTTAAGCATAAATGTTATCTTGTAATACTATACTGTCACAGGGATGAGATCAGCTTATTAGAATAATAGAATTCCTTCATCTAGTACAAACTAAATTTGTCATCTTAGGACACTCCCTAATCAAACTAAAGGAGTTACAGTATGAAATAGTGCACAAAACTACCACACTGACTTCAAGCATGGTGCTTCAAGGTACTGACAAATTGTAGTGTGGATGCTTGAAAATGCTTCTTTGACAATTGCATGTAAAAAAATGAGTTTAGATTATACACTAAATTAATTCAGAATAACATATGGCCTATTCAAACTCTTTTCATAAAAGTTAATAAACAGGATGAAAATACTTATCTTACTGTTTACAAATGTGTACAGTTATTTTCAGTATTGCACAGAAAGTAAAACAATCATAAGATTTTGAAGGAAATTATTTGTCATATGTAAAATTGAATAAACCCAGGTCAGGATGTCTTGTTTGTTACAACCCTCCCTTATCCACCCTATTGCAAGGATCAACATTACTAGTTGTTGTTGTTTGTTTTTTATTTGTTTATTCCTGCTTTGTCATCAAACAAAAGGCTGTACTTTTGAGTATGTATATGTTTATGTCCCCTGAAACAATGCATTTCACGAATGTAAAAATAATCCACCTATGGACATTGAACCAACTTTTATTTCCTGTTTACAAGGAAGGAAATATTTTTAGCTAACAGTAAAACAAATGGATTCCACAACAGCTTCGAAGAATTCCAAATTACATTTCATCATTTTTTCATACATGCCGCCGACGAGTGAACACACAATTACAATGACAGGGTCGTCGCATGCGTATTCGGTTACGATAGTAACAATGCTATTACGAAACGCTTAATACAACCGGAACGAGAACACAGGTACGACATACGGACAGACATAACATCGACAACCACGTCAATGTCCACGGCCTTTGATAACCCAATTGTGGTGCACTGGCGTGTCTACCCACACCCAGGCTTCAACCCAGGGCCTCATGGTCTGTAAACATGTATGATAACCGCTACACCACAGTTGGTAGACTCATACATGCCCATTATATAGAGACATTATATAGGGACATATTGCATACAATTTATCTTCCTTTACAATCACTCCAGGGACCCCACACTAAACCATTCACAACCTGTATAGAAGGATTAAATACAGAGTGGCTATGAACCAATCTGAGGTTTCTTTCCATTTTAAAGCCATGTTCATAAAAGTGTTCCATTGAAAGGACTACATCTGTCTTTCAACTGAGGAGGATTAGACCTTCTTCACACACCCACAATAGAGGCAGCAGAAACAGATGATACTTATGTTTGATTAGGGATTTGGAGAATAAACTTTTACCACAAAAGCACTGATTGTGTGATTTCTTCTTCATTGTGTTCTTTGCAAAGTTGCAGGCCATGGGATTTGAGAATGGAATAAGAGAGGCTAAAGCAGGAAATTAATTCTTAAGAAAAGACTTTTTTTTGCATCTGTGGAGAAATAGGATATCCTCCATGGGTAATGAATAAAACAGCTCTTCTTTGGAAAATATAAATCTGTATGTGTTCTTGTGAATCTACACTACTTCATAGGCAATCCAGTTGGATAGACGAAATCTACCAAGTCTGGGCTGTTTCCTACTTCCATTTCAATCACTGCATTCCGGAACAAGAAAAAATATGCTCTGAAAAATATCAAATTTTAACAGCCTTTGACTCAAATAATTTCATACAAAAACGAATGAAATCATAAGAAGTATATTTCTAAATGAGCACTTTCAGCCATTCATCTCCAGATGTTTTTTAAGCTGGCATAACACAATCTCCATATCTACTGCACAAGTGTTCCCAAAGTTTCTTGAGAATTTACAACAAAGCATGTTGTCAGTAAATGAAAAATACAAAATATGGGCAATAAATCCAATCATCAATTGGTTTAGCTACTTTCATATCAGTGATATCACTGAAAAAAATTATTTACATAAATTAACAGAAATAATTTGACTAGATATGTATTATTTCAAAATATCATAGAACTTAATAATCATTCAAAGGTATAGCAAATATCTCTAAAGCCTGACCTCTCTGTATTAAATGCAGATGCTATATCACTCTTGATAATTCATTGTCTCTAACCCAAATGTTTAATATTAGTTTTTTTTCCAAGTACCTATTGATACTCTCATGATTTAAGAAATCTACCTACATATTGCAAGACTCGAAAGTAACAGAAAACCAGGATTTGCATTAGCAGCATGATTGCGCGAATCAGTTCTCACGATTGCGCCAATCAGTTCTCACGATTGCGCCAATCAGTTCTCACGATTGCGCCAATCAGTTCTCACAATCCCCGCACAAAATTAGAAGCAATGCGGGATGGTCGAGCACAGCTACGGGAGCTGCTGACTATTAAAGACGAAGTGTTCACCCGGCTAAGCATTCAGTGATAAAATTAGGCCTCAAATTAACGATATGAATTTTAGCAATTAGACATGAAATAGTTATGCAATTTACGGAAATAAAAATAATTTAAGAAGAGTTTTACCTTTAAGTACAAAAAAAGAAGTAACAGGTTATTTGTTGTAGTAAAATAATTCTTATAACAGCAAAGTTATGAATGGATCCCTTATGTACTTAAATGTATACAAGGCAACATGATCAGGGCCCGCGATGTAGGTGGTGAAATTTGTAATTAGTCTGCAACTACAGTCGTTTTTTGTAACAATGATATCCAGCATTGTATATAACCAATATAATAGTGATGAAAAGAAATTTATAAAGCGACTGTGTAATTTGTCAATTTTGATGAACATCTTGCAGAGGCCAGGAGGTTATGTTTGTTGACAAATTGGGTTTGTAAACTTTAGTATTGTCTGCCTACAATTCCCCACCAAAATTATAAAATCCCTACCAAAATCTTTTGAAAGACAAATTTCACTCTCAAAAATCCAAAGCTTAAAGGCAAACCTTGCAGAAAACTATAAAAAAAATCATATCTATAGAATAAACTGAATATATTATTTCTTTTAACACATCCAGTATTTAAGTTCATCCTTTAAGATTTGTTATGTTTTAACCCTTACTCTACCAGCGCTGTTTTGAAAATGCGCTCGGGAGGCGGGGCCAAAGACGGGGCACCCAAAACGGTGATAATATCGCCGCGTGGTAGAGTAAGGGTTAATCAAGGCGTGATTATTGAAGGGTCCTCTGTCTTCCAGGCAGAAAAGTCGGGCCCCTTCCGCTTTCGGGACCGGCTGGGCTGCCCACCGGGATCATGCTGCCTATATTTTCGAGTTGGCTCATATGTCGCGGGTTGATTAACCCTTACTCTACCAGCGCTGTTTTGAAAATGCGCTCGGGAGGCGGGGCCAACGACGGGGCACCCAAAACGGCGATAATATCACCGCGTGGTAGAGTAAGGGTTAATCAAGGCGTGATTATTGAAGGGTCCTCTTTCTTCCAGGCAGAAAAGTCGGGCCCCTTCCGCTTCGGGACCCGCTGGGCGCCCACCGATCATGCTGCCTATATTTTTTCGGTTGGCGATATGTCGCGGGTTGATTAACCTTACTCTACCAGCGCTGTTTTGAAAATGCGCTCGGGAGGCGGGGCCAAAGACGGGGCACCCAAAACGGCGATAATATCGCCGCGTGGTAGAGTAAGGGTTAAGACCTATTTCTTACAAAAGTAACCTGCAACAATTAATTATAATGACCAAAATCCACCTGCCCCCAACAGAACAACAGATAATATTGACCATTCCTTGGTCACCGATTACATGATAACTCATAACATGGGATTACTGTGAAACCATAAATATAAAACCAGTCTTTGTGCTAAATGCTAATCAATACTCAGGACAAACTCCAGTGTGGTCAAATTGTATGTGATTTACTCACCTTAGTAAACATACTGGAGGGGACCAAGTCACAGAATGTATTGAATTAAAGTAGGTTTCAGTTTTATATTGTTTACTCACTATAATCACTAATCCTTAAAACAAATTCTCAAGTTTATGTCTAAATGAGGAACTTGCAACTGCAGTGGAATTTTTAACTACACAACAAATATCGTGGGTTTACTATACTCATTAATCAGAGAGGATTTCCTTCATTTGATACACTATAAGCTAAAATGATTAAAGAAATATTCCCATGTTTTTTTTTGTTCAATTTTATTTGAAAGAGCATACTTTTGGAGCCAAATTGGTATAAAAATCAGGTTGATATCATATTCCGTTCAGGAGATATGGATTTTTAAGGAATATTTCATGGTTTTTTGTTCAATTTTATTTGAAAGAGCATACTTAGAGCCAATTTGGTATAAAAATCAGGTTGATATTGTATTCCGTTCAGAGATATGGATTTTTAAATGAATATTCCCATGGTTTTTTGTTCAATTTGATCTGAAAGAGCATACTTTAAGAGCAAATTTTGTATAAAAATCCGGTTGATATCATATTCTGTTCAGGAGATATAGATTTTTAAAGGAATATTCCCACGGTTTTTTGTTCAATTTTTATTTGAAAGAGCATACTTTTAGAGCCAATTTGGTATAAAAATCAGATTGATACCATATTCCATTCAGGAGAAAAGGAGTTTTAAAGATTTTCCAATTGCATTTTAAAGTTTTTGTACAGTATGATGAATTTGTGTTTGATGTCATAGAGGCAATTCCATTGCAAATGTTTATAGGTTTTTTTAATGTAAACTTGTTGTTTCTGTATGATAAGAAACAATTTTCCAAAAGTTATTGATGTAGGGTATATTTGGCTATGTATATAAATACTAAACTTTCATCAGTTTTTTTCTAGCAGGTTTAACTAAAAAAAAAGTATGATAGATTTTAATGAAATACATCAACTTTGTGGGAGAATGTGTTGCTGTGATGTCATACCACCATACTGAGCCTTTTCCTTTTTGTTTATTAGCATTTTTTGTAAACCTTAAAATCTAAATATCTTCTGGTACATGATTTTTATACTAAATGGTTTCTAAAGTTTTTCTCTTTCATATGAAAGGTTGCAAAAAAAAACGTGGGAATATTCCTTTAAATTGCAAATGCAAAATCTTTTTGTACGGTAGACTTTAGGTTAAGATGGTTAACTTTGTGGGACAATGTTTCCGAATTCAATAATGGTTACCAATTTCCTTACAAACAAAGCAAATTCTAGTGCACATTTTGTTTAACCAACATTCATCAGTTCATGAATTCTTTTTTTTTTTGGACTGACGATGAATGAAATACAGTAAACCTTGAATCAATTCCAACTGATCTGAGAAAATGTCAAGTTTTTAACTGCAGAGAGGGGATAAAAACTCCTTGGCAATAGCAGGCCAGAAGGGGCTGGCAGAGCTCTTGTAGCATGTATTGAAAGTGTTAACATCTCAATTCTTTAACAACCATTTTATACATTTGGGGATTTTGTACAGTGCCTGCAGTCATATTTAAAAATTAAACAATAGCAGGCCAGTAGAGGAGGTTTGTCAAATGTCTATAAATAACTTTTTAAACCCTTGAAGCAACAGACCAGTTGGGGTGAGCAGTTGCCTAGCAGTTTGAACAGTGTCCCCATTCAAAGGGCTAACATGCGTCTATGACTCAGACTGAAGAGTAGGCTCTACACAGCTTTTCTCTGCAACTTTTACCTAAATTTTAATGTAATGGAAAAAAATAGCCACATGATTTGTCCAAGTTCAAAAAAGTCTAACAAAAATAGCCACATGTCCAATTTATGCAGCCACATCCAAGTTCAATAATCCAGGTCCAATAATAGGCCTCAGTATGCAGCCACATATTCCTGTCCAATAATAGGCCTCAGTATGCAGCCACATATTCCTAATCAATCATTGACTGACAACAAAGGCAACAAAATGCTGCATTAATCTTTTGTGTATAAATTTCAATAAATAATTCTTTTGTGTTTTTGTTTACATACTCATAAGATATACATACTCATAAGATATTGTTGTTCCATTATCTTTGAAAACTCCTTATTTAAATACCCAAGATCAGCTGTTTGATTCTAACCAGAACTAAAACAAAACAATAGGGCTCATCTACAGACCATGAGCTATCTGTGTACCACATATAAACTGAATCCCATGTATATCTTGAGGTACTGTGTTTACAAGCTCTTTTCAACAAAATCATGTGAAGCCCTGCCCATTATGCATATTAATAAAATTCAACATTTTTACATCATGAACATCGTCATATACACACCAGCTAACATCATAATTATGCCATATATGAAACAAAACAGAAAAGCAGTTGTTAAAATAAAAGCATTTTAAGATTTTTACATTAACCCTGCCTACTCATTAATATGCATGATATATCACCATCAAAAAACAATAGAGCACATCTACGGAGTCTGACCATGGGCTATCTGTGTACCACATATGAAATGAATCCAGTGTATCATTCTTGAGATATCACGTTTTACGAGCTGGCTGTCACAACACACACATACACACATGCCAACTCCCTGCATGTACAATCATGACCGCATAGGTTCCTGATGCTATCACATTGGAAACAAAAATGGAGCATTCATAATTAGCTAATAAACACACTCATCACTTGGTAATTTATGATTTTTCAAACCGTGGGAATACCTTGTTTTGTTTGATCCCAGAACTCTTATATAAACATGGCATACAAACTCTTATGGCATACAAATATGGCATACAAACTCTTACAAGTTTTTCATTTGTCAATAGTTAAAAGAGTCACTGTAGAATAAATAGACATGAAATAATCTTTTTTGCACCAGATATTCATAACTGAGAAATCCCATGAAGATAAAGCTAACAGAATAAACAAATACAAAATTGTGAGGCTTTTTCCATTAATTTCAGGCCAAAAAGGATTTCATCTAAAAGTTGGGATTTGAGAATGAAGTCTTAGTTTATGCACTTGTAATTGTAGTCACTTTAGATTCAACTGAATTTTATTTACAATTCCAGTAAATTAAGTAGGAGAAGAGCGCAGTGTGTGCCCATTGGGACAGAATAGAGGGACAAAGGAACCATACTATGAGGGTATGCTGAATGACTTCTGTAGATTACCCATTTTATACCCCAAACTGATTTTTTCCCCTTCTTATATCAATCACAACTTCAGAGATCATTGTAGCCCATATGAGCAAAAGCTACCTACCATCAGGGACAAAAGTCTTGGCACTTTTTCCCCTTCCACTGCTATTCAATGTTGGTATGCGATTTGCAAGAAAAGGTTTTTATAATATATCTGCAACATTGAAGAGGAAAATAAGGGGAAGAAAAAGTGCTTAGTACTTCTTTTGTCTGGTACTCTATGCTCAAAAGACTTTGCATGTGCATTAATGTGCCCCTCAACAAGTCTAGCACCCTGCCCCTTTTCAAATCAAGCTAGGGGTCTGTATATGAGTATTTGGAGCACCCAAAACTAGTGTATTTCTTGGTTGTAGGGGAAAGAATTCTGATATTACTCTTCAAATTTTGGTACAGATTTTCTTCCAGTCATATATGAATTTTCTTTTCAAATGGAGAACATGTAAGGCCTAACATGTGCAGTGTATGATATTTTATTCTGACCCACTGACCACCATTTTCCCTAAAACCCATTAAGCTAACATAACCCAAAGGGTTTAACTGACCAGGTAATCTGCTCCAATTGGCAACCCCCTCCCCTTCTAAACGAATAGATATTCTCCTTCCTCTCCTACTTACTGTAACATTTCCAATGGTCAGTCATAACAGGGCAATTTTATTTGGGGGAGGGGGTTGGGCAGAGCATATTTGCCTGAATCTTCGAGCAAGATTGGTATCTAAAATCCACGTTCCATGTTCCCCCACCACCCATTCTTGAAATAATTAGGAAGCCAAATTTATCACATCAGTTGGTCAGAGCTCTACGTGAAAACTAGTGAAACTAGGGGAGCTTTTTTATCTTAAAAATTACAAGGAAATGTAATTGCATCATGATCTGATATAATTCTGATGTCCTTTTCATGGATGAAACCGTAAGGGAAAGAGGTCAAGAGGGTGGTAAGAAATCCCCCTCAAATTTTGCTGTTAAAAAGCTGCTGCATTCGAACCTACATGTACAACTGTTAGTTTGAAAAAAATCTAAATTCCATCGAATTACCAAATGGGCTATATCAACTGAGCGTTAGTCAAATTGGAGTTTTATTGAAATACACCATAAAATTAGGGCAATGAATCATGCAGCAATTGGTTGAAATTTCAACCAATCAAACAATTTGAATCAAGTTCTAAACATTATGTCCATATGATGATTTCATCTCTATAACAGCAGACAAAAACAGTCAAGTTGACAAGCTTAGACTCCAGCACCAGATGTTTGGTGTCATTCATCTGCATTACTATCTCAACTTAATAAAAGTGATTCAGCCAATAATTTAAAGATAATTACCCAGAAACTTATCTCACTTTCATATCTTATATGAAATACTTTTTCTGCAGATGATACGTACAAGGCATTGAGTCCTAAGTAGAATTTGATTACTCACTCACAAAACATGCTGGCACCCAAACCAAGAGGAACAAGATACACCTGTGGACATATTCAAAGGTTTATCAAAAAATGCTCAAATACACAAACTGTCATCCTCTTCATAGAATCAAAAGCAACTGGATTATGTAAAAACATCACTCTAGAAACTTTCTCTCCACTGAAACAGATATGCCAAGCTTTTGAACTGAGCTGACCCCTATTAGAAATAAATTTGTTCTAGTAAATTTGTGGTTAATTCCACTTGTATATTCTGGAGATAAAATGTACTGTTGATATATGGACAGAGTATGTGGTTTGTGGCAGGTTTATAGTAGATTGATTTTTAATGGGGCTTGATGGTGTTTTGCTGGGGTATGCATAAAGGTTTGAAGGACTTGACCTATGGTAAATATATGCCACTCATGAATCACCATCTAGCAACTATATCATAAATCAACTTCTGGAGAGGAAGCAAATTATTCAGAGAATTTTGATAAAATATGGATATTACAGTGCTCAAGCTATCATTACAGATACATATAAGTGAGGGGTTGATGAAAACAATGTGTGTAAACAAATATATAAGATTTCTATCATTTCACATAAGATTTCTATCATTTCACACAACAGTAAATGTTTAATGACAGTGGGATAGATTTCATATAATATTGGTATGTCCGTTTAAATAATAAATATTATATATGCTAGACACTAAATAACAAAGTCACACTTTTTCACAAAGCATCTACAATTCATTCACAAAAACATTATTTTAATCACATGCCCATAATGGTCGTGCCATTTATAATTGTTCACTACAAAAACAAATGCCTTTAAACTTCTTGTTTAAGTTGGTATTATTTCCTTTCTTTTTGCATGATCCCTGTATTAACAGCCAATTGCAAAGTAATGGAACTTCAAACACTGTTAAACAACTCAAATTTGAATTCTTTGAAAATACTTACATTTTGATATAAATTTTTTAAATTTGCTTAAAGTTATAGAAACTGAACAGGCCGACTAATGAATTCAAACAAGCCAAAATTATGGACCCAATCTGGCCAGCCAATGGGCAACATAAACATGATACATGTAGATCAAGTGGCGGATCTAGAAGAAGGTGTTCTGGGGTTTGCCCCCATCTCCCTCCGTGGAGCTAATCTGGCCAGCCAATGAGCAACATTAACATGATACACGTAGATCCAGTGGCAGATCTAGAAGGGTGAGTTCTGGGGATTCGACCCCCACCCCCTCCTCCAAAAAACTTCCAATATTTTTCATTATTCCAATAATAACCAGAAACCTCTCCTTGTAAATTTCCTTTAACTTTCAGGAAATGTCATGAAAATCTCTTTTTTTTAAATATTTGGAAAATTTCCTAAAATCTTGTGCAATTTTCAGAAAATTTTCTTTATTTTTCTGGAAACTTCCTTCAATGTGTAAGAAAATTTTCTTAGATTTTCAACCAATTTTCTAAAAAAATTAGGGAATTTCCTTCAATGTTTGAGAAATTTCTTTCAATGTTTGGCAATTTTCCATAATTCTGCAATTTTCGGAACACTTCCTTCATTTTGGGGCAGTTTTTTTTCGATTTTCATTCAATTTTCATCATTTTGGGGGCAATTTTTTTCAATGTTTAGAATATCTCTTTCAATGTTTAGGAAATTTCTTTTAAATTTCATAAAATTTCCTTTAAATTTCTTCATTTTGGGGGCAATTTTTCTTTGTTTTTTGGTAAAATTTGATAAATTATCATGAAATGCCAAATTTGACTGAACTTTTCAATGATTTTGCCAAATTTGACTAAACTTTTCAATGATTTTGCCAAATTTTCCCTTAACTTACAGCTGTGCCCAATCATAACTCCTTGCATGTCGACACTTTCTATAACAGCACAATGCACTGTACTGTATCTTTTCATACAAAATGACAACTTTTTCCAAGCCTCTCAACATGCCAGCTTGAAATCTTTAAGCATTACCTTAAAAACATAATTTTTGCTAGATATTTTCACAGTTACACAAATATTTTCTTTCATTTTTCCAGCAGTATCTCATTACCAATATTCCCAACAAGTGACACAGCTAAACTAACACTGTTCCAACAGTGTTACTTTTAAATTCAATGCTCTCACCAACCCAGTCAGGGTTTCCAACTGGTAAACGCAATTACACTGTGAAAACAATAACTCCCTTTCAGGGATTACTCCTGTGATAAACTACAGAAACAAGGAAAGGTTAATTTGGATGGCAACTTGGAATTTATTAGGAGATGTAAGTAAGACCCTCGTTGATGCACCTCCACCACTTCCATTCTATCAGTACAGGGATTTCTGGAGGTATACAAATCCACAGACATAATAATTCTTCAAAAAAAAAGAAAATATTAAATTAACAAATACTGATTTTTCTAAGCATTAATTAAAGGATTAGTTTAGTGATCAAGCAAGTTCATCTGATATGAGAGAGGAACGGGAAAGAAACTTAATTTATTGTTTTATTCCGTTTAAGAGATACGCAAGTTTAAAGTTGTCTCACCTATGTAGAAATGACTGGTGAAGTAAGTCTACTGTATAAGGGTGGCATCCTCATCCTCACATTTTTAACAATTGTAAATGTGTTTTGAAGAAAGTTTACTTTACTTTTTAACTATTTAAATTTCTCAAATTTTATTCAGGTGGCAAATTTTAATTACCCTTACTAGATTCTGTTTCACCACAAAATTGCAGACAAAAAAGATAGAATACATCAAGATTGAGGAACCTGAGGATATGATGTCACAACTAGTCTGATTTCAGTCATTTCTACACAAAAGATACAGAAATTTAAACTTAAATATCTCCTTCAAGAAAAAAGATTTGTTAATGCTTTCTTTCCCATTTTGATTGACCATTGAACTAATCTTTTAGATATTTAAGTCTAAAGCTCCCAGAATCAGCAATACTAGTTTAACTGTTAAAACTGCAACAAAATGCAAAGAAATTATCCGTTATAAGACAGTATTATTATTAAGGTGATCAACATAAATTATTTTGGAAATCTGCAGCAAAGAATATTCTTGAATTTTTTGTTTTCAGTTTGTACCTCAAAACTGGTGCTGTGAGAAATCCCAGTATATGCATTCACCTTCAAGTGTCCAAAAATGATTAACTTTTGTTCATTCTCTCACACCTCCACAATTGAAGGGAAGTTCAAGTTTCTTGACTACAAAGGCAAATCCAGTACCAGAAGAAACACAGAGAATAATAATGAAGATCCATCCATGTAACCAATTAGTTACACTGCCTGACTCCTTTGATGCCAAAGAAACAAAAAGGCAGCAGAGGAATTCAACTCTATAGATAGATATGCATGTGTAAAGGAGAATATTGACAAAGAAGGTTCTCTGCTTTTATAAGAATTTACTTTTTATCAAATACATAAACCATGACAATGGCATGCTACAATCTTAGATAAAACTATTGGGACACTTACTGCAAAGTTTGCATGTTATTTCACATTTTCATGGTCAGCTATTTTTTAGGTAACCACCCCCTCCCCCCCCCCTCTCCCCCTCCCCCTTTCAATGTTGTCAAAATATTACAGAGACATGCAAAGCAATTATCAACATTTTTCACCCACTTCACCAACATGAAAACAAGTTTTATCCAAGATTGTCTAAAAAAATGTGTGGCAATTACAAGTGTTGTTTTGCTGAAGATTTGAGGATCTTTTTTACTTTGCTATGAAAGTTTGATGTCCGTCGATAAGGGGGAGATGACGTGAAACTTTGGCACCTGGAAGTTAATTGCATTACTTCACTGAACCAGCACCACCCAACGATTTACCATGAAAATAGAGTAAAGATCACTCGTAATACTTAATGAGATTTCTATAATATGTGGTAAATCGTTTGACAACATTTTTTATCTTAAGAAGAAATCCCTTCTCAATTTAGGTATAGACTTTACACGATTAATTTCACTTTGTCAAATCCTAGTCCCTACAACTTCAAATGGGAAACGTATAAATTCCTTTTACTTTCTTTCCTCAAATAAAAGACAAAACTATCGATCACAAATTTGGTAAATCGGTTAGCTAGGACGAGAGTGTGGCGTACGTCCAATTCAAACATGCATGGAATCTAACACTTGTTATTATTTACAAAATCATGTCGTATTTCTTTTATTTTATCAAATTTTACTGAACTTTTACTTTTTCTTCAATTTCCTGGCTACCCCCTATTGTACGGTATTTTTCATAATAAAATTAGAAAAGCAATATGAGCATGTTAAAACTACTTTTTGTTTACATGCTGGAATCTAATTTTTAAAAAATGAAATACTCTCCACCTAACTGCCATAATTTCTGTCTCCATCTCATCCACTTCTCTCCTTCGCATCACCCCCCCATCCCCATCCCCTAACTGCAATTATTTCACCTGTAATCCAAAATGTGCAGGACAATGCAGTGATAAAGAATAAAGCACTCAGACATTCTGAAAAAATGGATAGCAAAATACAAGCGTTTTTTTCTTCTATTGTCTCAATATAGCACGGTCCAGTTGTAAAGAAGTTAATGCCTTTTATTGTATTGTCTTGAATTCTCAAAACAATAACAATTAAATGGCTGTTTTTTGACAAATGCTATGACTTCCCTACATATATTTACTATTACATATATTTACTATTTTTCCATTGACATTTACAAATTTTTTACCCAGTGACATATTTCAGGCAATGCAATCTTGGACAAAACTTAAACTATTGGGACACTTGCCGAAAAGTTTGCATGTTATTTCAAATTTTTAACCCCCCCCCCCCCCCAACTTCCCCTTTCAATGTTGTCAAAATATTTCACAAGGAAATACAGAAATATGGAAAGCAATTATCAACATTTTTCACCCATTTCACCAACATGGAACGGGAGTGTCCCAACGAGTTTTGTCCAAGACTGTAGGGAGTAACAACCGCACTCTACCCTTTACTTCTGTCTTTCACTTTTGGTAAATAATGTATATACTTATTGTATTTTCTTATTCTTTAATGCCCAGGCCCCTTTAAATGAATGGTAAGTTTTCTCTCTGTCAGCCCTTTTTAAAGAAAATGTTTTAGTGAGACCACTCACTCCGTTGTTTTTTTTGTTTTTTAAATCATGATATGCCGGTTTGTTTAAAACTGTAGTCATATTAATGTCCCACTATGATTGTTACCAACACCTGCATGATTTTATTTTCATGGTAATCTTTTTGACGCTTGGCCTACTACTGTACACATAATTCAATTCAAAATTATGCATTTTCAAGCACTATACTGACACATACAGTACTGCAAAAAATTCAAATCCAAGTCAATTCAAATTAATGCACCTTAAAATTGAATTATCTACAAAACTGACAAAAGGAGTAATTACAAATTGAGTTTCCCTATTGGCACCGTTATTCTAAACTGCCATTTTCAATGTTTACATCCAACAAAGAGAAGCAAAAACAGCCAGGTGCACTAAAGCTCACCTTCTGCAAAAAGCTCCCACACCATATTCAATTCTTGTCATAAGAAACAAGCTCAGTAAAGAAAAACAAAATTTAGTCACAATTGCTAAATACATGGAGAGAATATTTATTTTGCTTGCAACATTTCCCTCAAAGAAAATTTCTGAAAAGACCCAAGAAATAATAAATAACAATGGTAGCCATCTTACATTGCATAAAATGACCCAGTCTTCCGCTGACAAGCCCACAGGAGATCTTCACAATCTTAAATGGACTTAAATTTGACTTCAAAGTTTTGCAATATAAACAACAAATTTTCAAATTGCTTCCTGCCTGAAGGGTACATTCTCATGGAAGAGAAATCAACACTTTAGGTGAAAATAACTATTATGGGAATAAAAATGTTTTTCTTTGTGTTTTTTCTCTGCAAGTGTGAGGTTAATAGTTAATGTTGACTTAACAAAAGGGGCAAAAGCTGAGCAGAATTTGGGAATTTTGAGGAACTTTATGATCAGACATAAGTGCAACTTTTTCATTTAACAAATAATTTAAGAGTTTTTAACTGCTGTCAGAATTACAACAGAGAGGGGCTTGACAATGCTTCATGCAATTTCAGTTTAGACAAAGGGTAAAATTTAACCTTTAAATAAACAATTAAGTTCACAACCATTTTGTACTGTTATTGCAAGGGTACAATCATGATGTGATGTTCAACTTGAAAATAAATATATATTAAATTAATTTTTACTTTAAACAGTACTAAATTTTCTTTCTTCTCAGTTTCTAGCAATTGTTCCAATTTAAACGGAAATAATTTGGCACATACTTTAATTTTCATCCCAAACGACAGAAACATCTTTCATAAAGTCCCTTCAGCTGTAGTCTCTGAACTGACTGACAACACAAACACTTTCTATTTCCTCTTCTTGTAGAGATTGAGGTGGTCTGCCAATAAAATGGCTGCCAGAGGCATCAGTAAACATTTGCATTTATTCTTACAAATTGCCCTTGTAATAGTGCTGAAGACTTGAGGGTACTGTAAGGATTTACAGGGTTTCTGTTTTGTTCCCTCCAAACAGAGACATTCATACAACAAGGATCCTTTGAATGCTGAGAGTGAGATTTCCAATTAGAAGTAATATAACACTTTACAAGGATTATCACACGCAACCCTGTGCATGGTGAATGGTACTGATGCCATAACAATAGATTGTAAGTGTTATTTGTGCATTGATGATGAGGGTTTTGGTATTGAAGGGCCATCAGGATTTGAAAAATGGATTGCATTGATTAACTTAAAAACAGTAAAATTAGTACATTTCATGTAAATTTTTTATCTTATCAATTGTGCACACAGTACGTAACGAACACTTGTGTGTTACAAGAGTTTCCCCTATGGGTAATCCCACTCCACAGAAGATGGACCTTTCACACATTTTGTCAAAATAAACCCAACAAATTAGCCTATTGTTAGTATGGGTTACCCACAAGCATCATTTTTGTTTGGTAACTGAAGACACCTTGAAATATTTCTCAGATTATATTGATAATATAACAATCTATTTCAGTTTTTCATCTGAACAGTATTTATGGTATAAATTTGTGAGAACCTTCCCTTACTTGTCGGTAAGCAAATTAAACTTTGTAAGTCTTATATTAATATGTTTACCTTTCAAAGTTTTAATCTTGAACCTTCAACCTTGAGGTTATAAATGGACAGGTAAGGTTGATTTTATATTTACCACAAATAGCTATCAATTTTGAAGTCTTGAAATTATGTCAAAAATTTGTGATGTATGGAAGAGAAGACAGCTCAAAAAATGTAATGTTTAGTTCTTTAAAATTTTGCCCTTAATTTTAAGTCACTGAAAATCCTTAGACTGTTTTCTCCTGCTAAAATTTTAAAGGATTAGTCCAATGAAAACGACTGAAATCAGACTAGTTGTGATGTCATAGCCTCATATTTCCTCAGTCATTATGTATTCTATATTTTGTCCATCGATTTCGTGGCTTAAAAACCATGGGACATGTCAAAAATGTAAAAATCAAGGAAAAATAATTTAAATAGTGAAAAAATTAAATAAACTTTCTTTAAAATATACAACAATTGTTATAAATGTGAGAATGAAGATGCCAACTTCCCATAGCACAACTATACTAGTCATTTCTACACAGATAAGATTTTTTAACACTTTCTTGATCATTTTGATTCTTTTGAAGTCCTCTTTTATATTAGATGGCCATGCTTGACCACTGAACTAATCCTTCATTATGAAAGGGTATGATGGATATAACCCTTTTGAACATATGCAACTGCTCCCATTCCATTCATCTTGGTGCGGGATGAAACAAATAAATGTGATACCCTGATCATACCCTCATAGTGATGGTTTATTATGAAATAAAAACTTGAAAATGTGAGGAAACTGCATGCTTAGAAAACAATAAATGCATTGTAAAAACATATGCCACATGGAAATTGATTCTAAATAACAGATTCCTGATGCAATGATCCTCAATATTGATTATATTCTGTAACATAACTCCATGCAAATTGATGAGGGAGATAGATATCAGACATTGATATATCATAAGCCACAGTAAGATCTGAAATGTACACGATACTAAGTGATGAATTCAAATTAACTGTATGAAAAACATTGTAAAAGTAGAATCTCCAATAGAGAGAGAGAACAACATACAAATAACAAGCACTGAAGATTCAAGATGCTTCTTCATAAATATGTTTTAATAGCTTTTCAAAGCGATAAGAAAGAAATCCAAATGCTGAAAATTTATCAGCTGAATTGTAGAGCTACCTCATTTACATACAGTACTTACACTGCTTTCGTGATACATGAAAATAATACATTCAGCCATTTTAAACTCCACAATTTTGCCATATCAATGACATCATCCTATCCTGTTAAAAGAACCAGTGAAAATTTTCATTACAATGACAGTTTGTTTGTTGATGTTCAACTGTACAGATAAACACTTGTATTTGGTAGGATTCAACAATCAACATCCAAGTGTTTTGTGAAGTACACCTCTGTGAATTTAAAGGATGAATGATAATACATATATGTGTACTGTATGCTGTTTTTTCAAATAATTCCTGTACTTCATCACAACAGATCTATGAAAGGCGTGCCACATCTATCATCAATGAGAAACCAACATTTGAGAAAGATTTTTGATATCTTCTTCAGTGACTGAAAATAAGGACACATTTTAAGAATAACTTGTAAGATTTTGATCTTCTCTTTCAATAATCACAACTTTTGCATAAATGAAACTTTTTAGAAAAGTATAACTTGGAATCTATGTAATATATTGTGTGTTGTGTCAAGCTTGTTCCATCCATATACAGTGTACCTTGAAAGGTCTTTGACATTTATCATTTTCATATGGGTTAAAACTTTAGAGAGTATCCAAGACCAATCTTGTCTTAAGAAAATTGCTTGACACACCGCCCGGTATTTCTGATAAATGCAGGTGATGTCACATCCTCACCAATTATTGATCTAAGGCTTGTCAGAATTTGTGCAATACTTATATGTACTGTATATATTTATGTGCATGTTAACATGATAACTGGCCTTTATTATCTGAGCAGATCAGTTTTTTAATTCTAAAAGAAGAAAAAAAAAACACTTAAGTTTTTGAGTTATGGCCAGGCTTATCAAAGTTCGATCAATTTTCAATTCAGGCAAAATGTTATGATGTATGACTAGGCGGACCAGCTGAAAATCTGCATGTAAATCTTTAAAATTCTTTCCTAAATGTTGGTCACTGAAAGTGAATGGAAAACTAGCATATTCCTGCTAGGATTTGATTGG